>JADKLZ010081101.1:18774171-18823151 GCA_021533235.1 Biomphalaria straminea
CAGGATGGCAAGTCTTTTAGACGTGATGATTATTGCAGGATGGCAAGGGATGGATACGGGTAGGGCTCGATCTAGGGACCATTATACAACAGTGTGAAGTTCGCTCCACACGACCAGGCTGTCAAATCAACATGTTTGAAAATGTCACAATTTTACGAGATCAATAAATAGGCCTAAAGTATTTCACAACTTATAACCGAATGCCATTAATTAGACCTTACACAGCATGTATTATTTAATGACCGAATGTCCTTAACCGAATCTTATTTAACAACCAATATTAATAATCTATTAATTTCGTGCACGGGCTACTTCCCTCCAATCGTCTTTTAGATTCTGAATGAAAAGTTACCCGAGATAGAATTACCCGGTGCAATGAGGGCCAAGCGAGATAATATAGACAACGTTCACTCGACAAGAGATTAACAAAACAGAAACATGATATGTACAATTTGCAGCACAAACGTTGCCTCGCGCATTCACATGTTTCTATCAATTGCATAGGTCAGTGAGGTGCAAACTACTTTCTCGTTTGTCTATTTTCCCACTCACGGCTTGTGTAGGCCTATGTCATATGGACCCAGCTTCAGCTGAATAATACAAGAACATTTTTGTTTTACATGTAAAGCTCCACAGATAAAATATTTTAAACACCAGAACAAGAATTTAATCGAATTTTAGACTGCATGTGTTATGTTACTTTATGTTAGAAGACCGAATATGTAATGATAATAATAACATCGCCGTAGGCTACCACTATCTCATAATTTATGAAAAACTGAGAAAAACAACGAAAATATGGGAACCTAGGCTTGGAGATTAAGCGTTTATGGAAGTTATCCATAATAACAATACACCCCATTGTTATATCAAACGAGGGGATAATAACAACTGACCTCACAGATACCATCAAAACCCTTAATATTCCTAGGAAAATTCTCGGTTGCCCTCCAAGGTTACCATCCATTCTGAAGCAGCTTCATGTTAGACAATAATGCCAAATTAGACACAGTGGTGACATAGCTGATGATTTACCCCTAGAAAATGGCGTAAAGCAGGGTAGTGTACTTGCTCTTGAGGCAGAGAATGCATGAAGGCATCTACACATGCTCCTCTCAAATGGCAATGGGTTCTACTGTCCTTTACTAAATTAAAGAGATGTTCGTCACAGGGCTGAACTAAACATAAGCTCAGCTCAACGTTAACGAACCAGTGTACGCTGCCGCTTCTTTTGATCTCACAACTAACCCCGGAAAAGTCATGTTTCGGAAGTCATTAAAGAAAAGCCCACAGAACATCGTGAAATGATGACCCCACAACGTGATCTATCTAGATATCAAGTACGCTTCTAGTCCCAAGAGTCTTGCGATAGTCACCGGAAGTAACACATTTGCTTCTGCTCGGATCTCTCCCAAACAGCTTACGTTGGCCTAGAATTTCGACCATTACAAATTTGGTAACAACAGCAAATGGTTTCAAAAGTCCTTTAAAACAGCAAGAGAAATTTGTATAACAAGAAAAAGACTAAAACACACAAGTTTGACGTTTGAAATAATTATCATTTGTTCAAAGTAGTTATGGCGAGAAAGAAATAAACAGTTCACACACAATAATATATTCTCTGTACATGTGTTTAAAAAAAAAGGTATTGTTATGATTGTTTATGGAAATATACATAATGCAATAATGTAGTGGACTTTCAGGTAGCATAATACTGCTTGTTTTGAAAAGGAACAAAATATTTAAATAAGCCTCAGGCAAAGATTATAAGATTTTGTTTTAATAACCCATTCCCAACAAAACAACTAACAGAGCCGGGGCTAACAAAAAGAAATAAGAGAGGCTAATAATAATTATTCCCCACCCCCAAACAATAGATTGTTATATTAATAATTGTTGAACTAAAATACAACAAATCAAATGTTAATGAAATAAATGCTGTTACAGACACACAAACATAGATATCCTAAACCCTACATTATATCAGGATAGAATCACAAAATAAACAAGACAAATCATTTAAATTTCAATGCCCAAATTCTTCTTTATCTTACATTACAATAAGATTATTAATTGTTCATATCTGTATTTTTAAAAAAATGTCTTTCTGAATGATCTTCTAAAGTGAGCTACAAGTATACTAACCATATAATAATCACCAAAGATATCTATTAAATATGAGCCAATATCAACATTACCAGAAGGACTTCTTAACAGTTAATTTCACTAACATCAACATTACCACAAGGACTTCTAAACAGTTAGTTTCAATAAGAGGTTAGGACTAGCAAATCAACATTCTTCCTTCAAAACATGTCAAATAAATAAACAATTTAATCCAAAGCTATTTTTTCTTCAAGTTAACTTAGAGGTTTAAACAGCTATAAATAACTATAAATCAAGATGCTGTTAGTCTTAAGTCATAGGAAATAGGCTACCTAATGCTAGGGTCTGTCCTGTAAATCACTGGGCTGAAATCAAAGAAATATTACTAGTGATGTACTGGAGGTTATTTAACTGACCAGAGCTTATTCCACTAGACTCTGGTTCATCTCACTATTTCAGCACTTCAAAAACAAAAAACATTAGATCTTCCCATCCATCAAACACAAACATGCTATTATGTTTTCAATGTAAGCCTACACTCTGAGTGCCTTCTAGTTGACAGTCTTTTTGTTAGAAAATAATACATCCACACCTAGTAATCCACATTGTATCAAACATCAAGTAAGAAGAATAAATAGGGAGAAATAAAAGATCCTGATGAGATTGACAGACAATAGAAAAATAAAAGGCTGAGCTGAAGATACGAAAAAAAAAAAAGAAGTAGTTTTAAGATCTAAAGTGTCAAACAAAGGGCAGATTAACAATATGTTCTGACACCGAATTTCTGCTTGTTTAAAAAGAGAAACACAGAAAGGACAACAGAGTAGTCGCTGCCAAAAAAAAGAGTTACTTCTTTTAACTCATAAAAGGCCTAAGAATGGGTGCAACAACGTCATGTAAAGTACACCCAATGGTAGATTTGATTGCTGTGACTTCAACTTAACCACATGGGCAAGTTTAAGCCAATGACCAAAGAAAAACAAAACAGCAAGAAAGAGTGAAATACAAAATCTACAACAGAATTCAGATGACTCACTGTCAGTATCTTGGAAAGTGCCTGAGACTATATTTGTAAACAAATATTTGGTTTAGAATGGAGATTAGTTGGCTCATCAAGCAATACTTCTGACTGTTTAGAGACACTATCTGCCTCATCATGAGCCAATAAAGCAGCACAGATAGTGATTATGTCATCATTAGCTATGTTGTCAATGTTATCAATAAACACATATCTAAGTGATTACTAGCCTAGTGGTAATCAAATTAATCATGCAAGCTCTTGTGAAAACAAAAAAAAGTTCACCATTTTTAAATAGCACTTAGATTAGAAGATAGCACTCAAGAGTTGTGAGAACTAAATTACATTGAAAAATGATCAAGTTTAGTTTTTGTTTTCAAAACTATAATTATAACAGTCAAAGCAAACTGGACAATAGAATAAAAGAATAAAAACTAAAAGCAAACACACAAAAACAAATAAATCATTAAATCAAATTAAATTCAAAGTCTTCGCATAAAAAAAAGAGGGAAAAAAATGACCTATCAGAAAGTAGTTCAAAAAGATCCCTTTAAAACACTTTAATATGATGACTTTTTAGAACTTACCCATCAATAGGTTCAAATAATATTTCCACTTTGATGACAGTTTTTGTGCCAAAGCGTGTCTGGTGGAAAATGTTTTAAATATTTCAAATATATGTTAAAGCTAAGATATGTAATGTCAAATCAAATTAAAGTTTGAGCATGGGTAATTCAATAATTATTGTTCTGATGGAGTTAGCACTTTCTACTTTTTGTTCTAGGCCACAAACTACAGCTTGCCCTCTATCCCAATTCCAGAGCCCAAGTGATACTACTAATATGATTTGGAAGAAGTGCAGTTAGTCAGCCTCTACAAAAATAGTGGTACCTACGGTAATAAAATTACATTCTTGCTATACAGTATTCCTAAAAAAAATACAACTTTTTTAAATATAATTTATAATTGCCATAAAAAGAACTGCTTAGGATTAAGTGTAATAGGATAAGTGTATTGAGATTACCTTGAGAAGAACATACTGAGCCTTGTGAAGTGAGCAATGCTGCCACCTCAAGTAACATCCAATTTCTGGCTTCCATCGAATAACCAACAATATCGCACCTAATGTGAACACCACAAGGAAATAGAACAGAACTTGCTTCCAGGCTGACTTTCTGTAGCCCCAACAGATCTAGAGTTGAGGTAAAAGCAAGAGATTGTTTTTGAGGCACTTTGTTACATGTTAGGCATTCAGCATATAATAATCTTTTAGTCTTTACATTTACAGAGCATAATTAAAATTAGGTTTTAATTTTGTTCATGTAGTTCACAATCTTAGAGTTTTCTTTGACCTAACACTATCTTTTGACCCACACATATAACAGCTCTGCAAGGGTCTTAATCTGCAGCTGCGCAGATCTGACCATATTTGATGACAGAGTCAACTAAAAAGCTAGCTGTAGTATTCATACTCTCCTGCCTTGACTACCGCAAACCAATTTGGAACTTGGAACTCACTCCCATAGATCTCAAACAACATGCTTCAATGCATTCAAGAAGATGTCATTTTAGCTCTTGTATTTATGTTTGTAATATGTAGTGTATCACAGCACCTTCAGCCTGCATCAAGTTTGTTAACAGCAATCTTTAAGTTTAAATATTAATTATTTAAGATTAATGTTTTTGAATTGAAAAAATTATGTTAATTAACAACCTTTTAGTGTGCACAATAGTGGGGGAAAAAAACATAATGCAAGTATCTTTTAAATAGTTACACAACTGTCATATTTAAAAAGGGAAAATAAATTACCTTTAAGACTAACAAATAAACAAAAATAAACTAATAAAGAATTACGAATTTTAAAACTAACCAGTTCTTCATCAGTCCCTTTGTTTAAAACACTTTGTCCCTGCAACAGTGAATTACGAGTTGTAAGTTCCACTGAAGTTCTGCTATCTGAAACAAAAAAAAAAAAATTTGTTTGTACTTGTCTCATTTCTGAAACATTTTTTTACTTCACTATTTCTTTAACTCTTTTAAGTAAACTACTTTACTATTATTTTAATAAGGATAAAAGTCATTTTCTTTTTAACAGTTTTTTTATTTCACTATTTCAATTTCGTAATTTTTTAAATCAATTACTTGTCTTTCATTATTTAGCAATAATATATCTAAGAAATATTACACATTTTGAGTCTCTCATGAAAAAAATAAAAATAAGAGCCTATGAATGAAGTCACAGTGAATAATCCTTGCTACTTGAAATCATTAAATAATATGGCATGGTCACCATGACCTGGCATGTGGCCATGCTGAGTTTATTACTGATCACACATGATTGTTTATGTTTACTCAAGACAATCAATGTTGACTTTCATTATCACACAGTTTAGGCTTCATGGCTAAATAACAAGTAGAGAAGGATGTAAGGAGAAACAATGCCCATTTATCAACCTTAAATTCAATGTTGATAAAGGAAATGATGTAAGAACAAACAATGCTGATGTACCAACATGGAAGCAACAAATTAAAAAGATTTAATTGAGTTTTAGACAAATATTTAGACACAAAAAAAAAAGATGTAAAAAGAAACTATGACAGCATTAGACATAAATTATCAAAAAGAAAATGATAAGGGAGAATTTTCAGTATAATAAATCTTTTAAGCAAGTCAAAATTCTATATAATAAAAACAAATTTACAATAACACTTTAGGAAAAGATTATTAATTCCTATTAAAATCCATGTGAGTCAATTAGAAATTTAAAATTATTTCCTGGCTTTTTATTGCAAAGCTGTTAAATGCATGAGTGGCACTTTAAAAGATAAAAGTTCTTATAAATGTTTGTCCAAGAATATGAAATAAGAAATGTGTTTTTCTCATGGTGTCTTTTATAATTATCAAATTAAAATACTACAATTCTTATTTTATATGAAGTATTGACATATACAGATCTTATTAAAAGAAGGAAATTAGATAACAAGACTTAATGTTTAAGAGAGGTATAAATTAAGAAGGAAACTGAAAATGGTAGTGGAGGAGCAGAAAAACAATGTAAAAAGAAATAAAGAGTAAAAACTCTTTTACATCAAACAGATAAATGGAGTGACTGAAACTTTGTTTCTAGTCAGAGGAGCCTATTATATTGAATAGTCTGTAATTTGAAATGATTTTAATTCAACCAGCTTTATTCCCAATGATATTTTACTTTTTTAGGTTCTGTCACAGACCTTAATTTTAGATTATTATCTGGACTACAAATGTGATTTCAATAAAAGTTGGGTAGCCACAACTAGGATTACTCTATAAGCCACGTCTACCATTCTTTCTCATTATAATAATAAAAATAATCTTTATTGTACGTGAGGAAATTTGTCTAACAATTTGTGCATTACATCAAACAAAACATTGTAACTATAAAAAACAAAAAGTACATTCATACCTGACTCACTCAAAATTTACATGTGAAAAAGTTTATATCAAATTGTTTCTATTTAATAATTTGACTGCCTGGGTGCAGTCAATGGAAGACATAGGGTGCAGAGGGGGCTAGTCTGTAACATGTCACTAAATGGCATTAAAAAAATAAACAAACCTAATAGTAGTACTGGGATGGCCCAACAGTTAATTGCAATAATAATGATAATACCAGCTATTTTGGTCTTTGTGTATTTCACTGATTCACTATGATATTATAGTTCAAGATATTTATTTTGAAGATTAGACAGTGTGTTCAAGTTGAGTACTAATCTTTAATGACTTTCAAAGTCTTATAATGTTTACTACTTTGCCCTTATTATTATTTATGTTACATTTATCCAGACCAAAGGACACCCAATATCATCAGTAACATTCTCTACCATTTTAATCAAGGTATGTAACTGTAGGCATTGCTCATTTCCAGACAATGATTTTAGATCATCCTTGTATGGTAGATAACTGTTTCATTTAGTACCAAAACCAGAAAGAAACCATTTAAGTACTATGGAGCAATGGAATAAAGAATTCATTGCAAGACCGCTTCAAGCATTTATAGAGAATCAACCTGCAATATATCTCTTCTTATGTGAACAAAACCAAGAGTATTGTGTGTTTATATGTTTCTTTTTCCAGTTGTAAGTAACTTGATTATTCTTGGGTTTATTCTAAGAATTTTTTTTTCTTAACCAGTCATCCAGAACTAAGTCAAAGAATCTATGTAGTCAGAGTAACACATAGATCTAGATTCTCTGGTATTTCTGTGATGTCTTGTGCCAGAATTTCAGTCTTGGTGAGGCTTATAGATTTTATATTTATAACAAGATCAGATTTATGATCTACATGTGTAGATTTAGACTTCTTATATACTTCTAGATATCTAATCTACATTTATTATCTAGATCTTGATCTAATCTATAAGAAAAATAGACTTTATTATATCACATCATATAGATTGTATATATATATTATATAGTATACATAATTACATTGTAACATACTCAGATACTGTTACCTAGGATTTTTGACCAACCGGATTTTCTAGAATTTAGAGAGTCTAGATAAAATCTAGACTCTATAGATCTAAATAAATAAATATATATATAGACCAACCTTATTATATTATTAGTATAGTTTTAGTATAGATAGAATCTAGATAGACCGTTTTAGTATATTATATTTATATAATAGTATATATTATATATTTAAATATATAATAATAATAATAATAATAGGCTTGTCTTCGAGTCCGAAGATTAATGAGGAATACAGTGTTTCCCGTGGCTGTGCAGTCCCAGCTGTGACCTACATATTTTGCCACATCCAGGGCAAGCAAAACCATTGTCCGCAGGTGGTCGGTTTAGATTTTCTTTTCGTCGTCTGCGTTTGTCCTCGGCGGCAGATTTTCTTTTGGTCTCAAATGTGTATCCCGCGGCCTTTGTGAGTGACCTCCAGCTGTCTCGTTCCGACGCCGCATGCAGCCAGGTGCTCTCCTCTATGTCAGCCAAGGAAAGTTGACGCCTAAGCTGGTCTTTGAAGCGTTTCCGTGGGGCGCCTCTGTTACGTCGGCCACCTTTTAGCTCACCAAAAAAGACTGCCTTTGGCATACGTTCGTCTCCCATACGGGATACGTGCCCTGCCCAGCGTAGCTGTCGAATCATAAGAAGTCCCTCTATACTGTCTATACCGGCGTTCGCAAGGACATCGCTGTTTGTAGTGCGGTCTTGCCATCGTATGTCCATGATGGAGCGCAAGCACCTTTGGTGAAAGCGCTCAAGGAGTCTTAGCTGTTTTCTATATAGTGTCCATGTCTCAGAGCCATATAGAAGGGTGGAGAGAACCACCGCCTGGTAGACATTTATTTTTGTAGGTAGGCGGAGCGATTTGTTCTTCCAAACTCTCGCCTGAAGGCGTCCAAAAGCGCTATTGGCCCTGGCCAGACGGTTATCAACTTCCCTTGAAAGTGAGGCGTCATTTGACACTATGCTACCAAGATATGTGAAGTGGTCTACCACGTTAAGGGGATGCCCGTTTACTGTGATCCTTGGGGCTGAGTATGTTTCATTGGGTGACTTCTGGAACATGACTAAACCAACCTTATTATATTATTATTATTAGTATATCTGTAGGCCCCAGCCCCTATATCTTATCTTATATAATACAGACGTTACTTCAAAAAAGAAGATGATTATGTCCTACGCGTCATGCATTCAGTCATGCATATTTACCAGTGACTTAAATTCTGCCAAGTCACTGGTTTTCCTGGCTAGCTCAGGCAAACCATTCCATGCTCATGGCACTAGGGAAGAAAGAGCATTTGTACAGATTTGTCCTAGCATATGGGACGAGGAATGTGCCTTTATCGTTGTGTCTTTCTGAGTATTTTATTAAGTTTTGTTTTTGTATTTGGAGATTATGGTTCAGTGTTTTGTGTATAATTGCTACTTTACTCTTAAGTCTTTTATCCTGAAGGCTTTCTAAATTTAGTGATTTTACTAAAGGTGTTACTCTAGTGAAATGTGAATATTCATTTGTTATGAATCTCACTGCTCTATTTTGTGTCTGTTCTAGTTTCTTAATGTTTTCTTGAGTTGAGGGGTCCCAAACAGAGGATGCATATTCTATTATTGGCCTAACCAAGGTTAAATAGCATTTTAGTTTTATGTTCTTATTTGATTTATAGAAATTTCTTTTAATAAACCCTAATGCTTTGTTTGATTTTTTTATAGTTTCATCAATATGGGGATTCCATGACAGTTTTTCATTTATTATAACACCTAGGTATTTTGCGTTTTTAGTCTGTGTTACTGGTTTACCATGAATAAGATAAGTGGAATTAATTTGTTTTAGTTTTTTTGTTACTCTTAATAACTGACATTTTTCTGGGTGGAAAGACATGCTCCAATTTGATTCCCATTTCTGTAATTCTCTTTGTAAAATTTCTCTTTGTAAAATTTCTGTATCTTGTGTTGTTTTTATTGTCTATATATTATGCAATCATCTGCAAATAATCTAACTTTTGTTCCTGAATTAATGCAATTTGGTAAATCGTTTATATAAATGTAAATTAGAAATAGTAGTGGACCTAAGACTGTTCCTTGGGGTACACCTGAGTTTACTGTTATTGGTGTTGATTTAGAACCATCTATTATTACAGTTTGTTCTCTTCCTATCAGAAAATCTTTAATCCACTGATGCAATGGACCATCAATACCAAAATATTTTAATTTTTTAAGCAAACTATGGTGGTGAACTTTGTCAAAAGCTTTGGAAAAGTCTAGTAAGATGGCATCTATTTGTTCACTATTATCTAAACCTTTTGAAAAGTCATCAATTAGTCCTATTAGCTGTGTTTCACATGATCTATGTTTCCTAAAGCCATGTTGGTATGGAGTAAGGACATTATGTTTATCTAAATGGTTTATGATGTTGCTACATATTATGTGTTCTAGGATTTTACATGTGATGCTGGTAAGTGATACTGGTCTGTAGTTTCCTGGGTCAGATTTTTCTCCTTTTTTAAATAGAGGTGTGACATTAGCTTCTTTCCAGTCCCTTGGTACTCTGCCCTGGTTAAGAGATGCCTGAAAAAGTATTTTGAACACAGGTGCTAGTTCTTTTCTTAGTTCCTTGAGTAATCTAGCTGGAATACCATCAGGTCCCGACGCTTTATTTGGCTTGATGCTGGCTAATAGTTTTTGGACTCCATTTTCCTGTACTTCTATCTCCCCTATATTGTCTACTTGGTTTAAATTAATTGATATGTCTTAGTCTCCTGGGGCTGAGAATGCTGATGCAAAGTATTTGTTTAGGATGTTAGCTTTAGTTTCATTATCGTTATGCGTTAAGTTGTCTTCTCCTTTTAATGGCGCTATGCCGGTTGTTTCCATTTTCTTAGACTTAATGTATGACCATAGGTTTTTGTTGTTATCTTTAGATATTACATTGTTTATGTACTCATTCTGCAGCTGTCTGCTTACTTTTTGGGTTAGGTATAGATAATAAGATAATAATAGATAATAAATATAGATCTATCTAGATTATAAGTTAGTATAAGTTTATAATAATACAAGCCTTACTTTAAACCTTACTTAGACTTGTATAGACATTTTATCATTATAGAGATATTTAGATTAATTATTAGACTAATTAGATCTAGATTATACGCTAACCTAATAAAGTTCTAAGTCAGGCTAAGTAAAGTAAGCCAAGATTAGTGTCAACTAGATTTTACTAGATCTACTGACCTGTATGGTGATTCATATTTGTCACAGTAAATTCTGAATCGCATGCTTAATTATCTCATAGCTGCGAAATTTGACTATCCAAACATGTATTCAAAATCTATATCTACAGTCTAAATAAACAGTTTAAGAAGAGAGTCAAATGATGTGCCATCAATAACCGTTTGGCTAAGTAAGGTGTGTTACTGGTGGCTCGCAGTGAACATTTTGACCCCACTACATCTACTGTGAGCGTCGAACTGCTGAGCTATGACGGTAGCAAATGTGTACACTATATTCTGCTAGAGTCTAGATCTATAAATAGCTTCGGGAAAGTTCAACCATGTGGACCATTGTTTGTGTTTCTGTCTTCTCCAGTTTCAGTGTTGGACTATTTTAAATGACATTTTACTAAATTTAGAATCTACTAGAGGTCTAGATCTATTGTCTGTAATATAGTCTTAAATTGTCTAATATATACTATAGAGACTAGATCTAAATCTAGATAGATCTTTTTTTTTTTCCAAAGCTGTTTTTTTTTTAAATGTATAATAATAAATAATCAGGAGGGGTCTCAAACAAGCACACGGCCCGCGAAACTATTTTGTACGGCCCGCGACCACATCCTCGAATTTAAAAAAAAAAAGATAAAATTTGCTATGACCACATATGCCGTGAAATGATTTACAGCTGCACAAATCAGCAAATGAGGTGTCTCTGACGCCCAAAGAACCGCTTAGGCTTTCAGCAGAAGTTGGGTGAACGGTGGCCTGATTCTATTCACTGGACCTTTTGCAGCCACACACTGCATTCTGCACCAAGAAGCACTGTATGGCAAAAGTCTACAAATGAAGAACGTGATGGATGTTGTTGTGAAGACGGTGAACATTTTACGTGCACGGGGTCTCAACCACAGACAGTTTGTGTCATTTCTAGCTGATTTGGAAACGGAATACGGAGAGTTGCTGTATCATGCGGAAGTCAGAAAAAGTCGTGGAAAAGTGCTGCAGAGATTTTTTGAACTGAGACGAGAAATAGCATTGTTCATAGCAATGAAAGACAGAGACATACATCAGCTCAGTGACCCAATGTTTTTGTCGGATCTTGCTCTTCTACTGACATCACGCAACATCTCAATAATGCACAACTACAGGGCACAAAGCAGCTGATTACCGTGATGTTTGTCCGCATCAAATCATTAAGATGCAAGCTGAATTAGTGGGCCACTCAGCATATGGAAACCTGGCTCATTTCTCTTTTCTAAAGAGCAAAACGGTTGAATGACAGCGCCTGAAATACTACGTAGACATCCTCTCCAGGCTACTTGAAGATTTTGAATACCGCTTTCAGCAATTCACTGCATTCGAACCACAGTTTTTCCTTGCTGCCACTCCGTTCGCAGTTGACGTGAAAAACGTTCCAGAGGAAGTCCAGATGGAACTACAGGACCAGCAGTGTGACACTATTCTGAAGCAAAAATACGCTGATGTTGGCGTTCCAGATTTCTAACAGTTTCTTCCCAGAGAGAAGTTTCCAAACTTATTCAGCGCAGCTGCTAGAATTCTAGCAATGTTTGGGGGTAAGTAGGCTACGTTTGCGAACAGTTTTTCTCCAGAATGAAGGTCAACAAAACAGCATTACGATCAAGACTGACTGATGAGTATCTGTTACTTCAGGCCTAACGTCGATGGTCTGGTCTCTGCCAAACGCTCTCAGCTGAGTGGACAGAAACATGAGTGACGAGACATCTGCAGTAGGCCTAGAATTTAATTTTTTAAAATTTATTTTGGAAACTACAGTTTCTGCTTTTTTATTAGTGACAGAGACGTCAACTTATTTTAGTAAACTAAACTGCGTGTGCATGTAATAAACTACACTAAATGTAACTAATAATTATTAAAAAAAACTTTTTTTTAGCATTGACAGTAGTGTTCGTAAAATTTAATGAAAAACATTATCTTTTCGTGGTGCGGCCCGCTGACTGGTTGTTACTTTCCAGTGCGGCCCAAATGCTGATATGAGTTTGAGACCCCTGGATTATATAATCTTTGTGGTCATGACTTAATAGCTGTTTGAGGCTGATAGATTACATTCAAGTATAGATCTAGGGGCAATCTAGCCTACAGGCTACTAGACTAACTCCAAGTCCCAAGATTGGCTGAAAAAGGAGGAGGGTACATTGGACGTAAGTATCGTAAGGCTAGCAACGACCCTCTGTGGCATTTGACGTCTCGAGAGACGATCTTTTTCTTTTGCAACTTCTTTTGAGGCCAATCTTTAATGTACAGCTGCGGTCACAGGTTGGGCTTATCATATGTAATCACCAGGAGCCGTTGCAATTTCACCCTTCTTTCTACTTGGCCTACTACGTTGTGTTAGGCATCTGCAATCCGGGACCCTTCTTTTATGCTCGATCTACGTGTCGATCCATCTAGTGCCACTTTTTCCCAGCTGCTAGTGTCGTTTTTGAAGAGCTTCATGTTAGTTATTGTTAATCAGCAAGGTATTGTCCCACACTCCTTTCTACAACCGTGACACGGTGCTCATTGCTTTGGCTGTCTTGTTAATCATATTAATGTCTTTCTTTCCAGCAGAACAGCGTTGGATATTATTAAGCCAAGATTAAAAAATAATTGGTCAACAATTTCCAGTGGTTGGCCATTAATATGAGGTGCAGTATTTGTGTTCTGGACTAGTACCTTAGTCTTGTTTTGACTAATATTTAAGCTACGACCCTACCTGTTTAAAAAAAAAAAACACCAGCTACAGAAACAGTCCTAACAGCAAATCAGAAGTTGTGTACCTGGAAGAAGATGGACCCCCATCTGGAACGTATATTAGGGTCACCTGGAAGTCGACAGGCCGAATACCATCGTTTCCACCAATACCCCATCGGCGCATGGAACGTCCGGAATTTATGGAGCACAGATTTGGACAACCACCGTCACCAGCATTAAAAATAATCCAGGTATTTATCAATACCTGCATCAGAAAGATTTTTATGATCCGCTGTTCAGACACTGAAGTAGATATCCTTCATAGACGCTGAAAATGGATATGCCTCGGTCGGCACAAAAATACATGGCGCCTCGATTCGAAATCAGATGCCACCTAGATGGGAAAAGATGTCGGCACAGTTGGAGAAATTCGCACAGAAACGAATTAGCTGCTTTGTGGCCTATGCCCAAAACAGGATCACAGGCAGGCAGATATGAAGATATAGATCTAGTACCTTTAGTATATTGTTGTTTTTAATTCAATAATGGAAAAGTTATTTCTAGCCTAATTAAAACCCTTGGGCTATGTTATGATAAATGTAAGCAATCAGGCAGAGTTGTACAATTTTTAAAGTAATTAAATATTTTAGATATTTGCATATATATCTATAATGTTAAATAAAATTAGCTGACCACATTAATGGTTATATAATATTCTGTGTATGAATCTCCTTTAAGCAATTTCTTTAATGCAAATGCATTTGTGTATTCTTAAGGATTACGCTTATGTAAAATGTGGGCAGGGTAAAAAATGTTGTTTTTTTTTTTAAATCTATCATTCATTGGTTATTTTAGCTAAAAATAATTGCTCTATTAAAGAGGCATTGTCCTTTTTTTTTTTTTTAAAGTATTTTTTAATGTCTTTATTAACCATACCAGATTGATACAAAAAATGTTTCCTAAGTTATAATGTAAACCATGTAAATTAGCTGTTAATAAAAACAACAATTAAAAACTTAAAAGTTGTGTTTTGTATCATTTATTAACTAAATGCATGTTTAACACAAAAACAATGACATTTGTCATCAAATATTACACAAGTCTTTCTTTACAGGCAGGCCAAAACTTACATTGGAGTTAGCATAAGGGGAGACAAATTACATAAATCATTCCAACTACAGGTGGAATTAAACCCTGGAAACTTAAAATTAACAGGAGTAATAGTAAGTAAACCATTCATAGAAAGACCATACTTTCAGTATTGGCTTGAAGGAATGAAACAGAAAAAAAAAGTGATACCCACAGCTAATTATACATGATAAATGTTATACGAAAGCATAGCATGTGTATTATGTTGTGTATGTGTTTAAAAAAAAAAAAGAAAAGGGTGGAGGGGAAATTGACCTAGTTTTAAATATTGCACAAACAATAATTCAATATCCATGGCTAAAGAAAGAAAAGTTATCAATGTTATTTCTGTGAAATCTTGAATATAAACAAACAAAAATACACAAAGGTAGGAATGCTTTATGTCTTGTACAAAGTGTAAATGACCAAGATTACCAACAAATGTGACATGTAGATTTTAAAATAACTGCATCATCAAAATGAAACTTCTTTCTAACAAATTCTTAAAACATGCATAAACTAATCTAGACAATTAGATATTTACAGATATTGTAAGCAACCTATCCAATGATATCTAAAAGAGAATGCAGCAGTCACAACATGTACCAAGTACTAATTCTAACGTCAATTTCACTTATAGAAACATATATCACATTCATTAACTACTACCACATCATTACTGTCTTTAATTAAAATTCTACACATCAAGTAAAAATAACTCTAATATAGTATAATTTGAAAAACTAACACAAAAAAGTCTGCTGGACAGATTCAAGCTTAAATAGTTTTTTATCATGTCTAGATTCATCCAACAAATAATACATAGAATGTAGACACTTATCACTTGGTTCAATTCATAAGCAATTCTTTTTTTTTGCAGAAAATTGAGGTGCTAATGGCCGAAATATATATTTGTGAGATTGTATAGAGTCAGACTGTCATATAGAAGGTTTATTAAATTTCAGACTAAGTCATATACAATTTCATGCAAAAATTTAGGTATTATTTCTATTAGAAAAATTACCAATACTTGCTCTCTAATGAAGAAAATTTAAAGCTAAATAATTAGGTTTAGGAAAAAAAAGATCACTAAAAAAAAATATTTGAGGTTTAATTTTTATATGCCAATATCACAGTGGTCTATTTAAAAATGTTATCTGTTTCAATACTGGTATTATAAAAGATTGAAATGTTAGAAATAAGAAAAGCTCTTTGTAATTAAAATGTGAAACTACTTAACCTATAGGAAAAAAAAAATTCCAATCTCTTGCCAAGTGGTATTGTAGAACTATAATGTGGGTTAATTTCATCCAATTTTAAATAACCTAGGTGACCTACAATCCTTAGACTAAAATTAACACCTAGTCTCATATAACCCACTGCGTCCAATGTAGCGAACCCACTTTATAACATCATGATCACTATAGTTCATCTTGGACTCAAAAACTTTTAGATAACGAACTTTGAACCCAGATGGAGCAAATGGCACCTATTAAAAAAAAAAAAAGACATTTGCATTAAATTTTAAAAGTATTAATCTAAATTATTTAAATAATCAAGGACAACATAATGCTAGTTCTGAGTCTGAAACTAAAATTATTTAATGCAATCAACTACTTACAGAGCGACACTTGTAACAATTAATTGAATGGACTTACCTCAAAGTTCATCGAAATAGGCGGTCTGGTCCACTTCTTGCCCTTGTCACTGGTATTTAGCAATTCAATTTCCGCACTCAGCTGACACTCCTTCATGCCTCCCATTCTTTTTATTCTGTTTTCAAACAAAAATATGTTTACATTTGGTTATTATTGTATATTAAGTTGAATTTTAAATTACGAGAAGAAAAATGAATTAAATGTACAGTCATTCCTTACAACAAACAAAAATAAATAAGTTGGCTCTTATCATTTTTCAAGCTTACATTTGCAAAATTCCCATTTTTTTTAAATTATTAACTCTAACGCCACAAACAAAAATAGTTATCACAAATATTAAATTAGCTAAAAAGCGGGTCACATGTCGAACATGGTACATAAAAAGACTTTTCAGACGTTCGTAAAAGCTCATGATTGTCACCTCTGCATACTTTTTTTCTTTCTTACCAACCAGACTACTTGCCAGTAAGTAAGTTTCATGCGTACATTTTTTGGGGAGAAACCTTTTTTGGAATTTTCTTTATGCGCATTTCTGAACTGATTCGCAAATGGCAGAAAATACTTTGAGAACATAAACATTCTGTCACTCAGCATGCAGAACTGTGAACTACTACATGGAATGGAATATTTCTGGCTCCACAATGTTGCATACAAAATACAGCCACAATTGAGTACACTTGATTAGAAAATACAAACTTCCTTTGAAGATCTTGTTTGTTAACCACAGATATAAAACAAATCACCCTGGTCTTTCTGTAGCCTGAAATTCTACGTGGATAAATTTCTTATAATGATTCCACACAAACATTATAGGAGCTGAAGTAGTAATAAATTTTCAATTTCCATAGCTATTGGTAGACAAAACTGTGACTGCATACTATTTGGAAAGCACAGCCCATTCCTTATAGTTTCTTGCCAATACTGTCTGAGTCTTGCAATTTCTCAGTATTCGTTCCTGTCTTCGCCATTACAATCCTCCTAAATTAGCACTACTGTTGAAATAAATTACATCTTTATCTGTCCAGGTTTTTGATAAACATTAGCAATAAATTGTCAAATAGATTCAGCAGTTGTCTCCTGGAAGTGATTCATTAATTTTCAATATTTGAGCTTGCACACCTAACTATGACACAAAGAATCATATGAAAATGGGAAACAATTTTCTTGTCTTTTGGTTCAAAGCATCTATGAACACTGTCACAAACTGGGCATCACTTATCTGCTTCTTTAATTTGTCCATTTTTAAAGGGTCCAAGACATGTGCAACAATTGTTTCACATTTGGTTCTAACTCATGTGAATTTTGAATCAGATTGTTTAAAGAAATAATGAAGTACAAATATCGAAGTACAATCATCCTATTGATCAAAAAACTGTGATTATAAAAAACTTTATGATCTCTGTTTATCTCTGTTAAATGATAAATTAAAGCATAATTTCCAACAAAAAGTTTAAATCCTGGCTTTGTTCAGTTCACTGTTAATATGCAACTAGCTAAAGATTGAATTTTTATAGCAGTGCTGAATGCAACAATTAAAAAAATCTGCATGAGTTGAAAATTGTATGATACATTTCTCCATTTATATTTTATTGAATGAAGTTCTGGGCAACCTTAGACCACAATTGTAAAATGACAACTAAAAAACAGATTTTTAAACATTTTTTAAAAAGAGTTATGTTCTTATCGTAAGTATATGTTGTCAAGAATGAATAAAAAACTTTGCTTACTTCCAGACGATGGCATTCTCACTTGCTTTGTACTTTGCCTTTCCTTTCATACAAATGACTTGAACACCACTTGTATTTAATGGTGTTGGTATACGGACCTGAAAGATTAAGTGAGACCAATTAACTGAATGCATTGAGTTTTCATAATTCTTAACTTTAAGTGATTATTTTCAAATGCAGTTAGATCAAATCAGGCACCATTTTTATCTAAAATATGCGGCCAAATGTGAATGTGATTAAAAATTTATAATTACTTGAATTTAGTTAGTTTGCAGTACATGCTGGCAACACCCCTTGACTTGTTCCCAGGCTTTAAATAGATAAATTATGGCCAGAAAACACACTTCTTTTTGTTTTGAATCGTGATAAATGGGCCACATTCTAACAATCAACCTAACATTCTTTTTTAGCCAGTAAATTAGTGCATATGTTACAATTAAATTTTACAGCCTACTCTCTATTTGCTTTTCTGTCTTTTTTTTTTGTTCTTTGGAACCCACATTTTTTTTTTTCTAACCTGCACATCCTAAACTCTCCAACAGTCAATGGTATTTTGCACTTATATATTTAAAGATTTATCTAATACAAATTTCTTTTTAGAAGTACTACAGACAATGACTTGCTTATTTTAAAAGATTTTTTCCATCTGTCTTACTATGGGCTTTTTTTTGGCTACTTTTCATTACCACAAAACAACCCTTGCCCAAAATAAACCACTATTAAAATTCAAAAAAAAAAAAAAAAAATAAAAAAAAGAGTACTATATCTTTGTTAATAGCTATTTTATTTTAACATTACCTCAACTTTCTGAGCCAAAAGTGAAGGTTTAAAGTTAGATTTGACAACAACTTTCACTTCCATTTTCTGTCGACCCACCTCACGCACCAAAGGAATCACTCTAAATGGCAAGCTGATGTCCTTAGTTGTTCGATATCTAAGCAAAGGCAAAAATATTTGCATTAAAAAAAAAAAGATAAAAAATATTTCAAATAAACTAGAGGTAAATAAATTTAAAACTTATTGTATTATATTATATATAATAACAAAAAGATTTTTTTTTTAAATAATTTTATCATTACAAAACAGTGAGCAGAAATATTAAATTAGTAAAATATATAACATTTCTAAAGATTTACCTCATCAATTCAAATTCACCATCAGGTGGAATAAAACTTATGCTGTGCTCAGTTTCAAATTTGCTCAATTTGACGCACTGATGGAACTGGCAATCATCAATGGCAATGGAGGTTTTAGCAGCAGTACTGTAATAATATTTTTAAATTGCTCTGTCAGTGGTTTTGATTATATTTTATTTAAAATAATAAATCAGGGTTGTCTTTTGGAAGAATAATAATGTACAGGGTCTAGGTGGGTGCGTACTGAATTGCAAATTCATTTTGAAAATTGTATGATATCAGAATACGATATTATCTATCTAGAATTATTTTTCAATGAAGACATATAATTACTATCATTATACATACCCCCCACCACGTGTTGTATCATCCAAACTACTCTTTCCTTTACTTTCCATTAGAACTTTATCATTGATGCCAAACTTGCATTCTGGCATTCCACTTAAGTAGCTTTTCATGACAATTCTTCCAGCAACATGGGAGCTCAAAACTTGTCCTAAAAGTTTATCAATATTATAATTATAGTTTACCACTAACTAAATTGAAAGTGATTCTCCACAACAAATGTGTGAATCATTCTTTAGGCTGAAAGATTATAGATTTTCTTTTAAAACACAAAGTAAGCAATTTTAAAATATGTTATTGTGCAGTCACCTTGTTACTAATATGTTTGGAAGAATAAACATTTTAAAATGTTGCACACACCAATGGGCTATTTACAATAGGTGTAACCATAACATGCAAGTTTTTTTTTTAAAGAAGGTTTCCATCATGATGGCTCTGTAAGGTGATAATAGTTTGCCTACTTCTTGAAAGATACCATGTTTATTGTCTGATTGGTCATACAACAAAGATCTTTAAATGGGTATTCTACATATTGCTGACATTTTAGTTAACATGTGTAATGAGAATGAGAAATCATATTTAAAAAAAAAAAAAACAACAACAATATAAACCTTATTAAATTAATAATAATAGTGGCAATACTTGAAAAAACGTTGTGGATTTACTAAATGTTTATAGGATGAATGAAAAATCCTTAACATATTAATGCACTTGGACAAAAAAAAGTACCTTGAGGGGACATGAGTAGATTAACAGATTCTAGAACATCCAAGAAGAGTTCATTCCTTCTGTATTTAATACCCTCTCTCCTCCAGCCAATCTGACCAGTCACTTGAGATGTAATTTGTGCCGTTTCTTCTTTTGTCTAGAAAAAAAAGTTGTTGGTTATTAAATTGTGCAGATGGCAAATTGTTGGAGCTAGGTTTTTATTTTCACTCTAATCACTGACCTGTGATTTGACTCCTTGTTGTGTGATAAATGTTTTTAATATCCCAACATCAGTGTTTTGAGGATAACCAAAGTCCAATATTTCTAGAGATTTAAATACAAGATTTGATTAAGAGTAAGTAAATACAGGTTATAATATGGCAAACATTTTTCAAAGTTACAGCAGCTACATTCAAATGTTTTTGTTTTTTTTTTGTTTTTACTTATTAAAGCACTCACAAAGTTGCAAATCAGGGGTAAAAGTAAAAAATAAAAATGAAAGTTTTCCTTTCAGACTTTGCAAACTGTAGGGCAGATGATGTTAAGGACAGATGTTAAGGACATCAGTTTCTTTGGTCAACGGTTAATGAGCAGGATGTCAAGTAGCTAGCACAACATATGGGCTTTACTTTCCCCAACTAAAGTCAGGTACCCATTAGAGTTGGGTGGACTCGGGCGCATCCTAATAATCCGGAATTTCTAAATCCAAGTCTTCACCAAGGACCCCAGCTTCATAAGCCAAGTGCTTAACCTATTCAGCCACTGCGACCCCACAATCAGGGGGTGACAGTACATAATTATAAAAATTTGGTGCATAACTTTTATTCTCTTATTGATAAATTACAAAAAAAAAAAAAAAATTTAGATCCCTTTCTAACAGGAAAGTTTTAAAGACATTTTTGCTTACCGTCCAATATTTCATATATCAATACAAAATTGTTCTTGATGTTCTCCTCAGAAATTTTGCCAAAGTAGGCAGCCATGACCTCACACATTTTGTGCAAAAACTCAAACACCATGGCAGCATTGACATTCTGTTTAGTTACAGCAGCAACCCATATGTTGGAGCGCTTAATGTGAAAGAAACTGGTCCTGGCAATGTTAGTAACAGGTGAACGCACCTGTTGTCTGGCGTGAATCACATTCACGCGAAAAGCATCAACAGCATTGCGTCTGAAATGAATGATCACATTAATTTCTAAATAAATGATAACATTTTTTTTCTACAAATTACTACTCTTTATTCATTTTGCAATGATCGATAAATTTTAAGCAGCTTGTCAAATTTTAATACAGGAAAATTGTTGCATTCTTTTTAAAATAACTTTAAATTAAATATAAATATAACTCTACAACATAAACAAATAGTGTTTTAGTATTATTTATTATTTTAATGTTCTATATTTTTACAAAAAAAAAAAAGTATTTCTGACAATTTTTTTTCTTGTTAGATGTATTCATCAGTGTATAAAATATAATATATCTTTAAATTTTTTTTTCACTCACATCAAATGTATCAAAAGAAAATTTTTAAGAAATCAAAACAATTACCCTATATCATCTCGAAAAACTCTTGAAATTAGGACTTCTCCTTTGTGATTGTAAATAAACAACCCACCAATCATTGTGTAGCCCAATCAGTTTTGTATATCATACAAGTCAACTAAAAGTGTAATGTCCTTCAGTGATGCCTTTCAAATTTTAATTACATGGCAATGACATCTGAAAGTAAAAAAAAAAATTCAATTAACTGTCATGTGTAAAAAAAAAAAAAACAACATATGGCAACCTGTTTAAGAGAAACATTCCTAAGAAATTTAAAGAAAGCTAAAAAGATCAGGAGTTTGTGATTTCATGAGATACAGAGTACAAAGACAAACAGACACAAAAACTCCTTTGTTCCCCCAGCAATCAAATCATTAGATGCTAGAAAAAAAAAAGTATTAAGGCACAACTGGTCCATTACACTAATGGATAAAAAAATTGTCAATGATTCCATGATAGAGAGAGAAAAAAACTGTAATAAATTGTTCCAAATCAAAACCAGGTGCACCTCAAGGAACACTCATGCCTGGGTTTAGAAGAAACTACTTTTTGAAGCTATTCTAATCTTCTAAGACTAAACCTAGTGTAGAATCTGGATCTAGACTTAGAATTATAGATCTCTACTAATTTAGACTAGAAACTTGATACTAGGTCTCCTTTAGTAGCCTTTATTAAATACTGTCTAGTCTAGTTAAATATTAGATTTAACCTATGTCTAGTCGAGTGAAGTGCAACATTTAACTAGATCTAGATCTAAGATTTAGCTCAACCTCTTCTAGATCTATCTAATCTAGTCAATAAATTCTAGAATCTAGATATCTAGATCTCTACTAATCTTGAATAGAAACCTGATTCCAATAAGTTCCAGGTTGTCCCCTTTAGACTTTAGTAGTCTGGCGAAATTTTAGTAAAGTTTTACAACTTAAATAATGATCTAATTCTAATAATACACTACTACTAATACTGTATTAACTGTATAATTTAGATCTAGATCTAGATCATTATAATCGATAATCATCATATGATAGATCTGCTTGGTCATGCAATATGCACGCTGGACTGTCGTTTAGACTTCTCAATTATCAATAGTCCCAGGTCGACAGGTTGATACACTTCCAGCTGCAATGCCCCAATCGTATTATATAATATTAAAATTAAATTACAAAAAAGACTTCTAAGTTCTAGATTCTACATCTATTCTAAACTAATTCTACAGGAAGTCCTTATGTTTTGAACACCACATAGAATTCCCCTGCCTTGAACGGGTCGCTTTTTTTGTTTATAACTCATTTGTTTTTATGTTTGGAGCTAAAAACAATGTTTCGGGACTGGGCATGTCTAATTTTAGATAAGTTCCAGTATTTTTGTTCCATTTTTTCAAAGAATATGGAAGTTTTTAAGATTCTTGGTACCCATGTATGTAAAGCTGTTGTTTTAGCCTCCCCTGGCAATTCATACCCATGTAAGGGATGAAGGCTATATTATGAGCCTATTTGATCTTAGGCTGATGGGCATATCAAAATAAGCTTCCAAACATCTTTAGAAAGACATTCCAATCACATTTATACTGTTAGCTGTTAAATAAAATTTAAAAAGGGGGTGTTCAAACAGATAATAATGAAATCAGCTCATTCTCCGCCTTTGAACACATCAAAATTGTACCCCGGTAATAAGAAATATTATTGGGATGAATAAATATATGATTTTTTTCAATGAATAAATATGACCTAGATCGAGATATCAATAATATATAATTTATGAATGAAAGAAAAAATGTGGGCTGCTAATTTGAAGCCAGAGACCTGCCCATGATTATGCCAGATGAGCTGGAGGTGAGGAGAGGTACCCTATACACTAACGTGTAGTGTCACAGCCTATCAAAAAGGCAGTGGAGGGAAGGAGGAGGGGAGAGTTATGAAAAGAAATATAAGCATCTATGGGAGGGAGGGGATGTTAAGGTGTAACAAAATGACATCCAAATTGTGAAAAGAAGAAGAGGGTTCTTGGTTGGGAATTAAAAGAAAGACAGAGAGAAAATATCATGTTATTAAATTATAATAATTTATAGATCTATTATCTAAATAAATTAATTTCTGTCTCTACACATAGATTATACAGGTATTTAAATAAATAAACTATAAACAATATATATATATATATATATATATATATATATATATATATAGAGAGAGAGAGAGAGAGAGAGAGAGAGAGTATGAGGAAATATACTATAAATACATATCGCAAAAGTGAATCTACTTCTTTTACTACAATCTAAATAATTTTTAAGTAACACAGACATAATTTATTAGTAATTACATAGTGGTGTTCAATGCCTGGTGATCACTGTTCAACTGGAGGAGAAAGCCCAAAAACTGCGTTCAAAAGAGGTGCATGAAGTGACCTACTTTATTTTAAAATAAAATCTTGACTATTGGTAGTAATACAAAGGAACACATAGATCTACATCTATTTTTATTGTCCTTTAGTTGCAGAATAATAATCTGCTTTCAGTTTTTTTGTAAGTTAAACCTTCACCAAATAAAAAAATAAAATAAAAATGTGACCTAGTTCCCGAAATGGGTGTTCAAAGCATAAGAAGCTACTCTAAATTCTAAATGATAGTAAATGAAAAGTCTAAAGTCAAGTTTAATTAAAGTGACTAAAGTTAAAGTGTTAGACTACAATTAAGTGCTCATGATCTATTCTAGAGTTTAGAAATATGTAACACTTTTGTATGCTACACAATTTATAACTAAGATATGAACTTATAGGAAGCTACTTAACAATTAATCGTTTTAAGAAAATAATAACAAACCGGTGATAAGGGGTGTCAACGTCGCCATCTTAATTTTCTAGATATCCCAGAATGCTTTAATTAGCCAGATTTTATAATTCTAAGCCAAAAATAGTGTGTCTAATTATTTAAATAATATACTAATATAAAAATCTATATATATCTATAGCATACATCTCTTTTATCCAAACTTAACAATTTTTTAAATTAATATTTCAAAAGTATAAGCTAACTATCTGAAATCATTTGCAGATCTAGGTCTAGATCAAACCATCACATCTAACCATGTCTAAGTAGTATGCTCACCCTTATCCACATTATTGTCCAGTCTATTATAGTCCATAAAGAAAGGTCTTCTTTCATGCAACTATCTGATTTTTTAAAAATATTTTTTATTAAAAAAAAGATATATCAATTCCTATTCATAAAAATGTTGCTTCATTTCATGCTTATTCAGCAATTTTTCTAAAAAGAGTTCTAATGGTTTAAAAAAGTAAAAACAAAAATTTGTGACTAAACAGTTGTATTTAGCCTTAAACTTAAAACAATTTTTTTTTTATTGGTCATTTGATGTGTAATAATTGGTGCCAACATGCTAGAGTTTAATGTTAATTGTCACTTTTTTAAAAACCCCAAACTGAGAGATGGAGGCACGGTGGCCGAGCAGTAAAGCGTTTGGCTTCTGAACCAGGGGTCCCGGGTTCAAATCCTTATGAAGACCAGGATTTTTTAATTTCGGGATCTTTGGGTGCCTCGGAGTCCACCCAGCTCTAATGGGTACCTGACATTAGTTGGGGAAAAGTAAAGGTGGTTGGTCGTTGTGCTGGCCACATGACACCCTCGCAAACCGTAAGCCAAAGAATCAGATTACCTTTACATCATCTGCCCTATAGACCACAAGGTCTGAAAGGGGAACTTTACAAACTGAAAGCCAAGGGCCCAATGCTTTGGGTTTATATTGAATCCAATAATTCACTTAATGTCAAGTAATCTTCAGAATTGAAGACATATATTGCCAATATTATTTTGCCACACATCCAATGCAGACAAAATTAGTCTGCAAGAGGACAATTTAAGTTCTCTTTTTGCCATATACTCTTATCTTCAGAAGTTGCTATTTAAAGCTCTGTTACGCTTGAAAAAAAGAGGCCTTTGGCATAAAGTCATGCTCTGTAAGTTACCTGGCCAGCACAGCTGTTGAACAGTAACCAGTGTCTCTTCACTACACCATCATTCACTAGAAAATTTCTATTAATAGTGTTGCCTAGCCCTTTTATGCCTCTGATCAAGTTCATTGGGTGAAAGCATTAGTTTCCTCCCCATATATATCTTCAACCCTAACAATTGAGACTTACTATTTGCTGGAAACTGGAAATATAACCAACTCTATAATTGACTAATAATGATTATTAAAAAATAGTGAAACTTACTATTTGCTGGAAACTGGAATTATAGCCAACTTTAATTTACTAATAATGATTATCAAAAAATATAGGCATAAATTGAGTGTAAAAAAAAATTTATTTCCCATATTAAGATGTTAACAATAAAAATTAACACCAACCAATACATTTTTTCTAGTTGTTAACATTGCAGATTCCAAATATAGTAGTTAATGGAGAAACATTGAGAAAATTCCATACAAAAAAAAAATATAAACAAAGTACTTATATTATTTAATAAAATGAAATATGTATAACAAATAATAATGTTCCAGCCAATGAAGCATAACATTAATCATGGTAAGGATAAATGGTTGCAAAAAGCAGCATAAGCTAAAAATAAGAATAGAAATCTTAAGAACTGCTTCTGATTAGTTCTGAGGCTATCATACTTATGGTGAGAAGTAAAAAGTACTAACTCAGAAATGTGGAGACAATGTTATGGTGCATAAAAATAGGTTCTCCCCCTCCCGGCCGCCCCCCCCCCCCCCAAAAAAAAAAAAAAAGAAAGAAATCCACAGACAAAGGCCATTTCAATATGCTGTCTTATCGTGCTTTATGAGTGGTGGATTGTCATTCAGTCGTCTCAATAGTTAGGGTTTCATACCCCTCCCGCTGTCATCCCCCATTGTCTTGCACGAAATTGGACAAGGAAGAAGATTATCTTCAGCTCTGAAGGAACATCCAAAACATGTAAAACATTTTACAAACATTTTTACATTCACTGTTAGTTTTAAAAACGAAAGCTGCAATCATATAACATGATTTTTTACTTCAGTAATTTTCAAATATTATACCATATGATAGTACAAATTTGTACAAATACTCCTTCTTCCCTAGTGCACGAAATGTGTTGAATGGGTTGCCTCGGAGTCAGCTACGAAAACTAATGACTTAAAATAATCTTAGTCTCTAATTAACATGCATGACTAGACTACCAAAATTACACATAAGACATAGTTATCTTTTTTGAAGGAAAGTCTGTAATTTATAAGATATAAAGTAAGATTATACTACTTGTATTTTAGTTCATTTTTCAAACAAATCAATGATGAATGATTGTTTAATGTTAAAATGAAAATAATTAATGAATTATAAAAATTAAAACTAATCTATATTAATATATAAAGAATAGGGAACTGATTACAATATAAAATGAAATGAGTTTTACTAAGAATAAATGTGTGACAAGTTACAGCACAACTGAATTTGAATAAAAGAAACCAACCACTCTAAACTATATTATATTTATTTTAAAAAGTTGAGTATTAAGAAAAAAATCACAGATCAAACTATATTTCTTTGTACAATTTTTTAACAACATTAAAATATTTTTTTTAATTCAAAATTACCAAATAAATGTATGCATATTAATATTTAAAATAAGAGTAAACCAAACATTGATATTTAATTTTCTAAACAGGAGCAAATCAGACACAGGTTTTCATTTACATTTTTGATCTTTTCAAATTTCCATTAAAATTATTTTTTAAAAATGTAAAAATTATAAGTTATACAATAAATAAATCTTTGATGAATGAAACTTGAATTTATTGTCATGATAATCCTCCCTCTAATTTTGATTGCTTCAAAAAAAAAGAAAGATATACTGGTACAATACAAAAATTGATTAATGGTACCTTTAATTCATGATGGTTTCTAATTTCTAATGAGCACAAGTAATATAAATTTGGGCTATGTTGAAAGACTCTACTGAAGACTGGGAATCTGAAAGTGGGCTAGTCAAAGACAACCAAGTTTTAATAGTTTCAAACATATGTTTGGGAGTGCAATAGCAGGTAATCCTAGTACTGCATGGTCATGTTGTATGTGCTATGGACTGTCATTTGATGATCGAAATGGTGCCATGCCCAAACTAAAAGATCAAGAATATTGTAATGTAACAAATGATCTATGAATAATTTGTCTTTGAACAATCATGTTTTATACACACTTCTTTGGGATAGTGTTAACTTGAATGAAGAAACTCACTGTAATTCTTCCAAGGATTTCTTCCAAATAGGAAACATATTTCTAACCATGGACCAATAGTTAGTCTGAAAAATATTTTCAAAATATTGAAATAGTGTAAAAATTTTAATGCAGTAAAAGGATTTTATTTTTAAATTAAAGCTTCAACACTGCTTAATGGATAATAATCTACTTTGCATGACAAATGTTCTGAGCTTAGATACGAAATTCCATTCCAGCAGCAAAAAAAATTAAGCCTATTTTCAAATCTAGTTGATTTTTTTAAAAATCTTTTTGCTTTCATCAAAGAATTTTTAAGAAATGTTATTGTATTTGAACATATTTTTTTCAAAGATACATTTTCTATTTTAAATTACTTACTTGTAAATAGGAAAATCTTGGACTTTGTTGTCCAATAAGGCTTTCATTTATTTTGGCATCTAAATCATTAATGTGCTATATTTGAAAGAAAAAAAGAACTAAAAAAAACAACACAAAAATAGTTTATAAATTAAATAAAATTATAACAATCATATATTTATTTTTTTTTTTTTTGCAAGGATTTTTTAACAAATAAAATAATCTTTTCAATTAGTATTTTACATCTGAGTCTCAAAAAAAAGAAAATTTATTGATAAATTGATGATGGCAATAATTTTCAGTCCAATCAGTCCATGTATTTTTTGGGGCAAATATGCATCTAAACATAAATAAATTAAACTATATTTAGAACATTTGAAAAAAATACCTAGTTCTAATATTTACATTTTGAAATTTCAATTATTTTTCTTTCATCTAAGATATAAAATGTTGAGTTTTGTTAGATCTATATATAGTTCGTCCATTGTGGTTCGATGATGACCACTTTGTCATCCAGTGGGCTGAGGGCTTTGCACTGGGGTTTTGTGCCTCCTCATGTGGCTGGTGAGACCTATGCGAGCCCGGAATGTTCGGCCGCACTCTGGGCAGGTAATTTCAGCTGGAGCTAGTGTCGTTTGCCTTGCTTTCCTTCTCTGGTGTTTTTCTTTCGCAAGCGTTGTTCTTTTTTCCTCAGCAACCTGTGCACCGGATCTCACAGCGCGGCGCCATGATACTCTGTCATGTGCCTCTGTCTCCCAGGTGCCTGGGTCAATGTTGAACTCCTTTAGAGAAGCTTTGAGGGTGTCTTTGTAGCGCTTTTTTTACCACCTTGCGAGCGCTTGCCTTCTCTTAATTGGCCATACATGAGACGTTTTGGGATGCAGTGGTCCTCCATCCTGCACACGTGTCCTGCCCATCGCAGCTGGGACTGCATCAGGATTGTGTGGATGCTTTTCAAACCAGCTCTTTGAAGGACTTCAGTATCTGGCATTCTGTCTTGCCATTTGACATTTAGTATTTTTCTTAGACATGTCATGTGAAAGTGATTTAGTTTCTTGGCATGTCTTCTGTATACTGTCCATGTTTCTGAGGCATAGAGCAATGTAGGTAGGATGACGGCTCGGTAGACCCCTAGCTTAGTGTTTGTGGTGATACCACGTCTGTTCCAAACATTGTTTGATAGTCTGCCATATGATGCACTGGCCTTGGCGATGCGAAGGTTGATTTCGTTATCGATATTTCCATTTCTGGAGAGTGTGCTGCCAAGATATGTGAATTTGTCCACTGCATTTATATCGTGTCCATTTATAGTGATGCTTGTTTTAGATCTTGTTAGATCTAAGAAGCTGTCAACAACGACTATGATAGTTAAAATGTGCATGAGTAATTAAAATATTTAGGCATACCTGTTTCAATGCTGTATTTCGTAGAGAAGCTTCTGAATCATTGAGAGGAAGATCATCAATAGAAACTCTTTGCAAGAAGTTTTTGGATGTTCTTAATAGTGTTTCACGCTTGTTAAGGCTGAGAAATATTTTTTTTCAAAATAAACATCTTGTCTTAAAAAGGGTAAAATATATATTACAAAAAAAAAAAATTAAAAAATTTCATAATTCACATTCTTTCATCTTCTAAGTATAACTTTTAAAAAATGTATACAGTTCTCAAAAAACATTTTGAACTCAATAATTTTTTAAATTTAAAACATAATTCTTCTCAACTTTCTAAAAGGAAGAACAGTCAATTATTTAATCCTTTGAAATTGGTACATCGATTTAAAGATGTTTCCACTATAAGATGCTATTTTTCTTTCGTATGTCAGAATGGTTAAATTTCTCCTGAATGCTGTACATCATTATGTTGATGACGTTTAAGTAGCAATAAAAAATATGCTGCAATTTGGGAAGATAATGCCTGTTACAGACGTGATATATTTATCTTGAATATTCATCCCATAACAGTTTAAACAAGGGTTGCCTGCTCCTCCTTTTTTTATTAGACTTAATTTGACAGGTGTATTAGCCCATCTCAACCATTTTGATGCCAGGAGAATGAATTTCTGAAGCTCAGAACACAGGAAATAGCATGGCTCCTGGACTGTAGCAATATAAGCTACCCCAGTCTGCTCGCTTGTTGGATGAAGAAACTGATGCCTATCAAATAGGCCTACTATCTCCAGAAAGAATTTTTCTAGTATACAAAACACTTAAAAATTAGATAGGAAAAACTGGAAAATTGTTACAATTATATGTTTGTTTCTTTACTTTTTATTACATCCTTAAAACCTTCCAGACACCACTTTGGGAGCTTACAGCATGCCTCAAACCCCAAATGGCTACGGAGGCACAAATGAATTTTAATTTTTTTGTAAAAGTTTGAAAAAAAACAACACTGATGCAGAGATTCAGTAAAAAGTAGTGGAATAATCATGTCATGTAATCATCTTCCTTTTCTAAATATTGTATATTATAAGATAAGATACTAGAATCTATAGAGTCTATTTTACTATACTATATGATTCAGAAGATCGAGCTTAGTTTCTATGTCTAAAAAATATTAGAATTTAAATCTATATCTAGTCAATCTAGATCTACATGTTATTGTTAGTTTTACATTTCTTCATGCAGATTCTTCAGCTGCATTTCTTTTGAGGCCCAAACTTGAATTTTTTCTTTGAAAGATAAACCACCATCATGATTTACTACTGCCATTTTGCTCATCGTAGCACTGTGACTTTTCACGATTATGAATTTGACTCTAAAATTTCAACTTTATTACTCACAAAACACATATTTCATTTACACTACTAGACAGTACTAGTAGATCTAGATCTAGGTCTATCCTAATAATCTATTTTCTGGATCTATGTATTATAGTTTATAGAATATTATAGTAAATGTAATAGATCTATTAAATATACTGCTATAGTCTATAGAGATCAAGGAATAACACCGGAAATGTTGCTATCCGACGCTCTTTTGTTTCTGGCCTATATATATCGATATCTATATATAGATTTAAATTTGAATTAATCTTCCTCACTAATCTTCGGATTTCGAAGACAATCCTATTAAATCTATTATTAATCTTCTCACCCTGTGTTTCACAACTTCGAATCCTTGCCAAAGTTGTCTAAAACTAAGACCATGCAAGTACCAAATGAAAGCGACCTGAAACTATTAATATTTTATTAGAAACACGCGAGACCTAGGTCTAGACTTTTATTGATTAATCGGATATTTGAAATTTACCCCTTTTTTCAGCTTCTCCACTTCAAATGTGAGCAACATTGTAGCTAGCTTTAGCACAGACTCATTTTCTTGTCTCTTTTTCGTAAATATTTATAAATACATAACTCCGCTAATTTTTTTTTCAAATCGAGAACGCCGTCATATTTGTTCACTTTTTCTGGTATAGTCCCATTTCATAGAAAAAAAAATTACGCACAATGTACCAATCCATCAGAGTAAAATTGAGGGCCATAACGCACGAAATGCGATATGTTTTTCAACTTTTCTTTTTTCTATGAGGGGGCTTTTTTTTTTTTTTTTTTCTACACTTTCGGCGGGCCAGATGGAACCAATTCATGTGTAATATCTGACCCACGGCCGTATTTCAAGGATCACTGGTTTAGATCTTTCAAACGGCGTGGTAACATATTATTAGTTTGATGCTGACAATTTTGCAAACACGAGTGCTTTAAACAATCGACTTTTCATGCGTCCAACCGCCTTTACTTTTTTCCCACAACTAATAATAACTATGTCAGGGACCCATTAAATTAGAGCTGGGTGGACTCAGAGACTCCCTAAAGGCCCCAACGGTCCACCAGACTAAGGGATAGGTAAGGTAAGGTAAGGATATGTGAGTGAAAGCAGAAGGCCTACACTTACGCAGGTGTCTGTAGCCCATATATTTTTGTCGGTGGATCTGTAGCTTTGGCAAAAAAAAAATAAAAAAAATCGGAGGAAAATAAAATGTAAGCCTACATTTTGCTAATCTTATCTACTTTCTATGAAAAATATAGCATTGAACTTTAATAACAAATTACAGTGCAATAGTAATTTCTGTGAAAAAAAAACATTTCCGCAATCTCGAGGAAGACATTTTATCCTACTATCCTAATCTACCAATCACGTTTGCACTTTTTTTATTTATATTTATATTTATATATATATTTTATTTCGAAAACGGCTCTAACGATTTTCTTTAAAATTTCAAGGCATGTGCATATTAGTGAGAAAAAAAAAATCTGAACTCATTGGCCACATCGGGAAAACTCGAGTTCGACCGTTATTTTGATTCGAAAATGTCTCAAAATGGAAAAATTAATTTTGTCTCGAAGGTTTTATGAATGAATATTTTCCATGACGTGAAGGGGAAAAACACTTCTTACGTCACTATGCTTACCGTAAAAAAAAAGTAAAGTTCCCCTTTCAGACCTTGTGGTCTATAGGGCAGATGATGTAAAGGTCACCTGATTCTGTGGCCAACGGTTAACGAGGGTGTCATGTGGCCAGCACAACGACCAACCGCCTTTACTTTTCCCCAACTAATGTCAGGTACCCATTAGAGCTGGGTGGACTCAAGGGCGTCCAAAAAATCCCGAAATAAAAATCCCAGTCTTCACCAGGATTCGAACCCGGGACCTCCAGTTCGGAAGCCAAGCGCTTTACCGCTCAGCCACCGCGCTCTCATGTTTACCGTAGTACACTAAAATATTTCTTTGCAAACAAGAACGCGTTTAGAGATATTAATGAATGGATGTGTAAAAGCAGACCACGGGCTGTAGCACCACTGGGATGGATGGATGGCAAAAGTCCGACAGTCAGGCTGGTCAGGGCAATTATTTAACCGAGCGAGGCTCGGCCACCTGATATTGTAATAATAATAAGGCTTGTCTTCGAGTCCGAAGATTAGTGAGGAATGCAGTATTTTCCGTTGCTGTGAACCCCAGTTGCGACCTACATATTTTGGCACATCCAGGGCAAGCATGACCATTGTCGCAGGTGGTCGATTTAGATTTTCTCTTCGCCGTCTGCGTCTGTCCTCGGCAGCGGATTTTCTTTTGCTCTCAAATGTGTATCCGCGGCATTCGTGAGTGACCTCCAGCTGTCTCGTTCTGAGGCCGCATTCAACTAGATGTTCTCTTTTATGTCAGCTAAGGTAAGTTGGCGCCTAAGCTGGTATTTGAAGCGTTTCCGTGGGGCACCTCTCTTAGGGCGACCATGTTTTAGCTCACCAAAAAAAAAAAAAAAAAGACTGCCTTTGGCATACGTTTGTCTCCCATACGGGATACGTGCCCTGCACAGCTTAACTGTCGAAACTGTCTCACTTCAATACAGGTTAAGCTCTGTGGATCAAGTTTTTGCCATCATATCCCTTTGTGTCTGAGATTGTGTTTTGCCTTCTTTCCAAAAACTTTGCGAAACCGAGTTTTCCAGCCAATCATTTATATCGTCTAAAGTACACTAGACTTGATGCAGAAGATGACATTCTTTGACTTTTTGCAAAGACTTCCGCGAGAATTCCTGATTGGGTGAAACAAGTTCAACCTTCACACTCACGTTGCATGTTTTGTTTGCAAATGCATGCTGTATTAAATTTTTTTTTTTTACTGTAGCCTAGAAGTAGTGTAGGCGATGTAATTATCCATGCAACGCCATGCTTTTCAAATAGACACATAAGTATTGTAAACATGTAGCCTAATAGAAAAGTACTTTTGTAAACAAGCTGTGTAATTTTTATTTTTAAAAATACGAATTTAAGCGCCCCCTCGGGGGGGGGGGGTCGTCCCTATCGCCCCTTCCCTGTCTCCGCTAGTGGTGGCGACTAAGTGCTGGCTGCCTATTATAGTCGAGTGGTGGGGCTAAATTATGCGCTCCAGAGTGTCATCACCATGATCCTGGATTCGAACTGTCTCCGCCGCCATACCCTGCCTCGCCAGAATCTTCAATTGAGAAGGAATTCGTATGAAACTTGGAACTACAAGCAGTGGCGTAGCGTAGGGGGGGGGGAGGGGGGAGGTTTTGAAAATCCCCCCGGGCCCCCGCCTAGGGGGGGCCCCCAAATGGGTGTTTCAAAATACATAAATTAATATATTTGATTAAAAAATAGTGTCAATGGGTGTATTTTTTTTCCACATTTATGGATAAAATTTATATCAAATACTAAATGTTGATCTAGGTCTATCCGTACGTTGACTTTGTTGACATTTTAAAATATTTTTTTTCCCAATAGATCAAAGTTGTTTTACATTTTAAAATACAAATCTTTAATAGATTTGTTGCCGATTAAAGAGATCAAACATGTTCTTGCAGCAAAAACAAAGAGTATTACTCTCTTTGTTGCCACGAATAAAACTGTATGATATACAGCAGTAGCGGTAGCGGCCTTAGAGGTGGCAAGTGGAGCGCCTGAGGGGGCCCCGCGATCGGAGATTTTATTGTAACAAACTTGATCACTACACATTTTCCTAATAAAATCCGATTAGACGTCGATGTTTGAATACAAACATAACCTCTTTGGATTGATTACTTTCGCCTAAGTGTTTTATATGCTTCTGTGCATAGACATCTTGAGGCCATGTGAGTATTTTTCTTTTAAACTTTTTAAACTTCAAAGAAAATCTTTTATGCAGAACAATAACAACGAAGTATATACAACAGTAGGCAAACAGTACCTAAGTAATATTCTGTTTTGTAATAAAAACAAGGCCCACAGTGTTAAAAGCGGACATACTGAATTGTTGTTGTTTGAGGCCAATGACAGCGTTAATACGGATTAGCCCGTTAGCGTGATGTGGTACGGTTTATATATAGTCTACCATTACGGCTCTGGGTCCCGCACTAGACTAGGGTCCAGGGCCCATCGCGCTGCTAAGTCCGCCCCTGTATACAGGGAATTCCATGTATCTTGTTACCTTTACTAATAATAGATTCAAATGGCGTGTATTTTAAGGTTACGCTAATTAACCTTGAAGCAGAATTTACAGCAACGAGTATAACAGATCCAATAGTTATTCTTAACAATGCTAGAATTGTCCATTATTCGGGTTTGGCTTCTGTAATTCTGTAATTTCAGAATTAAATTCACACTCGAGTTTTTTATCCCTCTATTCATCTATCGGCAATCAAATGGAAAAAGGCTTTTCTAAATATTAAAAAAATCGTTGTTATAGAGTGATAAAAGAGTGAATTGCAAAGTTGGGAAAATGAATAAAAACAACAACAAATGTACGTCTATTCGTCAGAGGAAATTTCACAATTATGACATATTTTTTATTTGTGAAATAAAAAAAAAAATTATTCTTTCTATGGGAACTTCCCTCATGCCGAGTTGACCAGAGTGGGGCTACAAAACAGCGTGACGCAAAAGCTAAACCTATGACAACACAGCCACAATGAGTGGCCGTCTGTCTGGCCTGCGCATACGTCCGTTAGGCATAAATCCAAAAGCAACATTTCTGAACTGTGATAATCACCTCTAAACCTGTCAGCTTTTCATTCTGCTGAGATAGATCCAACAATTGTCACCTTTTTTTGTAACTGTACATGAATTGTTCAACTTTTTTTTTTCCAATTAACCCCAGAGATCCTTCTTTTTGAAGTTATTATCACATCCTTCTTTTTAATGTTCTTAAGACTGATATCTACTAGGAACTTTAACAATTCGACTAATTCTGGTGGTCTAGACTGGCACAACAAGTTCTCTAGACGTTGATCTATAACTGTCTGTTTCGTTTGTTCTAACAGTTTACTGCTCGCTGTTTTCATCGGTATCATGGTACCCAGAGATATCTTCATCGAAACTCTTGTTCAAAAAGCTTTGATTTCTTCTTTATGTTTTTCCATCGTTTGTTTATGATGTAAGATCTGGGTGATGAATGTTTTTTTTATGACAATTGATTTCTGCCATGTTTGTCCTAGACGAACTATCACTTTCTCTCCGACTAAATAACCTTTAGGTAGTCTTGCCTTTACATCGTATTTCATTTTGCTTCTCATCTGTCGTTCGTTGAGTAATGTCTCTGTATTTTCAGTTACCGATGGTTTTAATAGTTTGAGATCAGTTGAAATGATGTCCATGAGTCTTCTACTCATCAGCAGTTGTGATGCTTATCGGAATATTTCTATACTCGAGCATAGCAAGATATGGATCTTTCACGCCTCTGCATGTATTCAATCTTTGTGATATCGCACAAAACATAAACAATACATAAATTGAAACTCATTGATGCTTTCTGCAAAATGGTGAGAAACGGACGAAACTGATCACCCAATCCAACGAAAAAGCAAAAGAAGGTAATGAATGCTATGGATTCCTTGTAATCACAACAACCAGAAGAAAGAAAAGACTTGATGGGAAGTTGAGTTCTAATGTAGGACTCAGTAGGACTGTCAATAGAACTGCAATTCAAACGTGTTGCGACAGAAGAGCTGGACAGATTTCATATGGGGATGAAGGACAGATTACAAAGGCTGGAAAGAAAATGGATACCTTTGGGTTTCTTCTTGGACCAAGACACCTGTTGGATGATGACAAACTGTGTTATTTTTTACTGTTTGTATGATGAAATAAATGGCAAATCGCTTGTTCAATGATGTCAATGATGCACGAGCACTTTTCATCAACAAACCAGTAATACAATCACCAATAGGCTCAAACCTTGCAACATCCTCTGAATACCGCTAATTCAGGCCACTTCCATTGCGTCATTAAAAAAAAAACTATCCCAGGAGCACAATGACGCAAGAAAGGCTTATCATGGCTTTAATGTCAGTGGTCACAAATACTAGAAAGTATTGATGTAGATGGTGTTATAGATGTCTTTGCTGCACAGAATGCACCACATGAAGCGATATGAATCGAGATTTATGACTTGTGCATTATTTAGCTAATAAACAACGGTATTATTCATTAAAAGAGTCTTAATGATTTATTGTTTTGGTTAATTTTACTGTAATACTGAACCAATTTGATCTTGGGCTTATATCTTTTTTGCGTACATTATATCATGTCATATATCGAAAGTCAAAATGCAAGGGGCCGCCAAAGAGGTCGGTCCCCCCCCGGGCCCCCGAACCCCTAGCTACGCCCCTGACTACAAGTCAATTTTAAAATGCTAGCTCAACTTTAGACTACTTCTTTTGATTTGCTTTCCTATTCCGTTTTGTTAGATTTTCATAACTGGGGATAATATGGGCAATCCTTTAATTAACTTCTAACGTGAGTGCGCGAGGCCTGGGCGAGTGTCATATAATCAGATCACGTAATAGGCCTATTTCTACGATGGGCTGATGTTGACAAAAGTTCTCTTTATCGCGGGGCCCCTCTAAGGCACGGGGCTGGGGCGGTAGCCCCAATCGCCACCCAGTAAGGCCGCCTCTGCTTTTAGTATTTGCAATGTAATATGCCCTAATTAAATTTAAAGGTTAATCAAGCAGATGTAGGTGTGTTCACGCTTCCAGAGAGTATACCTATATATAAATTATAATAGGCCTACTTTTAAAAATGCGTTTATAATTTATGTGATACTTGGATGGTTTTGCTAGCCTCGAATCTGTGTACGATTGTGGATTCCAATCATCGAGATATCAACACTAAATAACTCTGAACTCTTCGACCCCCATCCCCCCATAATAAATAAACATATCCGCCAGTACGGGTGCTAGTACCTAGTATAATAGTAATAGACTGATAAGCCGAAAGTATTGTCTTGTTTTGTTTTTGTTTTTTTTGGTCGGGAAAACAGCCAAGTTACGTCATACATATTTGTCTCCCCTCGAATCTCCCTTGCTCCTCGATGCAGCCTCACTTTCAGATCGGTAGGAGGAGCACAACACAAATAAAATTGAATATATTAAATGTTCAGAGTCGGCGTTTTTTATATTTCCACTCATTGGCTGCATTTCATACACTGATTGCGCTACAATCGAATGTGTTACGTCCGTATCCGGTTCAAAATGGCTGACACATAGCGTAGTAACTAGAGTCAGAATGCGTATGTAATGACACATTTTGAGGGTTTTGTTTATAATAGTTTAATGCTTTGGGCAATTAAGATATAAATGTGCACTAAACTATAGATCTATACTGAGTCTAAATAGAGACCTAGATTCTTAGATAATATCTAGGATGGTAGATTTATAGCATATAAGATAAGACAAGTGACATGTAGTATAATGATGTAGATCTATAAATAATTTTTAAATTAATAAAAAAAAAAGTATAAATTTTACTATAAAATAATAAATTGATCATTGATGTAATCATGATGTAGATCTATACAGTATTATGAGTATATTATATAAAATTCAATGTATGATAATAATGATAATCATCAATGGTCATCATAATGAATCTAACTCCACTACTCTCTCTACTAGTACTAGATCTAGATCTAGTCCTAGATTCTAGTACTTGTGAGTAACTTAACTTTAAGTAACTAGATTACTAGTGTCTTACTGTCTAGTCTAGATACTAACTAAGATAGTAGGCCTAGCCCTAGCCCTAGCTAGAGTGTTACATTGTAGAGTTAGAGAGAGAGAGAGAGAGAGTAGTCTCAGTAGTTAGAGTAGAGCTAAGACTTACTACTAATAACTAATTTATTTAATACTACTTACTTAAAAGTTAATAAGTTACTAGACTAGTGAACTACTACACTAATTAACTAAGTCTAACTAACTCTGTCTCTGGCTAACTACTCATTCAACATTGAGAGATGAGTCATAAGTGATTGAACTAGAACTAGAGATCTAGCCCTGCCCTAGGCCTAGGAATCTAGTTATCTAGCCTAGGTCTACATAATATCATAAATGACATATATTATAATCTAGAGTAGTTTTATGCTATTCAAACAGAAACACTTCTAAGACCTCTTAGGACTTAGTTCACTTAGACCTAGACTCTAGTCTAGCATTAGGCCAAAAACTCGAAGTCTGACTTTGACAGCCCATTATTTCATAGAATCTAAATCTAAGACTAAATCATCTAATCATAACTAATGACTAATCATTAGTCTAATGGAGTAATTATAATGGTTAGACGGTTAGAGTCAGTTAGACATAGAAAAGAAAATGAAGTAAATCAAAATCTTCTTTACTTTAGTAAGTTTAGTTTAAGTTTAAGGAGAATAAGGAGGACTACTAACTTATATTTGTGCTCCAAACCTATATTAGTTAAAAATTATATTATTTAAATTTATATAGGTCAAAGAGGCCATGTTTTCATTTAATTCAAACTAATTTTGTCACACATTATTTGATTCCAAACACCAACATTTATTTCAAACACTCTTAAGTCTAGATCTATATTGAATCTATATAAATTTTGGCATAAATTATGATAAAATAAACTAAGATTTTAATTCTATATTGATATAATTAAACTATTAAATAAACTAAATTTTAAGATCCCCAGGCTGGGGCCAGGCATAGCCCCTCATGTGAAATCATAAATTAGCCTATATTTATTAATTCAAATTATGCATAAATAGGAACACAAAAAAATAAAAATAACAAAATTAGGTCACTGGCATAGTGACTTCTACGACTACAGTTTACACCGACTTTTAGACTTATTTTATGTTTTGCATGATTAGATGTGTGTTGAATGTTTGTGCATTTTTTATTATTCATTTAATAAATTTCTAATACAGATGATCTTTTGTAGTATAGTAAAGGCTAGGATGGCCATTCTTGCCTAAATAGCTGAATTCTCTATCTATATGTATATTATATCTAGAATCTAGATCTTTCTAGTAGGTCTAGATCTTGAGTCTAGACATTTAACTTCATTCAATGCATCAAGCTCACTTCAAAATTTGCCCATTTATTCTCTATAATAAAAAAACAACAACAAACAAACAAATTAACATTAAATTAACATTGATATCCAAACATGGCTGTTTGAAGTGTTTGAAATAAATTTTGGAAAGAAAATTATAATTTAATACTTACAAACGTGCACCCTATTAATTTTTTTTGTGTGTGGAATCAAACAACTTAACTTGTGAATCCAATAAATCAGCTCCAAAAACAGAATACATATTGCTGGGCTCATTAGCATAGACTTAGCCAACCAAAAAATATAGTCTTAACCCTAGGAAGAGGTAAATTCATCCAGGTAACATAGGAAAAAAAACAGACTTAAAAATTAGAAAAAAATTTTCTTACTTAAAAAGACAGCTAATGGAAGGAAATTGGGTCAGAATCATTGGAAAAAAGACACACACATAATACAGCATGGTAGTTTATATTAAATATAGCAATGACAACAAAAACAGAGAGTTGTACAGATTCATGTAATGTCTGGATTAATTAAACTACTCTAGTATCATGATCATCTAGACTAGATTATTCCAGATGATAGATAGATTTTACTAACAGTTAGCAGCTTAGTCAGTTTAGAGTTTAGATAAAGTAGAGCTAGATCTAGTTACAGTACTCTATTATATTATTATAGTATTGTAAAATTTATAATAATTATTATTATAATTATAATAATTTTAAAATAATAATTAATATTTTCATATTAAATAACAATTAGATCTAGATTTTTAATCTTTGAAGATACTTCCAAAAGCTTCAAAGTAAAATTAACAAGGACATTGTGTTTACTTTAAGTTGTGGTGACATACAATTATTATTTAAGACATGACATTTCTTTGTGAAATAATGGAAGAAGTTCAATGTCACAGAGCCAATAACTGTAATATATGTATATTAAATCAAACAGCACACCTGATGTTCCATCAAAATGTTCTTGTAACCAAAGCGTCGGTGACAAATGTTACATTCGAAAGGTTTCTTCTTTTCATGAGTCAACTGTATATATATTCTTTATATAGATATCTAGACTCCATAGTCTAGATTGACTCTAGATCTACTTGATCTAGTTACTAAGACTGTCTAGAATTAAGATGATGATGTATTATAAATCTAGAATAGACATCCATCACAAAACTCACATAGATTCATAGATCTAGATACTAGAATTCTAGATTTATTATATAATCTATAGACACATTAAATAGATTTAGCCAATCTTGCCCTACCTGATTCTGATGATACACTGAACCTAAATTTACAACAAAAAAAAACCCACACAATCTAATAAAAATTCAGGAGAGATATAAAGACAAATATACTGTGAATTTTATATTATAATGCTGGGACAGATTCTAAAGTGCTTTTTCTTTCTTAGTATTATTAGAGCATGGAATAATTTACCTAACTAAGCCAGTAAAAAGCATTCACTTCTTGTTGAGTTTAAGTCTCTTATTAAATTGTAGGACTAAATTAACACAGGATGTTACAATTATCTGCCTTGATGAAATGTCTGTAATTTATAAGATTTCATATAATGTTAATAAGACTTGGCTATAATTTAGTCACTGTTATAATTACCCCAGATCTTTTCTCATTACCTAGACCTGTATATTTCAAATGAAAGATAAATAGTACCAGATTGAACAGTTCAGACAACATACATGCCATTTTAGAACAGTTTAGAAGAATAGCATATTTTTTTTTACTGGCATTGTGTCACATAATGTACCTACAGGTCAACAATAAAAAGCTAGCCAGAAGAGCAGAAAAAAAAAAGAATAATATTATGTTAATATTATTCATGAAAAGTAATCAGAGTAGTCAATTAAATGAAACTAAATTTTATTTTCTACATAAATCCATTTCATAAATAGGGGAAAAAATCAGCTTCTTGTTTTCCCATTTCAGGGTGCATTGAACCTTGAACTCCAGTATGGATTCCTATCCTGTAAATGATCATGGAATGCCAGGAACAGGACAACCAGGTCAAAGCCAGAGTCCGGACATCTTGCAGGACCAGCATCTACAGCAATTACATCAGTCCATACAGCAGCAACAACAACAGCTACACCAGCAGCTAACATCTGGCAGCAGCAGCATCAGTGAACTCATAGGAATGCTCCCACAAACTGCATCTCTGAGCAGTGGTAGCTCCATGGCATCTCCAGGTCAGAGGTTTAGCTCATTGAATCATAAATGATTATAAACTTTGTATAAAGTGAGACAAATTTTATAAATTTCCCTTTCCTACCAGACTATAGATCTAGCAGCCATCTTCCCTTGTCAACATCACCAATGTACTCCAGACACTCAAATAGCTCCAGTCATGGATCATCTCAGTCAACACCTGGACCTTCACATTCTCACCAAAGCTCTTCAGACGTAAGTCTTCTCTTTGATCTCTTATTTACTTTTATTAAAAAGGAAAATGGAATCTTAGTCTAGTTGCTTCTGAAATAACCTTTATTTTACATAAAATATATTAAAAAGAGGAATCGATTGAATCCCCCCCCCCCCAAAAAAAAAAAAAAAAAAGGTAAAAACTTTAGAAGTTAAGAACAGATGAAAGGTCATCTGTTTCTGTGGCCCACTTAGCTTAGTAGGTTGGCCACCACAAAGACAGACCACCTGTACTTTTCCTCAACTAATATCTAGCACCCATTAGAGCTGGGTGGACTCATAGGTGCCCTAAAGATCTTGAAAAACAAAATTCCAGTCTTCACCTGGATCCAAACCCACAACCCTTTAGTTCAGATACCAAGGGCTTTACCACTAGGCCACTTCACCTCCTATTTAAGACTTTATTTGTATTTTGAAAAATAAAGTACAGTACCCCTTTCAGGCCTTGTGCCCTATTGATCGATCAAGTAGAAAGGACATTATTACTAATGTTTAAAAATTGTAATTCTTTTATCAGACATTTTAATGTGTCCATACCAACTTGTCATTTTCATGTTAAAACACAAATCTCTTATATCATCATTCTGGTGAGGTCTTTTTTATATATATTTTAAACAAACACTAATAGCTGAAACACTGAAATAGTCTTCACTTTTTATTCAATTTCACATTAATGAATTATATTTTTTTGATGAGAATAATGCAGACATAGATCAGATCTTAAAAAAAAAATTAGCACATATTTTTAAAATTGTACAATGTATAGCCCATAACAAGTTGCACATTATTTTTTTTTATTCAATAGCACCATGATCGTGGAGAGCCCAGCATCTCATCCATTGCTTATACACGACAAGGGGATAGCTTTGTATGCTCTCTGTGTGGCAAAGTATGTCAGAGTTAGAGCAAAACATTTTTATTTAATTTGACATTAATGACAGCTAGCTGGGTGTGATGAGCTAAAATGTTGGTCGGATCTAGATTGTCAGCACTTTTAAAAAAAAAAAGATCAATATTATATGATTTATTTTATGTGGCTACTGATTTTGAAATACAACATACTTAATTTTTGAAAAAAAAAATTTGTTACTTTTAATTGTTAGCCTTAAAAGAAAATATGATCTTATAGTATATTTTATATATATACATACTGTTGATAAAATCTTAGAACTCTTATTCAAATGATTCAAATTATATTACTAATTAATCATTTTTTTTTAAGGTTGTAGTTTCTAAAGCGGCCATAACAAGACATATACAGTTGACTCATGAAAAGAAGAAACCTTTCGAATGTAACATTTGTCACCGACGCTTTGGTTACAAGAACATTTTGATGGAACATCAGGTGTGCTGTTTGATTTAATATACATATATTACAGTTATTGGCTCTGTGACATTGAACTTCTTCCATTATTTCACAAAGAAATGTCATGTCTTAAATAATAATTGTATGTCACCACAACTTAAAGTAAACACAATGTCCTTGTTAATTTTACTTTGAAGCTTTTGGAAGTCCAATAATGAAACCTGTGAGGTTTTGATAATAGTATCTATATTATGACTTTATGTCTCAGGAGCAACTTTATTACTCAACTCTTTTGCTATAAAATATATTTGAAGGGCCCTTACTTTGGTGCTGAAAAATAAATAATCTATAAGTTTAAAAAAAAAAATTGAAATATAAAAAAAAGTAACTTATTACTTTTATCTTTGCTTAATAATTTTATACAATTAAGAGAAATATGACATTTAATTGAATCTAGAATATCTTGTTTTAAACTTGTTAAACTGCATTCATTTGTATGACTTCTGAAATTAATACATATCTTATATTCCTTAAATTTTTTTTTATATTTTTTTTCCCCTAATATAAATTTTGGTACCTTTTTCATTGTTTTCTTTTCAGAACATTCATTTCGGAATTAAACCTTATGCCTGTACCTTGTGTGACAAAAGATTTGCTGCCAGATCCAATCTTTTTCAACATCGCTTACTTCATATGAAACCTTTTTGCTGTTACATTTGCAACAAACGTTTTGACAGAGATGAGCAGCTACAGAGACATTTGAAACTTCATCCAACTGCAAATGTTTTGTCTTGCAGGTATGTTGATTTTTCCTAAAACAAAAATGTAATTTTGTTTTTAGGTTTTTAAATTAATTTTTTTTGGTGGCCAAATTTACTGTGATTACAATTAGGAATCTAATCTTAAATCTAAATTTAAAGATAAAAATCTAAAATAAATTGTCAGAAATTTGGAAAATGATATCTTTACTTATACATTATTAGCTTAAATATGTATAAATTTATAGTTAAGCATAGTATTGAAAAATGGTACTGTAATAAATAAATCTTCGAAGCTAAAGGATATTGTTATTTCCAAAAAAAATATCTAAAGTCTAAATCTGAATGAGCGAGTTAACAAACTAGGGCTTAACATTGTCTGATAACACTTGTTGCTATAACTTAAGCATCCAGTGCCAGAGGGAGGAAGTGGAAGTCAACAATAGCTTCAATTGATTGGTCTGTGGTTAAAAAACCTACATCTCTTATTAGGCAAAGTTTTGTGATGAAACTTATGACAACCCAAAAAAAATTAGAAATTTGTATTGTTTATGCTTTAAGGTCAGTGTAGTGCCTTGGAGATAAAAATAAGCTGAAAGTGCAACAATTAATGTGTAAAAAAAAATATTTCATTTATTCATTCATGTGCTAAATATCTGAAATCCTTTTCTCAGTCAGTGCCCATTCACTGCAACAAATGTTGAGGCATTAAATCAGCATCTTCAAGAAAGTCACAAACTGTTAACATATGACACACGTAGGCATTCATCCAGCTTTGATAGTGATAGTGGTGACCCACCATCTCAGGTTTGTCAAGTCTTTTTTTTTTAAATCATTAATGTATGTCTTTGTCAACATTTTTCACAAGTCAGATTTAGGTTTCCTTAAGTTGTACAGTTAGAAATTTATAATACTCATTCATGTCATGCTCTATTTAAGGTTGTCATGTCCTTACCAAGCCCAACATTGACATCGCCAGACAAATCTCCTGGACATATGTCTTTGACAATGGATTCTGAAGCTATGAGACGTATTGATACAATTTGCTCACAACTAGCTAGCAGAGGACAGAATCACCACAGTGAAAATTCTCAAGTGAAGCAGGAGCCACTCTCACCAGGAGGAGTCCGATTTCCATCAGATGGATCGCATAATCATTTCCCATCAGCTTCCCCATCATCAAGAGATCATCACCATTTCAGTCACGGATCTCCAACCTCATCACTGACCTCTGGTGGTTCACGCAGCCAAACTCGACTGCCACCCTTTTCAGCTAACTTAGCTAGATCCTACTCAAACCCATCAGATCCAGAGCAAGGAAGTCCACTTTCCATGACTACGGGCCGTAAAGATGCGTCTCCAATTCCAGGCCTAGATGTTCTTGCCAGCAAGTTTTACAATAGTCCACGATTTCTACCTCCTAATCGCAGAACAAACTCAATGAATTCTATGAATCCAATGAATTCATTGAGGCATGGTCAGAGTGCAGAGCATGTTAGGTCTATTGCTGACTCCACAAGCAACTTATCAGAATTCTTCTCTACATTACAAGGCCTTGTGCAGAGATCTCAGGAGATCCCAGAGCTTCATGTGAACATTTCAAAACCAAAGGTAATAAACAAACAACTTTACATTATTTGGAACATTCATTAGGGGGAAGGAGTTAAATTATTTCTCTTGCATCTTGCAAACAAATATTGATAGTCAATTCAGTGTTCTTGTAATAAAATTATAAAAACCATAAGGTCTTGAGTTAATCAATTACTTAAAAAACTTTTAATCTTTCTTCTTTTAATCTTTCTTCTTTAGTATTTTTTTTCTTCTTCATATTTTTTAAAAATATTTCCTTTACATGTACAGTACAATTGTTTTCTTCTCAGATAACAAGAGAAATAGGTACCCAATACAATAACACCAGTATGCCAGGGGAACTTCCCTCTTTGGAGGACCTACTCATCTATTATGAATCTCAAGGACGACTGTATCGCTGCCAGCACTGCCGTATCAGTTTTGAAGAACGAGGATTGTACTTTCTGCACAAGTCTCTGCATGGTGAGATGAGCCCATGGCAGTGCAGCATCTGTCACAAGATCTGTGCGGATCGCAATGATTTCCACCTTCATTTTGTCAACCAACAACATAGGCCTGACCAAATGATGCATTAGATTATGTTTCAGGCTGTGAGTCACACAAAAATATGGTTTGCTATAGTTATGTTAACTAAAAATGTTATGAATATTTGGTTTCATATAGTGGTAGAAAAATTGTTGGAATCTTGATGACCTTTTTTTTCTTTTACATAAATATTCCTAGTACAATCATTACTGTGAAGTTATTGGAAGCTTAAATTGATATTTAATAATGGGGTCTCTATTTCCTGTGATTGCTCAAATAAAAGAAGCCATATCAATGGCTTGATGGCAACAAGTAAAAATGATTCTTCTTAAGTCAAAGGTATTTTATGTTCAGAAAAAAAAAATAGTTAAAGGAACAATCTAATTTTTCTTGCTTGTGTGAAACTTCATTGCGTCTGATACTTTGATAAACTTTTCAAAATGAAGAAAAAAAGATATTGTGAACTGGAGTTAAGTTATTGTGTTGTAGTTGTTCAATGGAGTCTGGTACAGTGGAGTATCTCAGTTTAAATGGTATTGCTTAGCATTTAACAGTTGTTCTGTGCAGTCATAAACAATTTTTAATGCATATACTCAGACAGCTTTAAAGAATTTATGTTGGAGTTACTTTTTTTTTTTTTGGTTCTGTATTACATGAATTTTCATATTGGTTGTAATTATACATTTCTACCTCAATCGTACATGCTGAAGCGTATATAGTAAGACTACTATTTACTGTGTGCTAGGCAACTTTGCATTGATATATAGACATGTTGTTTGTTGTCGTAAACCAGTTCAGTGATGAATTCCTAAAGAACAATCATGAGTTATCTAGAAAGCATATTTCAGCTGGTTTATTAGCTGGCTAGTGTGTGGTTTGATGGAAAGCATGTTGTCAGTTTTAATAGAATTAATATTACAGACGCAGCTAATATTTCAGAGTTTTATTTTTCCCATGTACTGTTTAATCCTATACTTTTCATCATTTCAAAGTCACATTTGATGGTTACCCACAGTTTTATTATAATCGTTCTTTGTATCTTTTTAACATTGCATAATATTTATCTGTTTTTTATTTGTGTAGTAATGTAATCTCTAAAAATCGTAACTCTGTTTCTAAACATTCTTTTCATAAGTAAGATGAGCTAAAACTTTTTTTTTTTAATCTTTTAGAATGAGTTCTCTCTGTTCTAACACAATGAAATTTAATCTTTTAATTTAAAAAAAATTGTACTAAGGAATATTCTAGTTTAAACATTGATGCAAACATTATGTATATTTCCTTTTGGGATGTTTTTTATGTATTGCCTACAGTCTTGAGCTGTCCTGAAGCTAATAAGAGTCTCGCAGTGAATAACTAGATTCATAAACTTTTTTTTTTTCATTATTCAGTCCAGTTCAGATGATTGTATTGTGCAGATTTATTCAGGGATTCAGCCTTCCATATAAAGGCAGCAGGAAACTTTTTTCAACTTTTTTTTTTTTCTTGTGTTGTATGAGCTGATTGTACTACTATTGGGAATCATTGTCATGATTTGTAGTATGTTGTTCACTAGCTCATGATATACCTCACTCCAATTTTGACTACATTGCGCTCCAATGGGTATCTTGTCGTCATTAACTACATAAAATAGGAACTCACCTTAGATAACATGGTACTGGTTAGATTGTTTTAATTTTTCGTCATTATTATTATTATGTTTTTTTTGACCTAACTATTAAAATTTAATTTATTAATACTTTAGTACCCTAACCCTTCTCCATTTTACAGTCACAATATTTTTTATTTTTGTTTACAGAAGTGCTACTTCACAAAAAAAAAAAATTCAATTCTTAATCTATATATATAATCCTCAAAGAATTAGGCCAGACAACAACAACAACGAGTAATCTATTTTTAGCTCCATTAATCATTTTTCTAACGCATTGTCTTTACTTATTTTATAATGCGAAAAATTAGAACCATATTTAAAACTCGAATTATTTATGTATTTAATAGTCAAAGAGAGAAGTTTTCTGGAGCGCAAATACTCTATAATTCTTTAGTAAAAAATCCATTGACTTGCAAAAGACCTTTAATACGAGTATTTGTGAACAATTGTGGTGGAAAAAAAAAAGCATTAGCAAGGTTAGAGAGACAAAATGACTATATTTTAAAATGTTAAAAATGTGTTTGATTTCTTTTAAAGCAATAGCTTAACAGACAAATAA
>JADKLZ010081101.1:18823161-18863721 GCA_021533235.1 Biomphalaria straminea
GATGGCGCGGGGAATCTGTTGTAAGTAATAAAATGGCTTAATTTAATAATTTTTACACTTTAAATTAGAGCGGGTCCTATAAAATTGCGAGTCCTATGAAATGCGGGCCCCACTGCGTTCGCGTCCCTGGTAAATAGCGGCGTATGCTATGCCGCCGGTCAACTAGTATATTTTATTACTCATCTTGAGTGCAGAATGTTGACTTAGAGCTGTTATCTTTTAAGTATAAAATTTTAACAAATTTTTAATCATTCTTGTATCATTATTATGTTTAGGTTGGATCATTACTTTACTTTAAAGCTAAGTATCATAGATGCTAATTTATTATGCACCATTATCCTGATAATGTTACTGGTAAAGGTCTGCATTTCTGTATTACTATTGACTACCTCTCATTTTGTGTGTGCCCCGTCCCATCTTTTTTTGGTCATTAAAATTATGAAAAGTCACTTCTTTATATACACCTACATCTCAATACAATTGTTGGTGTGTGATTTCTGTGGAATAAAAGTAGGTTTGAAAAATGATATGCTACCCATTCTACATTCTGTCAATATTTTACAAGAAATGTTTCTTATTTGACATATTCTGCTTTTTTTGTTTGGTTATATCGTGATGACTTTCATAAAGGTTTGAAGGCATCATATGTAAATCTACCTCATACAAATTATATTATATTCAGGTCTGTGAGTCAAAAGTTTTGGATCCTGTATTAGCATTCTTGGAAATATAAAGACGTGTAATGTCAAAATCCTTTTTTTTTTTTTAAATCAATGTTTTCCAATTGTAGCTTAGTCTGTTTTCAGAAAATTTTGACTTCCCAATTATTATTTTTTTTAAATTGTATCTATGTATATTACTAGATATTATTTGTGTGAATATTGATTTGTTTTTGTAATATATCAAATGTCATTCTCTTATCTTGAAAGGCATTGTTTAAGGTGACAATGAATTGAATGTTCTACATAAAACATGGAATCTAGTTGAGGAAGGTCTGTACATTTAAAAACATAGTTTTAATAATCCTAACTTAAGCATTGTTTTGACCTAGAATTAGAATTCTTTATTAAGAGTCTTTTTTTCATGTTTCAAATACATTTTTTTTTTGTAAATAGATAATACAAATGAAATAGAATTGTTTACTATTTAAATCATTTACAGTAGAAATTTGGTTCGCTCAAATATAAACAAATATATTTACAAGTTCAATACTTAAAACATACTTCAAAAAACAATTTTAAAGGTTAAATCTTTTAGTAACTGAAGTTTTTTAATTTTTTTAAATCTATATATTTTTATCTTTGAAGCATTTTTTTCATCATTGGATAGTTTAGCCAATTTTCATATTATAAATATTGTACACAACAAGATACAGACTTGTGACAGTAATTCTCTGTTAGACCAAAATTACAATATGTAATATCAAATGATCTTTAAGGTATGACTCAGGGAAGCTGTCATCGTAGTTTTTGTTTTAATAATTATTCAGCCAAATCACTAGTGTTCAATCATATTTTTAGACTTCTTTGACAGACTAGACTTGCTAATATAACTGATGTTAACTACTATATCTAATAAGATTTGAAAAGAAAAAAAAACTTAAATTAAGGTTATTAAAACCCCAGACTGATACTTTGATTTATTATGATTTTTTTAATTATATAATTACTTTAATAGTTGTTTTTTTTTTATGAAAAATATTTTTTTTACTTACCAGATAAAAGACAATACATTATGTCTGTCTGTGACTTAATACTTTAGGTCTGTCTGTATCGTTGAGTCTCCTAACCATTTACAATAGAAAAACATTTTTACTAAAGGAAAATTATACCCTGCCTTGAATTCCAAGAACTTTTTAAAATTCATGATTTGGTCTTTAAAATTTTAATTTTACATTTAGGCTTCAAGCATAGTATATATCAGTGATGCCCAAAGTACGGTCCGCGGGCCACAACCGGCTCGCGACGTGGTTCCATCCGGCCCACCGAAACGTTAGCAAAAAAAGTAGAAAATTGTTACTCCTTCAAAAAACTTGAAAATGTATCTTTACCTTCGTGATGGATTGGTACTATGGCCTTTAACGAGTGTGTGTTTATGAAATGGAACTCTGAATGTAGAATCTACCAGGAAAAGTGAATGGGTCTTTTTTGTGGAACATGATAATAAGCCAACACATTTGTTTTCTAAAGTAAGACTGGCCGTTTCAAAAACAACAACGTATACAGCGGCATTTTAAAACAAATATGAAGCCTTCTTGGTTTGAGCCGCGTATAAAAGATTGTTGGTTATACCATGCATAGAGATTGGAGTGTCGATGGGAATATTAAAAAAAAATAGACAAGAAAAAAAAGTTGGTGGGAAAGGTAGCTACAATTTGCTCACATTTTAAGTATAGAAATGAAGGTATTTTTAGATGCGTAAAAAAACTATAGACTTTAAATATTCCATTAATTAATGTGAGTACTAGATGCAATAGTTTTAAATAGTTACAGGTGAATTTCGATTTCATTTTTTGTACCTTTTTGTTGATGTGGCCCGCGACATGCGTGTTGAAAGTTGAAATGGCCCGCAGGTCGAATTAGGTTGAGCATCACTGGTATATATATATATATATATATATATACTCCCATTGATTTACTAGACTGTAGATATTTTTAGCTTAATTCATTTTTTCATAACGATACACACAGTTCTTTGTTGATCAACTTTTATATCCACCTTGATTTACACCCAAATATTGACTAACACATGTAGAAATAATAATAATTGAGTACTATTGTCAAGTTGAAATCTCTGGGAAAAAATAGTGTTTGTGTACAATTATACTGAACAAGGAATATTTTTAAAAAGAGGGCGGGGATAGAGCTAAAAAAAAAAAATTGTTTTACTATTGCAAGTAATGACTGAACTGTTTTTTTGTTTCTCAATAATCATTTGTTTTCTGTTTTGCCAGTGATATTCATTGTACCCAAGTGTTATTGTTCAAAGAAATGTCAATTATTTCACATATATATTTATGTAATATATATATTTGTGTTTTGTGATGCACATGTTTTTTTTTTCTCTTCTTTTTATTTTAATAAATTCCTCTATTTTAACAGCAAACTAGAAATCTTGCAGCATAACGATAAAACTCATTGAAACAGTAGTCATTAGTTTAAATGTTGCCTCATTCCAGTATATTGACTCATGGATTATATAAAACAAAGATGGACCTCATTGAAAGCAAGCCCTAATGCTTATCTCAGTTCGACGTGACTTTAGCAATATTGTTTGAGTTTATTTGTTTCATCTCCTTCTTGTTGAATTGAAAGACAATATTTGATTGCTGCACTGCATTCGTATAAAAAACTTCTTTTTTTTTTTGTACAAGTCAAATTTGTGCACTTATTTTAACATTCAGGTTTTTCTGTAAATCTTAGAACTATGCACATTGTAGTGCAACTATTTTAAATTGAATTTTTAATGTTTGTATAAACAGTGTGAACCACAGATTGGATACAGGGCACCTTATGCAATAGTATTTATCTTAGTAGTATCCTTGTTACTGGCAGCTATAAGAAGTTCAGTTTGATTTCTCACTACATACAAAACAATACCTATAAATGTACAGAATAAAATAGTGCAGCAAAATATATTTAAAGATCATGGTGCTGAAAATGGCACAATGCTTAGAAACCATCCTGTTGCAAAGTTTCTTTATGGCTATGCTTTTAGCATTGATGCTTCGGAAAAATTTTGTCTTTTTTTTTTATCAGGTAATATTAACATCATAACATTTTACCTTTAGTATTAATTATTGTCATTTTAAAAAATGATTTTAAGTGTAGCTCTAATGATTCAGCATCATTTTTATAATACATTATAATGTCTGCAATGTTCTCAATTTTAATGCAATCAATGACAAAAACAAAATTGCACATTTTGGTCTATATCTTCTCTGTGGTGTCAACATTTGTATTATTTGTGAACAAATAATATCTTTTAACAAAAAAAAAAACAATGACATTATTTCTATTTGCCTCTCCTTCTTTTGTGGAGCTCCAGATAGCAGGGATAATCTTATTACCTCAAACCTCCTACCTTCATTCTTTGGAATGGAGTGCATTTTTTTAAAAAACTTTTTTTATATTCACTACTTGCAGCAGACTCATCAATGTGTCTATATCATATATTTATTCATGTCTAACTAATATGCAGTCGACCTCCATTAGCCAGCATTTTTTGTTCATCATTTTTGCAGTTTATAACTGTATGAAATCCTGTATCAAGACTTAAAAGAAATTTTGCATAATTTCAGAGCAGCTAAGCTATATATATATATATATATATATATATTTAAATAGCAGGTGCAATAGATTGTTTCTTATGGAGGAATTTTCATTGCAGAAATAAAATTTTTATTTTTTAGAAATAATACATTGATAATATTATACATATATATATATATATATATAAACATTTTATATATAGATGTTTTTTGTGTGTGTTATAGATATAAATATGTGTATCTATATACTATCTGTGTGTCTTGTGTATTTATTATTCTCTTATGATATCTCTCCTGTTTCTCTTGTTTTTTTTATATTTGTAAACATTTTAAAATAACTGAATTTATCATTTTATTGTAGTGTGCCTATGACCCAATCATTCATAAACGCTAATAAATTTTAATTTCTTTATAGGGAACAAAAGTTTATTAAATGTGGTTATCAATTTTTACTAACTAAACTTTAAGTAATTTATTTTTAGCCTAATTGATATATTTTTTTAAATTTCATATTAATTTAAATATGTTAAAAGGCAATCAGGAATTTATTTAGTTTGTTTAAAAAGCATTATTATCTAAGATTAATGTCAATGTGAAAATATTTGCTCAACCTTCAATTTTTGACTCTGCCTAAGTAAATTGTAATAGGTATATTTTAGTCATTGGATGTGTATTATTTCAAATCATCTTGAAATTACCAATTATGAATGCCATTTGGACCTGTGTTTCTTTGACTCATATTATTGTCATTATTTTTTTTTTTTTTTTTTTTTGTATTTTTAATTTCCTTTCAACTTTGGACCCTTTACTAACTGCTTGAATGTTCATTACATTAACAGAACTAGAAAATGGTTTTCTTTTGGATAATCATTACTTTAACATTTGTTGATATACAAGTCATTCATACAATGTAATTGATAACTTCCTAAAGTTTTTTTTTCTTCTTCTGAGTATACTGATATTGCAATATCTCAGTGTGCTGTTGTTTTTTTTTTAAACGGGTTTTCGCCTCAAACAATGTAAATCACTTCCCACTGGTGCTCTGGATAGCAGTACCATGGTTTTATTTTCTTTCTTTCTCAGGAATACAAGTTTACAAAATCGATTCCAGTTTGTAGACTTGCTGTTTAGCTAAATTAGAGCAATAATTACTGAAGTTGTTTTGGGTTTTAATATCTCAGTATATTTATTTATAAAAATACATGTGATTCAACTGTTTCCTTTTTCATAGGACTAGAAATAGATTTATAGATTTCATCTTATGACATTACTGCATGTAAGATTTGAATGTTGTATTATTTACTCTACTTTTCCTTATATCTTCTATATTTTAACTTTGTTCTAATTGTTCTAAAGTTATTAAAGAAACGTTTGTTATTTTACTGTAATATACCTTTTTTTTTTTGTTCTTTATGTGATTCATTTTAGATGACTGTGTACTTTTAAGTTTTATAAGTGATGACATCACTGTAATGTTGATTTGTTTTTAAAGATAGGATTGTTTCAGCCATTACAGCAACTCATTCTTATTTTTAACTTCTAATATTGTATTCACCAGCTAATTATTCATTTCAATCAATGAAAGAAGCTATTCTCTACTAGTGATTCTTACTAGACTGGGCTATGTAACTAGGAATAGTTTTTACTTTGAAAAAAAAAGGAACATTTGATAAGTAAATTAATTGGTGTTATTTGTTTTAGCAATTAACATGCATTAGAGACATTACTAAGAAAGGAATGTATTTCTTATAGACGAAGGCAAGGCTGTGAAGCAATCTCTCAAAATTGTTACATTTATTAGGCATTTGTTAATAATTGGTGTGTTTTTATTTTCTCCCTCTTATAGCTGGTGTTGTTTCTTGAGCATTATAGCTGCTGTCATAAATAAATGTTTCCATAATCAAAAAGCAACTGAAGAGTTATGTGCTGTATATCAATGACATGTTGTTTGTTTGTTGAGTCTTGTATTTGTTTGACTTCAATACTTTCCCCATACTTGGTGTGGTCTGAAAAGTGTCCCACTTTACAATGAAGCTTTTACTTTCATTTCATATTGTATGTGAAATAGTCTGTACTCAATATTATATTCAGTGTCTTTCTCCATAAATAGTTTGGTTACAAAATGTATTTGAATCATGAACTAGAAATCTCTGTCCTCTGAGCACAACTTTCAGTTTAGGCCTACCATTTGGATGGCTTGGGAAGGTGGGAGTGTAGAGAAATACAAATTAATTTGAAGGAAAAAAAACTTAACACATTTCATGAATAGGTTTGAAACGCTTCAGACGGTTAATGTATAATAGTATTACTAGAACAAATTATTCCCTCCCTTATTCTAGAGCAACAGTTGCTTTATCTTTGTTCATATTTGAAGCAAGTTGCATTGCGTTTTCAAACGGATGAGTACCGTTTTCTTTTGTTTTTAAAGTTTACAAATTTTCTTAACGTGAAGCATTTTCCTCTATACCATACCTACAATTTATAAACCAATTGAATAGATAAATCAGTTTAATGTAGACCTGGATCTTAATTGGATATAATGAATATCCTCCCAAACTTTTAACTCCTCAGCCATTATGAAATAGCTCTGGCTATTTATTCTAATATTATCCAAATATGAACAAATTAAACGTAAATATATCATTCTAACCTAAATTGGAAAAAAATTAAACCTTAATAATAGTGATTCTGACACATCTCACAGCTGGAGTTGTTGACTTTAACATAGGCCTACTGGGGAAATTGGGTTAAAAAGCTAAGAACCCATGCTTGTACGGTAAGTCCTATGAGCTGACATTTAAGTTACTCAGTTTGTTAATCATTAGATGTGGCTGTATGGTATCAAAGTGCTGTTAAAAATTATATTTAATCGACTACAACCGATAGCAGACAAAATCATATCACAAGAACAGGCGGGTTTTAGACACCATCGCAGCACAACAGAGCAAATCCTAAACCTCAGAATACTCTGTGAAAAGTATCTCCAACACCAAGAGAATCTTTCCCATGTCTTCATTGATTTCAAGAAAGCTTTCGATCGAGTATGGCACGTGGCACTCTTGTCGACAATGGAAAAATACAACATTAATACAAACATAACCAACGTTATCCAGAACCTATACAAGGATGCCACCAGTGCGGTATTCTTCAACAGCAATATTGGGGAATGGTTCAAAACCACAGTTGGAGTAAGACAAGGCTGCCTCCTTTCACCAACACTCTTTAATTTAATATCTTCCTTGAAAGGATAATGGAAGATGTTCTCGGTAGATTTGAAGGTACTGTAAGCATTGGAGGAAGAAGAATTACTAACTTGCGCTTCAGATGACATTGATGGCCTAGCAGGGACAGAAGACGAACTAGCCGACCTAGTGACGCGCATTGACAAGACTTCAGCAGCTTATGGCATGCAAATAAATGCAGAAAAAAACAAATTATGACCAATAGCCAGCAGGGCTTTACAAGGGCTATCAGTATTGGAGGTGAAAAGCTAACTAGCGTTAGCAGCTTCAAATACCTCGGAGCTATTGTCACAGATGAGGGAACAAAACCCGAACTACTGGTCCGAATAGCACAGTCCACAGCAGCCCTTTCAAAACTTAAATTAATATGGAAAGACAAAGGCTTAGCCCTCGGCACCAAAATCAGACTGATGTCCACATTTCTATATGCTTGTGAGTCTTGGACGCTGACTGCAGTGCTAGAGAGGAGGATCCTAACAATAGAATTGAGATGCTACAGAAGGATCCTAGCATCGCATTTAAAGACCGCATTACCAACCAAGAGATTAGAGACAGGGTTACAGCAGCGATCGGACCCCATGATGACCTGCTAACTACTGTGAAAAAACGCAAGCTTAAAATCTATGGCCATATAACAAGATCTTCGGGGCTCGCAAAGATCTTTCTCCAGGGAACAGTACCAGGAAAAAGAAGAAGAGGCAAACAGAGAAAGCGGTGGTTAGACAACATAAAGGAATGGACGGGTCTACCATTGAAAGAAGTTCTAAACAGGGCAAAGGAGAGAGGAAAGGAGAAAGACGGTCTACAAGTCTTGCTTGCTGCCCCAACGGTCCACCAGACTAAGGGATAGGTAACAGGTATGGTATTGAAAGCCAATGAGAAATCTACGAAGAGCACGTGTGCATATGTTTTTGGTGTATCGATTCGAGATGCTTGTAGTACTGGTACAAAAGCAATAGAATTGCATCCTCGCTTCCCCTAGTGCTTTATATGCAAGTTGGTGAGGGTCAAGAGTCTAGGCTGTTATTGACTTTTGATTCAAGCTGTTAAGCATATTATTATTATTATTATTATAGCTTTTATATAGCGCTACTTTCATGCTTATAGCATGCTCAGAGCGCTTTGGTCCAATCTCATTTGTGGACCGGTGGGGGGAGGGGGTATCTAGGAATCGGTTTCCCGTGCTGCCTTTGGGCGCTCAGTAAACACAACTCTGCCCGATTCGGGTGTCGAACCTCGCGCCCCCTTCTAGGTAGCCAAGCTCAAGCCGCACTTAGCCTCTCGACCACGCTTCCTAAATCTTGATTTAGAAATGAATCAAGCAGTTGTACAACTTTATGTTTCAAGTTCAAAATGAAAGTGATTTTGATTTTTAACTACTTCCAACATGGAGAGCTCACTGCATACAAGAGAAGACTTTTATTCTAGACACAATAATGGGTTGTTTATGTTTTTCTGGTAATTCAACTATTTTCCTACATTTGAATCAAAAGTAGTTCAAAACATTTCATAACTATAGGCCTCTAGGTGTTAGTGCTACTGGGCGGAAGTCATTCAAGCTATCTATTTTTTGGGGAATAATTGCATTTGCATCTCCGCAAGTTATAATTCTAGACCATAAATAGGAGAGGTGGAGCTATTCAGCGGGCGAGAAATGAGAAAGATTGTTTCCTAATGCAGGAAGACCTATCTTATCTTATATAATACAGACGTTACTTCAAAAAAGAAGATGATTACGTCCTACGCGTCATGCATTCAGTCATGCATATTTACCAGTGACTTAAATTCTGCCAAGTCACTGGTTTTCCTGGCTAGCTCAGGCAAACCATTCCATGCTCATGGCACTAGGGAAGAAAGAGCATTTGTACAGATTTGTCCTAGCATATGGATGAGGAATGTGCCTTTATCTTTGTGTCTTTCTGAGTATTTTATTAAGTTTTGTTTTTGTATTTGGAGATTATGGTTCAGTGTTTTGTGTATAATTGCTACTTTAGACCTAGATGGTAAAAAGTGTTTAAAGGACGGATAGATTCAGTTGGGGGCTTGAACGACGACAGTAAACTTATTTAATTAAATTGTAAAATGTGTATATTATTAAAGTGATTCCAAAATCCAGAATTTAAGATGTGTATTTATTGTTGAAGGATCTCATTTTTTAATTTATAGGCTACTTTACATTTGTATTTCCGACTTCAGTAGTTTAAAAAGAGAGATCTAGGCCTATACAAAATTATAACGTTAGAAATGATCTGATCAACACAATCTCACCGTAGCATCAAAACATCATTGTCATATGTCACTCTAAATATATCATGACATACAGCCTCAAACAAATTTCGTCACATAGGCTATTGTGGAAGGTCGTTGAATTGTAGCATCAAACTGCTAGTAACCTCAACAGCTGTATGCGTAGGCCTATTACATCTCAGCTTATAAAACTTGAAGTATACCTAACTTGAATATTTTATTCAACTTGCAATTATTTGGTGCAATTCGATAGGGCCACTTGTAAAATGTTTTACATATTTCGGATGTTCCTTGAAGAGTTAAAGATAATTTACACAGTCGAAATCTCCCGATAAGTCCGAACAACAGTCCAGCGCGCAAAGCGCACGACCAGCAAGTATAATTTATAATGCAGTGAACATTGTGTCCTACGAGGTGATTGTCAAGGTATGATGTTCTAGAATCCCTGAGATCGACATATTTTTATGTGCATAAGTTGTCAACACAAATAATTAGCCCACTCTGAGCTCTTTAAAGGGAAAAGAACGCCAAAAAGATTCAATCGGGAGGGGGGGGGGTTTGAAATATTTGATATGCTGTTTAGTCTAAAAATGTGAGCGAAATCAAATTATTCAAAAAAAAAAAAAAAAAAAAAAAATGCCGAAAGCTCAGCGACAAAATCTATATGAAGTAAGTAATTTGCGAAAGATTCGACCTTACGACGATTACGTAGGGTTAATTTGTGAAACACTGCAAGCCATCCAGCCTGCGCTTGATATTTCTATAGTAGAATATGGATTGCCGAGACCAAAACTACTCTTTAGGTCAAAAGTCGACCACAGTGTCTCAGACTTGAAGCCATTGCAATTTATGAACAAAAAAAAAAAAATTGAAAGCGTGAAAATCGGTTCTGGGCGAATTTCTCCAACTGTACCCACTTCTTGTCCATCTGCTTTCAAAATCGCGGCGCCATGTATTCCTGGGCCGTCCCCTCTTTCTCTTTCCTTGGGTTGACCCACGTTAGGGCTTGCCTAGTTATGTCTTTCCAGTCTAATACATGGTCCGGATGTTCCAAGTACCGATGATGGCGGTGGTCTTGGTAGAGATAATGGTCTTCGGCCTGTCGGCTTTCAGATGACTCTGGCTTTCAGCAACATGCGTCATAAATCTTCCAGCTGGAGGTCCATCTTCTCCCTGGTCCGTGACTTCTGCTGTTTTGTTTCTGCACCTAATGGTTTTTCTACAGGGTAGGGTAAAACTACTTCTAACCCTCCTCCTTTGTCAGTCGGCCCTGGACCGTCCTATGGCGGAGTCTATGTTTTCTCAACCGTATTTAGTCCCAATAAAGCATTGAATGGATTAAATTAGAAATATGCGTAGGACGTAAACATCTTCTTTTTTGGAACTAACGTCTGTATTTCACAAGATAAGAATTTAAAAAAAAAACATTTTTTTTTCAGTAAAAATTTTCTTAGCAATTTGTCTCTGAAAATTTCAGTAATCATTAGGTGAAGACATTTTTTTTTAAATCTTACTTAGCCTTTTCAAAAACCCACCAGTAGTTTCCAATCATGTTTTATGTTTTCATATTTGTTCATAATTATAAAAAAAAAATATCCCGGAACGTCTCATTCTGTTTGTGACGTCTCTTGAATTATGTGTGAAAAGGTCAAGATAGAAATATATAAAGGCCTGACATTCAACTGTCACGTTGTTTTGGAGCTTTGAGAATGTCTATTATTCAGCATAATCAGCTCCTCTTTTTGTACAAGGATGATTCACATTACTAGCACAACGCTGATTGGCCTAATTGGCGAACAACTGACATGTCCCAGATAACTATGGTACTCAATACCCTGATAGTCTATTAAGTAAATACCGGCAATTAGTTGTAATATTCAATGAAAAAAAAATATTTCAAACATGTTTATTTAACAACATTAATCCAAATGTTATTTCATGTTTTGACAAATGTACAAATATATACAAATCGAGGTCATGCCCTTGAAACACAGAACTAATTTAGCAAACATCCACAGTGAGTACAGTGCTTGATATAGAGAATGTTACGCTGTCTACAATGTAATTGGTAGGATGGGTCTAAGTCCCAACTGGATATAATGTGCATGACAAAGTTGTAACAGATAGATAGGAACCAGTTTACAATGATAATATTTTTTTTTAATTATGGAACAGACGTTTCCTAATTCTAAGGCCTATTAAAGTTACTATTTAAAAAAAATAAATTATTGCAATGTTTCCATAAACAGTTTTTCATTATTAAACATTTTTTTTTATTTGCTGAAGATTATTTTCTGCCTAACATGCTATTTTTATGAAAATATTCCCTTGAAAACTTGGTTCAATTCTATACACATAAACATAGATGAATGACATGTAAGGTAGAGAACTAATGCATACCAATATATTGAACATCAGATTAAAGGACAATAACATATAATGATATAAAACATTTTAAACTGAACCGAAAAGATGGCAATAAACTAATGCTATTTATCCATTTGAATTGTGAGACATCTCCCATATATTTTTTTCTTCTCAAACTTTTAGAACCAATACATTTTAGATTAAATATAAGCACAAAGACATTGGCCCTGAAAATAGTTTTACTTGAGCCTAAAGGTAAATAATTTACTCAACAATTTAAAAAAAAAAAGGCAGACTGCAAATTGATAAGCCCTAAATTGTTTTATACAGTGAACAAAAAAAAAAAGGTTTTAGCTCAATGTGCCCAAACAATTCTCACCACTAATACCTGATGAATAGTTTAGCATAGGACATTGCAAACATTTAACACATTAAGTCAACAACTTGATGTCACTGAACTCAAAATAGTTCATAGATTGTATGAGCTTCACTCTACCATCCTCACTTGACTTCATGTGACCACTGAACAACTTGGAATCAACAAAGAAGCACACACGAAGTTTTAAGCATAGGAAGAGAGGATTCTATTAGTTCAAAAAGGTTATGTAAACACTTCTTTTAGATAGAAATAATTGTAATGAGTAAGCAAAAAAACAAAGCATCTTCATAGGTAATGCATGCATATAATATGTATGGTCCTACAATCTGACTATCAGGAATTGCCTATCTCCTCATTCTAATTTATTTTTTTGCTTCAAAATTGTACTTATTCATGTGATAATTTGAAAGTAGGATACTATTTAGATGCTAAATCAAGGTGCTCAACAATTTAAAACTTAGCTCTTCAAATATTACTTTTGTTGGGATAGCTCACATACAAAGGAATTTTCTCCATAAAAATAAAAAAGAATATATTGAGATGTATTTTAAAGATTAAAGAAATTAAATAACTATATTCAAATATTTGATTTTACAAAAGCACTTGTGAGCCATTTTTATTTCAAATAAGCTATTGTGAGGTCACATGGTCTGACAGGGGCACTTTACTCACTTGCTGTGAGATTTCTCCCTTTTTTTCCAAACTTTAGAAACAATTTTAAATTTAATACAAGCACAAAGAAATCTAAAGGGCACCAAAAATAATCTGACTAAAGTCTAAAGGTAAATAATTTAATCTTTACACAATTTTAAAAGGTTGAGAATCGATTTTATAGAACTAAAAAAGACAACACCTTCCTACTTATTTTAAATAAATCAATGTAGTATACGGATGACTGATTCTTATTGTTTCTAGATCAAAGCTTCAACAAGCATTCATTCAAGATCATTTTATTGCACATATTTATTAGAATGTCAATTCATTCCCAATGAGATTTGCAAAGTTAAATGATGTGCCTCATTCAATAGAAAAAAAGAAAGCTAAAATTCAAAGTTCACATTAAGGACAATACAAACACAATGAGCCACAACCAGCAGAAACAAAACAAAAAAAAAATTGCCAGCATCATTCAAGAAGTGCTTTAATGCCCACCAAACAAAAATGTTTATTTGCAATGCAAGAAAAAGTGGATGCAAGAGCTGCCTTAACACACATCACTTTGTTCAAACAAGGTTTTTTTTTTTTAAATTTATTTTAAGGTGCACACAAAGAAAATGGGGTGATTTTACATGTAGAGGACTCTTTTGGGATGAAATATTATGTGCTCATTGGAAAGGAACAAACATTTTGAGTACAAGCACCCAGTCGCTTCAAATAAGCTATTATAAAAAACACTCAAGTATTTTAATGATACTTGTACATTGTTTTCAACATTGATTTAAATAGTTTTCCTTCAGTCATATCTGTTTAAATAAAATATTTTACTAATCATTGAAAATATTTTTTCCCCCTCAAGATCTAGAGTAACTATCTTTCTCTGGGGGATCAGAAAATAAGGCCAATTTGTACTAACTGAAAATGGTTGACATAAAGGAAATGGAAAATGGTTTACATTTAGTCAACAATTCTGTTAAACCACAAACTTATTTTCAAGACTTGAAAACAAGAACTATTTCACATGAATAATAAACACTAAAAACTGTTATCTCTAGAAATTCTATTATAAGTGAAAGCATTTCATTATTTAACACACTAAAACTGATTCATCAAATAAATCACATGAAAAATTAACTGTGCATTTTCTTTTATGATTTTTGGGTTTGTTTACATTAACAAGGATACAATAAACATGTTTTTCATGTTCTTAGGTAAGTACTGGTTAGCCACATTATGCCATCAATGATTTGATGGATGCACACTATTTATGTGATTAGCTAATGTCTCAAAACAAATGATAAATCATTCTGAAAGAAAAGATAGTAGCAACTCTTCAATTAAACTGCAATGTAACTATTATTAGTACAGCAGCAACAAATACTTTCTCAATGTGCTGATACAACTGGATACACACAGTAGACAAAAGACAATGCTATGGTGTCATCATATCACTGTACATCTATATCACAGTGTTGAAAACATTCATTGTAGAAATTATACATAGCAAAAAGTTTGAATACAACACCAGAGAAAAAAAACAACTTATTACAACAACTTCAAAGTCAATAGCCTATTTAGTTCAATAGAAATACAAAATTGTTGAAGCTTGATAGTGTCATTGATTTCTATTGAGACAATAAATGCTTAAAATGAAGAAAATCTGATGAACATATTGGAAGATACTATCTTTTGCTGGCACAACATTTAAAATACTAAATGCATTTAAACATCATAAGGAACCAATGCAGACTTGTGAATTAATAATAGAAATTTGCATAAATTGTATCTTATTAAGAACATTGATGATGGGTTCATCACATATAATTACGCATACATACTGAATTCTTATAAAGCTTGCTACTTTTGTACAAGATCAAATTAAATAATCTTGTAATAAAAAATCACTTTTCTTTTTCTCTAATAAATAAAGGACATAATGCCTTAATGAATTAGTAATAGCTTCTAAACCAATTTGGTATTTTACTGCTAAACAAAAAAGAAGTCGAGTAAAAGTTGTTTATTTCTAGGAAACAAAACAGGTGAAGTTGAGCTCACATTGTATGGAGATCAGTTGCCATGGGGATGCATAAATTCCTTTATAAAAAAAAAAAAAAAAAAAAGGCAAACTCCACTGAGATTCAAACAATTAAACCTCAGCATGGTAGCACCCCTCACTTCAAATTAAAGTGATGCTATTGTTTAGTTTTTTCATTTTTAAAATAAAAAAAAAAAATGTGCAAAAGTTTAATTCCAAGACAGAGATTTCAAAGTAATAAAATATACATGTATAATGGCAGTAAGGTTCAATGAACATATTTGTTGAAATAAAATCATAGCTTGCTACTTTCCAGTCTAACCATGAGAATTGCCATTACCGAGAGGAGCATCTATATTAGCATCTTGATTGTCATGATCCCAATGATGTACAACATTGTCAGTACCATTAACTTCATATACGTTAGGGGAGGGTTCAGCTTGTCCCATGTCATTGTTCTCAGCATCTTCTTCCAAAGGCACCTCAGCCATTTCCTCGCTGGCTGCAGCTGCTCCAGAAGCATCATTATTAACATCAACCCAATCTTCAGGACCAGCATCACCGTGAGGTGGACCAGCATCACCGTGAGGTGAATTGAACTGTGGGCTATAGCTATCTGAATTATTGTTCAAGATTGGAGGATCTGAATGCTCTCCATTAGCCCAGTTAGCCATGATGTGACCACCTCCAGCAATAGCTCCATTAAGCTCATGAAAACTAGGACTGGGAATAGCAATATCACCATTGGCCCCATGAAAGTTAGGACTGGAAACTGCAATGTCATTGTTAGGCCCAGGACTGGGCACAGCGATGGCACCATTCAGTGCAGGGCTATACTCCACGTCACTGGCATCGATGCCATTGGGACCACTAGGCTCAGGGCTGTAGTATGAACTACTGGAACTGGATCCAGAGGAACTTGAACCACTAGTGCTAGAGCTTGAACAGCTGATTTCACTTCCACTGATGTCTGACCGACTACTTGAGCTGTACTTACAGTCTAACTCTGAGCTTCTCACCCTTTTCCAAGAGTCACTAGTAAAATTGCTCACACTTAATTCATTGGTATCGTCCATGGACTCGCTCCTATCAGCACTTGGTACATTGGAGCTCCTTTCATCAATGTTATTGTAAGTAAAACTAGTACTGGTGCAAGTTCTCTGAAGGGTGAAATAAGGAGAATCTGATGATGCATTAGTAGGATAGTTAATGTGGTCATACATATGGCTTGCATAAGGACCTCTGCGCATGCCTGTGAATTGAGGATGATCGCACTCTGCTTTGTTGGTGCTGCCACACTCTTGACAAACATCTCTATAATCAATCTCTTCTGTAGTTGAAACACTGGGGGTTTGTCTGTTATCCGGCTTGGTGAATAGAATAAGGGGTCGCCTAAAGCCTTTTTGAAAAGAAAAATATATTTTACTCTTTGGTTTATCAAAATAAGAAAATGTTTTCTTGTGAAATAATATTTAATAAGCTTATTTACTACAAACTAATTCAATGTTTTTTTTTAATTCTAAACATTTTGCTTTATCTTACTGTTAAGGGCCAAAAATTTACAATTTAGAAAGTGCTATGTAAGAAAAATGATGAAAAAAAAACACTTCCTACATAAATAAGAAAATGGGACACAGACCACTTCACTATAACTACCTCATTTATATTGTGCTTAGAGTAGATAATGTAATAGCCTCTAATGCATTTAAAATGATGAATTTCTACCTTTTGCTTTAGTAATAGGAACGCCAATGACTTCACACTTGACAAATCCAATAGAAAGAAGATAATGTTTGAAGGCTTCAGGTTTAAGCTTAATAGACTGGTATGTTGCAAACATATCAGGCTGAAAACAAAAAAAAATACTATTAAGATGTATTAATACTATTCAATTATAGTTCAATATTTATTTTTCTTTAAATTATTTATGAAAAAATCTTTGGTAAGAAAAGTAAAAAAAAAATGTACATCTTCATTTCAGTAAATTTTTACTTTAAAAATAAATTATTTGACGAAGTCCCCCCAGACTTTGCCTTACCTAATTCCTGACCTTTTGGAGAAACTATAATATATATGTATGTATTGCACCCATTTTCATAAAAGACAAAGCTTAAAGTTTCACAGTTTACTTACAGAAAGCTTGGCTCTTTTTCTATAAGTTGACCAAGGCTGAGGCTCAAGAACAAGTCTTCCGCCAGGACGTAGCTGTCTGAATATTTTTTGAAAGAAAAGCTTTAGCCCTGCATCTCCATTGTTCAGATGAATCCATTTTGTGATGGATAATGCTAAAATAGTATCATATTCTTCCTTCTGAAGTTTGAGGATTTCTTCACTTCCAGGGACATAATTCCCCTGAAGAATAACAATTAAAAAAATGTGTTTAAAAATAATATCAATTGGTAGCAATGTATAATAATAATACTTAAAACAACAAATCTAATTTAAAAAAAGCAAAATATTTTACCTGCAAAAATAGTATGTTATTGGGAAACTGATCAGATGAGCCCATTAAAGGATGTGCTTCAAGAGGTCCTTTAGTCATTTCAAAAACTCTGGGGTATTTGGAGGAATCCTTTCTTCTTAAACTTAACATGTGCCTAATATTTTGTCGAGCAGCTTGAATAAGTTTGCCATCAATATCCATGCCAAGGATTTTATGGGGATAAAACTGTTCAGCTAGTGCTAGAGTGATGTGACCAACATTACAACCAATGTCTAGAACATCTTTATCCTTAAACCAAGTCGGATTAAAATACTGTAGTCGTGGGTCAGGCTCTTGGTCTCTGTTTCTGTAGCCATAATACCTGTTATAGTTTCCTAAAGTAAACATTGGTTTCTTGGGAAACTTTGTTGGCTCATTGGCAGTGGCCTTTCCTTTTCCACCACTGATCTGACGCTTAAACTTTCTATCTGGACTCATGCTTATCGACCTTGAGCGAGAGCGCCCTTTGCTTGATGCGCTAGATTTCGTACTAAGAGTAGGGGTTGGGATTTCGTCGGGCTTTGACTTCTTGGGTGTGAGTTCCTCTACTGGTTGAGGGGTTTGTTTAGGAGAAACTGTATCATCATGAGCAATAATGTCAGATTCAACATCACAGATAGTCTCTGATAGTTCTGTATCTGTGGCATTAGTGACTGAAATGTTGGCTTGCTGAGTGTCATCATGTTTCTTTTTCTTTGACCTATGTCGTTTTTTAATTGTTGCATTTAAAAGCATGTCAATTACTTTCTGATCATGTTTGCCTTCTAAATTTAATGGATCTTCAATATTTGGGGGGACTTTTACATATACAATCTTTCTAAAATCAGGAGTAGGCAATGGTGAACTTTCTGGTGTTTTTAAATTGAGCAGTCTCCCTTCTTCACTATGAGCTAATCCATTAAGATTTAATGGATCACGGGCATCACCACCCATTAGTTCCCATTTAGGCATATGATCTTTCTTAGGTCTTTGATCCATAGAAGCTAATCTTTTTCGTTTGAAAGGAATATCTTTGTCATGTGGCCTGCCCATGTTAGAACTCAAAGAGAGTCTTCTTTTGCGAAACTTGGGTGGATCTGGCAGGCCTTCTATTTTCAAATTTTTTTCTAACTGTGCATGTTTTCTTGAAAGCTCTCTCATTTCTTTTGATGTTGAGCGAGGTCTAGGGTAGATGGTTTTTCCTTGTTTACCTTGAAACCCTTTACTTTTAAATTTTCTTTGTGCTTCAGAATTTACCAATGAAGCAGGTTCAGACTCATACTCCTTATCATCTTTGTCTTTATTTTCAGCATCACTATTACTGCTGCTGCACTGTTGGTTATCAACTACAATTTGACTATCTTCTTTCATGTCATGATATGGGGAATAGGGTTTGGTAAAGATGTTAACATCACTAAGTTTTTCTTCATGATTGTGACTGTCAAATACAACTCCATTATTATTACCGGTATTATGAGAATCTGCGTCTGTTTTTTTCTCCTCGTCAGCGAATATCCCAGTTATGACTTCACTTGTATTTGAAGATTCTGCAACAACAACGTCCATTTTGTGAACTTTTAAATGCGTGCGCTATACTTCACAATTTTGATTACGTCTAGAATCAGATCTAGGTCTCTAGACCCCTCTAATAGATCTAGAGATGAGGTCTCGCAAATGTAAACACGATTCAGAAGACAGATCGTGAATTGAACGACAGAAGGTCGAGGAAGTAAACAGCTGACAGCGCCACCTTCTGGCGTATTTCTTTAATAAACTGATAAAAATGTAAACAACCAAGCTAAAAATATTTCTTGATCAAAAGCTGAATTTTAAGCGTCAGTGCATAAAACAGAAATTATTTAAGCACAACACTAGGCACTATAAAAATATTAGCACACATTAAGAACTTAGTTTTACACTGCGACAATTAATTCTGGATTAGACAAGTTTATCCAACCCGTCGATGGTAGCCATCAACTACCGTATGATCTACGCATGCTTAAAAAAAGCAAGAATTGTGGGATGTCAAGTTCCGGATTTGTCGTCTGCTAGCATCAAGCTAGGCATCCATAGAAACAAACTTTTCTGCATCACGTTTTTAAAGTTAGACTGTCTCAAATAGGTATGGGTACATCTAAATCTTGATCTATAATTGCCTGGATCAAAAATTAAAATTACCTTACAAATAGATTCACTTACAATAGTCAATAGTAGAAAATACACTCAGTAACTCACTCTTACTCACTGGAAACTGTAAGTGTAACAAACTCAACTGAAACTGGAAACTCACTCAAACTAGTCAAACACTACATAACACAGACTGAGACTTTTATGTTGCTAACTATAGCTGAACAAAATAATTAATGGCAATCAACAACCAAGAACCACTACATATGTTTTATGTAGTGGACCTATAGTAGATTCTTATATTTGGCACACCGAATTTGGTAACGTCAATAAACACCACTATGTCGACTCTATGTACTATTACTAGTACTATACATAGATTTTTAGAAGTATGTTACTATAATTGACAATAATGTTAATTGTTATTTAACTTATTAGCCTAATAATTAACCTAACAAGATCCAGCACATGTTTGAAATATTAGATCTAGAGTCTATAGTAGGTTCTTATAGAGTAGGTTCTTATATTTTGAACACCCATTTCGGGAACTAGGTCAAATTTGTATTTTATTTTTTTATTTGGTGAAGGCTTAACTTAGTCTTACAAAAAAACTGAAAGCAGATTCTTATTCTGCAACTAAAGGACAATAAAAATAGATGTGTTCCTTTGTATTATTACCAATAGTCAAGATTTTATTTTAAAATAAAGTAGGTCACTCCATGCACCTAGATCTATATAATAGTATATATAGTAGAGTCTTGTATAAGACACACCTCATCCGATTCTTGTTCAGGAAACAGGTCGCTTTTTTTGTTTATAATTCATTTGTTTTTATGTTTGGAGCTAAAAATGACGTTTCGGGACTGCGCATGTCCAATTTTAGATAAGCTCCTGTATTTTTGTTCCGCTTTTCCAAAGTAGAGGGCAGTTTTAGGATTCTCGGAAACCATGTATGTAAAGCTGTTGTTTTAACCTCCCCCGGCAATTCATACCCATATAAGGGATGAAGGCTATATTATGAGCCTATTTGATCGTAGGCTGATGGATATATCAAAATAAGCTTCCAAACATCTTTAGAAAGACTTTCCAATCACATTTATACTGTTAGCTGTTAAATAAAATTTTTAAAAGGGGGTGTTTCCTCAATAATGATGAATTTAACACATTCTCCTTTAGGGCACACGGTAAAATCGTAATAAGAAATATTATTGGGATTAATAAATCTATGATTCTCAGACCCCCTCCCCCCTCTGCGTTACACGTTACAAAATTTTAAAAAATATTTATTTCAAATTATTTATTTCTCATCAATTTTTTTCCCAAAGAGGTTTCATGTGCTCATCGATAGTATACACTGGAAGTTTTTTTTTTTCTTCTTGAGGAGCTGACTCGAAAATTAAATTGTCTTCAATGAGATCTTCATCTATCCATTCCACACTTATCTCCTCACCTGCGTTTCCCAAAACTACAAGAACTTCGTTGTCTTTTTTTTAAAATGATATTTTCAGTTAAACTCCTCAAACAAGACTGAAATATCTCTATTTTCAATGCTTTTTTTATTTGAGAATAAAACTACCTGAGAAGTTCATGTTGAAATGAGTACCTATTTTTCGAAGATTTTTAAAGATTAAAAAAATATTTCATTTGTGTTTTTTCTGAATTTAAATTTGTGGCGTCTCAAAATTGCTACCCCCCCTTTCCCCCTTGTACAAAGTGTCACATTTTCTCAACCCCCCTAGAGGGTGACGTCATTTACGAACCACCCCTTGGGTTTCGGGGGTGGAGACGAAAGGCTCAGGAGAGATATTGTAATTTTATACATGTATATTATATGGTAATTCTTATACCTATTACTAAATAGGCCTATATATATACTATAGTTCGCATTTTTTCAGCTCCTGAAATCGAATATTTTCTCCTGGAAAACTCCTGAAATCCTAATGTTATAATGGTGGGGGGACCCACTGAAAATGAATTCTGCACTTCTTTTAAACATTTATACACATATTAATACCATTAATTAGTAACAAAAGGTTAACCAGCCAGTTAAAAAATAAAAGGAGGACGTCAAAACGCCCCCCCCCCCCCCATCCCCCAGACTCCGTAGGGCCTATAAGCTCTGTTAAGATCAACTGAGGCGTAATTTCACCATCACTGGCATATTAAGTAACTGCCAGATGTGGCTTCCAAGAGACTGTTGGAGAGCTGCAAGTCAAACATTGTAGACGGAAAGAAAATGCGGGAAAATATGCTGGTCGCTGTCGCAGCTGGGCTTGCGTAGTCATGAGAAACATGTACTGCACTCATCCTTAATCTTCGAAATCGAAGTTATTGTCATTCATATATAAAAAAGGTCAACTATTTTAATATTTAATTTACAAACAATAACAATAGATAAAACAAAAAGAAAAACAGATTCAATCAGTCACTAAATTATCAATAATGACTTTTACGCTTATTATAGGTGTTCGCTGAATAGGTTTTCAGTTAAAAAGGTAATTTTGCGCGAACACCCCATAATATTTTATTTTCAATGGATTGAATAGCTTTGGCTATTCTAGCTAACTATTTCCTCATCTATTTAGAAGCATAATATGCAAATTTTTTTCGGCCGATGACCATTGGTGCTTTAAAATCGCCTTAAGTTCGGACCTACTCTCGTTTATCCCAAAACGTTTTGACAATGAAATTTCCATACATGTCAACTTTGCCTTTCAGCTATGCATTATTGTATGAAGCAAACGAAAGTGAATATGTGGGAAATGTAGAAAAATGGAGTCTTTGCAATACCAATTTAAATAGTTCATCAGTTACTTTCGAAATAAATTAGAATGGATAAAAATATGGGGAGGTGTTCGCTTTATATGCCATTTCGCTGATGGGCCTTTACTATACATGTTTTCAAGTTACATGAAGTTATTTCCTTTTTTCCAGTCTATATTTATTTATGTCTATGCTATAATTATATAACACTAGATATTACATTTTTAACACATCAGGATATACCAGAATATCAATATTTGAAAAAAAAATCTACAATTAGATCTACAAGCTGATCAGCTTAAATATGGAGTGCGAATCAAAACTATCAACCAAAAATAGTAAAAAGAGTTTTTCAGGTACATGTTAAATCTAGATTAAATTTATTTTATGGATTAACTCAAGAAATTATTTTGTTTCAGCCTAGGTGTTCCTTCATAATTGAAGATTATTGCATCCTAGCCAAAACTCCAGAAAGTTGTTAGGGGAGAGTCTACTGATTTAATACTTAATTGATAGAGTCATACAGATAACTGATAAAATGATTAAAAAACACTTAACAATTATTATGCTCACTTTTCCATTACCTGAAATTTTAAATTCTGGTCTTTTTTTTTTAAAGAATTAGATAACTGTTCTACTAATTATCACCATTATCAATCTTCAGAGATCTAGATCTCTCAGAAGATATATAATCAGTTAATCATGATTACTCCTATTTTACTGTTTTTTTTTTAAATAAGTGACCATCATTAAGTAGACTCTATCTGTATGTTTCCAACATTGTAGTTTAATTTAATTTTTTTTTTTTTTACATGTATAGAGAGCTTCAATAAAGGTGTTCACACATATTTATAAAAAAGATTTTGGATAGTTGCATTGGCATCACTAGGGACTGCAGACAGCATCAGGTGACACCCATCAAGGGATGATACCAAAATGGGAAATTTTTTTTTTGGTGTTAATGTGCAGAACTGTTGGTAGCTAGATTTCCAGCTAGATGTCCAAACCATCACATTTTATATGTTCTTAATATCATCTGCTAAATGTTAAAAAAGTACTTTCACCTATGTACCAGAGGCATGTTTTTAAAAATGGCTTTAAAGCATATAACTTTTGAGTTTGAAGCTTTTGTAAAGTATTCTAGGCCAAATAAATTTGAGTGATAGAAATTTAAGTGAGGAGATATTTAAAGAGCACTTATCAAGTTTTGAGAAGTGGAAAATATAGGCAATGGAATCTAAAAAAAAAAAAATAACTGACATAGAAGTCATTGCTCTGACTGATGTAAAGAGAAAAAAAGGTGTGACATCTTGGACATCATATACAGATTGTTTGATATCACAGTTTCTAGAATTATGAAATTTGTGATATCATTGCAACATTGAAGATGATTATTCATAGTGATATAGTTGCTCTCTATGAGATGGTGGAGGTTTTCCAAATGTGCCTAAATATAAAAAAAACTAAGTGTTTTAGGATTTTTCTGTATAAAAGTGGAAGAAAGTTGAGGCCCGAAAATCTGGTGTATTTGATTTGTAGTTGTAAATCCATAATTGAATATTGATCAAATAAAATTAAATTATTAACAATAAAATAATTAAATTAAAAAAAAGAATATTTATAAAATATTTCTCTATCCATATCATGTCAGAACAACCTCCCTCTCCTGTTTCACCATCATTCATTTGATGCTTTTATGTATCAACAAAAAAGGACCATAACATTATATCTTGCTGAACAGCATTACTATTATTAAGCCCATTACAGCTAACTCAATCACTTCTTTTTTACTGGAAAAGTATTGCTCAGTGGAATTAAGGGGGTGCATTTCTGGAGCTCAGATTGCGAAAAAACCTTTGATGCCAGTGCTCTCACAGAGGCCATGCCTAGCTATAATGTGCAGAGCTTAATACTCATTTTTTTGTTGTTGTTGTTAAGGAAAGCGTCACAAGTAAAAGGTTAAGAACTTTAATAATTTACATTTTAATAACTGCTATTAATAAAATGTCATAAACAAAATGGTATACTACAGTGGCCCATGACAAAGACTATTTCCAGCTGTCTGTGGTTATACCTTTAATTGGGCAGATCTTGTTTAGGTTTAATTAACTTAATTACATGCAACTTAATTAATCTATACAAAAGCTTGGCATAATATGTTTGCTCAAAATGGTATTTAAACATTTTTTTTTTTTTTCAAATCAGAACAATTATTAGAACTTTAATGATTTACATTTTAATAATTACTATTAATAAAATGTCATAAACAAGGAAAATTAGTTTTGCATAAATGCAGACCATTATTTCCTACCTGTATTTTGTTATGAAAAGTAGCTTTTCTATGTCAAATATTGTTGTTTCATATCTCTAGACTACTGTCTCACCCATATCATTCAGGTCCTGCTGTAACTTTATTAAATCTATATAAAGCATCAATGAACTATTTCCCTATGAACACAATCTTCTTTTACGTTAAACCATATCAACTCTAAAAAATAGTACACACTTCTTTCATTCATTCCATTTAAGCTATGTAAGTAAAATTTTATTATATACACACACACATTCGTCTGTAACAGTAACATTATTGAAATTTTGTGTGTGTGTGTGTCCATTATGTTGGTTGTGGTTTGGGTATGAAGTGACACAAAACTCAGTGGTGCTGCTGGTTATCATTATAAAACTTTCTTAGTTTCTTGATAGGTTCCTATAATATATTTTATAGTAGCCGATATATGTATATGATAATGATGATAATTGCATTCATTAAACTATTTATGTCTTTTATTGACTTACTCTTTCTGTTTAATAATTTTTTTTTTACACATTATTTCTCCCACACCCTATCTCAAATTAAGTTGAAATTTTGCACTATTATTTTTTGTACATGGCAAAACAAGAATCAATAAAAAACAACTAACCAGTTAGTTAATTAATTATTTTGTTTGACATTGAACAAGGGAAAGAAATAGTACTTGACAGATGTGGCTGTATAAATTGAATAGTCCTCTTTATACCTTGTGATGTGTAGAGAATTAGGTCGTTGCTTAAAATTTTGAAACTAGCTATAGATAGCCAACCTTCTTTTAGCTTGAGGGGGCCCTTGAGTTTGAATTGCATTTATCCAGAGCCTCATTCTTTCTCTCTTTACTTTTCCTAACTGGTTCGGGTTCAGACGAATTGTAGGATCATAGCGAATTGAGAAAGCTAAAAGCAAGAAATTAGTTAAACCAAAACCATTGGTAGAAATATTTGCAATCGCACAGATTTATTATTGTTAGTCTAAATCTATTACAAATTTTGTTATGACGGATCCAAACTAATTGATACAATTGCACTTAAAAAAGGTTTTTTTACACAAAAATTTTTTTTTCTATTTTTCTTGTTTTATAAATTAGTTTGCTGAAATAAGTGTCGATGTTATCATTTTTTTAGATAGACATTTTATTATTTTCTAAATTTTAAATAATCTTGTTCACAGCGCCTATTAAAAAAACTGATACAACAAATACACCTGAAGAATGTAGTAAAGGGCTATTCAAAAGTGACATTGTAAAAGTTAAAAAGTCAAAGGTACAATTTAAAGTTTTGCTTTAAGTCAGATTATTTTCAAAAGATATTAAAATTTATTATTACCAAAGATTGTGAAATATATTTTTTTGTGGTGGATTATTTTATTTGATTATCATGGGGATTATAAGCAATTTTAAGCAATCTTTCTATAAATATATGGATTTATTTTAGGATAGAGTTTTGGTGTTATAAAGTGTATATTATTTTGTTATGCTGATTAGATGCATTCAAGGCAAATATATCCCATGCTTAAAAAAATTCTCATATAAAAAATTACCTGCAAGATTTCAAGAAATAAAAGTGTTTTCAATATGATTATAATTTATTAAAAAGTTAAAAAAATAATAATTATGTTTTTTTCTTTCCAGTGTGTGAAGAAAGATGAGAATGTTTTAGAGTCAAAAAAAGAAAATATTGAAAAACCTTCAGATAAAAGTTTGTCAATTAATATTACACACTCTAAACAAATATCTTCTTGTGAGGATGTAAAAGGTTTTTTTTTTTACTGTTTCTTTTTTTTATAATTCGGATAGCATACTTTGACTAATTCATAAACTTTTTATCTGGTAACTCAAAAGCTAAGATATGTTTTAAAATCCAGTTCTTATTATTAATTTTTAATTATTTTCATAGTTCAATTAGTTGTATTTAGTAATAATTCTATTATTTATCATTTTATGTGCCTTTCTTTATTGTCACACATATCTTTCAGCTGCTAGATAGCCCATCGGCTCAATCTATGACTTTTACCTACTTTAAACCCATTAAACACCTACTTATATTTTTTTTGTCTACAGTTAAAAAACAAAAAAGAAATATTGTTAAAACACCAAAACAACTTAGTGATTCTGATTATGAGGAGATATTCAGAAATGTCATAAATGATACAGGTAGCAGCATTGAAAAAATAACCACAAAGAATGATTCCCCTTTGAAGAATAAAAGTAAGCTATATTTATTTATTGTTTTACAAAAAAATAATAATTGAGAAAAATTATTCTAATAAAAGCATTCAATAACTGTTATATTGTTAAAATGCAAATAAAATGTTCTTTGACTGCCTTCACTATCAGTCTTAGTCTTTTGGGGCCCAACATTTTTTTTTGCATTATTTACTCAATTGATTTTGTGATCTTTTTTCTAATATCCTTGTTTGTGTTGCAGTCTTTGTAGGATCCTTCTGTAGCATCTCAATTCCATTGCTAGTATCCTAATCTCTAGTTTTGCATCCATTTTGCGCAAGTATACAAGTATGTGGCCATGACCAAGCAGTGCATCACTCAGGTTTTATTGTCAAGGGCTATGACTTTGTCTTTCCAGATTGTTTTGAGTTTTAGCAGGTGCTACTGTGGACTTTGCAATTCTGGTTAATTGTTCTTCTTTGGTTTCTTCGTCCTAAACAAATTGCTCCAAGATATTTTAAACTATTTACACTTACCAGCTTTTCCCCTTAAACACTGATGTTGATTTAAAAGACTTGTTGGCTATTGGTCATAATGTTGTGTCTTTTTGGCATTGATTTGGATACTTTATGCTGCTGAAGTCTTGTCTATGCACATCACCAAGTCAATAAACTTTTCTTCTGTCCCTGTAAGAACATCAATGTCATCCTCAAAGCACAAGTTAGTGATTCTTCTTCTGCTAATGCTTACATAATGTTTGTAAATTTCAAGAACATCCTCCATTATTTTTTTTTTCTTTCAAGGAAGATATTGAAAAGAGTTGGTGAAAGTTGGCAGCCTTATCTCACTCCAAGTGTTTTAAACCAGTCCTCTATGTTATTGTTGAAGTACAATGCACTAGTGGCCTTCTTATAAAGGTTCTGGATCACTGAGATTGTTTTTATTTATATTGTACTTTTCCATTGTTGCCATGAGTGCCCCATGCCAGATTCTGTTGAAATCTTTCTTTAAATCAGCAAAGACATGAAAAAGATTCTGTTGATGTAGAAGATATTTCTTGTTAAGGATTTGTTCTGTTGTTCTGCAGCCCTGTATAAAATCCACTTGAACTTCTGATATAATTTTTTATGCAATTGGTGTTAGACAGTTTAGTATCATTTTTAACAGGAAATTGCTGGGGTGGCTGATGCTGTGGTATTTTTGACAGAGTTGCAAATCGCCTTACTTTATTTAACTTTATGAAAAATATAATTAATTTCTAATAATAAACATTAAGCTCTTAGACTTCTTTTTTCAAATACTCAGATAATTACTTTAAATTCTGAACTAAACATATATTCTCATTTTGTTAGTGTTCTGTGGTTCAACTCTGTCATATTTCAAAAAATAATTTTTTTTATAGATACATGGCTTATTATTTTACATATTATAATGTATAAATAGTAATTTTAAGAAACTAGAAATCATAAAAACTAATTAATTAATTTATATGTCCTAACATTTTTGCTTTTTTCCTTATTCTCTCGTATGTCTGTCATTAGATTACCTGTATAAGAAAACAAAATTTTTTTAACTTTATTCTGACTAAACATTTCTTGCTGGATCATTATGAAAATCTAATATGAGAAAAAAAAAGCATAAAAGGACTATATTAATACTTTAATCTGCAAATAACATTTCTTTTAAAATAAGGTGTTTTTTTTGTTTCAGGTGATGTTGATGATGCATTAGTAGATAACAATAATGACAGTAGTAATCAAATAAGTAAAAGCAATATTGGTGAAAATATAACTGACAAGAATGATTCAAATGATGATCTAGATTCAATTGTCAGTGATGACATTGATAAATGGGAAAATTTGTAAGTATTTTTGTAAAGTATTATATTGCTATTGAGATTGTTTCTTGGTAGCTTTTAAATTATTTTATTTTCTGTAATTTGCACAAGAGTTATGTATATTTTATTTCTCCATGTAGCATTTAAGAAAAAAGTTACAAGTGTATATTTCTATTATCTAAAATTATTTTTTTTATACGAAAAAACAATAACACCAAAACAGGTAATTCTTTTCCAAAACATATAAACAAACAAAAGTATATATAGTGTTTTAATATATATATATATATAGCATGTTTAACATGCTTCAACATTTTTTATTGAGATTGCTAAGTTATTCAGTGAAATGAAAAAAAAAGTGGAGCTGCTATTATTTATGAGCAGCATTTCATATTATCTGCAGATCAACGTGTCATCAGGAAGAAAATGAAACAACACCGAGTAATCATTTGAAACCTTTTAAAGATCTAACTGTTGCTAAGATAAAAGTGAACAAACAAAATAAGTTATCACCTAAACAATTGATATTCACAAACCCAGGTGAGTATTTTATTAAAATTCAAATAAATTCAGGCAGTTCTGCTTAATCTTGTCCTATAAGGATGTGATTAATAGTAGGCCAAGTAGATTACACAAACATGCATAATGTTATAAGACTGGATATTCAATGCATATCATGATATCAGCTTTTGTAAGGTTGTTTTCTAGGCTTGATACTTTTTGACTATTGAATTACTACTATATATTGCTCCTTCATAATTCAAGATGATTACTCGGTTGATTTTGGCTGATCTCCTTGCCTCCTATCTTGAAACTCTGACACTCATGGTGCCATGAGGAGCAATTGAGAGCTAGCTTTTTCTAGCTGTGAATATCAATTTCACACTTTTTGAGCACTAAAGTGTTTTTTTGTATTACTTGTGTGGTCCCTCCTGAGAACACTTACCTACACACAGCTCTTCATTGGGAGAGGTGATTTTCAGGCATACGGACTACATGCTCTGTTCCACCCATACTAATTGGAACCTTTTTGCTGTGGTGTGGATACTGTTTATCTGTGACGGCTACACTAGAATCAGCAGTGAGCCAGTGTTGTGCATCTGTTGTGTAGAGGCCAAATACATACTAATGTGTAGTTTTGGTATTATGGAACTGCAAGGTGCAGAAAAAAATTGTCTAATTATGGAACTCCTGCCTAAAGCCACATTAACTCGTAGTAATCAGGTCAGCTTCTAGTTGGTGTTGTAGTCTATTTAGTAGCACCATAGCCAGATCATTTTGGTGGTGATTCTTGATAGGCAGTTAAGTGTTCAGCCCAGTGAACAAATATTTCCTCCTTATCTAAAAGAAGTTTTTTTCAATCAGCACTGAATATAGGAGATTGGGTTGTGTACCATACACTATTTTGATCAACTTAAAGAGCATTTTTGAGTTGTTTGTGTCTGCATATGTCTAGATTTCCTACAATTTTTTTGCTGAACTATGACTCTTTCATGAATCTGAGATTTCACTGTACCTCTCTTTTGGTATGATTGTAGTGATCTATGTGAAAAGTGTAGGCTTTTATTTCAGTATTTCATTTGTTGATGAGCTCTTGCTACATGTCTGGGTTTGTAAACTTACCACATCTAGGCACTTTGCATGTTTGCTTTCCTGGGGCTGCCTAGGTGGTAATTATGCATATTTTCAGCTTAGATAATATTAGATGATGATCAGTCCAGCAGTCTGCTACGCATACAACTTTTGTGACTTTAAACATCCTGCCTGCCTGTCTGAGACCAAATGCTTAGAAACAGTCAGAAAAGCTATTGGCTACTGATATAACATCTTGTCAGATGTTGTGTTTAGATCTAACTTCTCTGGCCTTTGACTATTTCATTCAACAATTGCTTCAAGTGATTATGTTAAACAACCTTGAAGAGTAAGAGGAACATGCATTGATTGCACCAAAGCAAATATTATGCTTATGTAATAATATTGTGTCTTGGATTGGTTCCATACAAATCTGATTAATCTGTGTTCCAAATAAGTGGATTTAGGTATATTTTAAGTATGAGATGGTTTAAATATTGATAGCTTCTAGAAAATTATTTTAATACTTTATAAAAATAGGTCTATACAGTTTATGACATTCTTATATAATAATAATAATAATTCATTTTTATAAGAAATAAATTCTTGCTTTTTTTCATAAATGTTAAACAATACATTTCCAAAAATTAAAAAATTCAGAATTTTCCACAAAAGAGATAATATGCAATACGGAGTTTTAGTCAGATATTAAAAATTCAAATTTTGGCAATAAAAAAGTGATTTCAGGTAACTATGTAATAGTTTTGTAAAAATAATGCCCTCACTTTAAAAATAAGTAAATTTTTTGGCTTTTTTTTCTTGTCTACAGACATTTTTAGAGTTCTAGGTATGTATTTTCTATGTCTTAGCTTGATACATAAAATTAACTGTTTTATACAGGTCTACCTAAATTAAAAAGAGAAGCAAAGAAAAAGAAAAGTAATTATAAAGTAACAAAAGTGAATAAAAGTTGTGTACAGGGACCTGATCTAACTTCAGATTCAGAAAATGGCTACTGCAGTGAACCAGAGGAAAAAGGTTTTTTTTACACTTTCAGATTTATATTTTCCTGCTTATTTTTTTTTTCTCATTCAAACAAATCAATTTTTAAATTTTAGTATATGAAACTGACAAAACATTATGACAATATAATGATTTATGAATTTCAATGCATCTCTACATACTATTAAAACAATTTTCTAGTTAGTCCTTTGTATTTTGTTTTTATTACTTTTAAAATTCTATTTAAATGTAGAAACACCTTTTTAATATAATTTAATACCATGCAATTAAAAACATTTATTTTCATTGAGGTTGTGTACACTATAGGATATGTATTTTCAATTGCTTTATTTTAAATCTCTCTTAATGATCATTACATTTTTTTATATTTTTTTTTATTATTACAAAGCCTATATCAACTCTCTATGTCTGTCTGGTACAAATCTTGTACATGTTATTTCTCCCCTACCCTTTCTTGGATCAAGTTGAATTTTAGCAATATAATTGTTAAAGACAATACGTGAATTAATATAAATATTAACCAAAAAGTTAATTAATCATTATACATTTATTTAGAATATATAGAAAAAGTGCATTAAAAGAGGTAAATCTTGCATTGTTGAGAGATGTGGTAGCAATTGTGCAGTTCTTTCGCTTTTTTAAATAAAGAATTTATTGTATTTTGCTTGTTATTTTTTAAATAGCTTGTCTCTTAAATAAAAAACTGTATTACTTTTCTTCCCTCTAGGAACATGGGTTCAGTGCAGTAACAGTGAATGTCTCAAGTGGAGATATTTGCAGGATATTGAAGATCCATTGCATGTGCCTGAGAAGTGGGAATGCAAGATGAATTCTGGTATTCATTTTTGCTAAATATTTTGCTCTAATATTTGATCAACTTAATTTTATTATGGTTTATAATTTTATTATGCTTTTGTATTATCCATTATTTAAATTTTAAATAGATATAGAGCACAACTCCTGTGATTTGCCAGAAGTTCATTATGATGAAAGTGAGCATATCTTTACTAAATATACCCTTGGATCAATTGTTTGGGCTAAAATGGATGGTTATCCATGGTATGCATTTTGTTACTATGTAGTTAGCCTACATGTATTTAAGAAAAAAAAATTACTATGGAATTTTCATAAATATAAGAAAATGTCAAAATATTATCTACAAATAGGTGGCCAGCAATGATAGACAATGATCCTGATTATCAAGTATACTTTGAAATACCAACAGAAGACAGTATGATTCCTGTAAGTATATCAGAATAATTTTCTTTTTTAAATCCTTATGATTAAATACAAATTAATTTTACATACATTTTTTTTCATAATTTCTACAAAAGCAATAACTAATGTTTCCTAACTTTCAGATCATCAGTGGTAATGCCAATAAATTTAGGGTTAAGTTAAGCAATATGGTTAAATAAAACCTCTTTAATTATTTGAAATAAAAATATAACAAATGATAGGTTAGTTTCACAGTTTGACTAAACGTATGAGTTGACTTATTGTATTTCTGTGCTAAATATGTTTGTCAATGTTTTTTTTTTTTTTTACATGTATAACTACATACTCATCAGAAAATTTTAATTTCTGAGTACCAGTATTGCAGCATAAACAAAATTTGCTTTAAACATATATATTATTTGATTTTTTTTTCAATATTAGAAATGTTCATTAATCACATGTATATTTTTGTTTACTTCTGTCATATTTAAGTTACATTATATAGAGTTTAAAAATCACTAATTCATTACAAATTTCTTTCTTTGTATAGAGTAATTTTCATGTTACTTTTTTTGGTAATTCTGCAACAAGAGCATGGATTAAACCTGCTTGCATTACCCCATATTTTATTAATGAGCCTAAATTAAAGGTAATCTCTAATATTCTCAAAGAGTGTCTTTTCTTTCATTTGATTTAAATGCTGGAAATAGTTGTTCAATAGTTTATTTTAACTTCATTGTTTATTTATCCTAGAATTTTTTGCTATATTAAATAGTAGAATTCTATGTGTATTGATGTGTTAACATGAAAAAAAAAATAATTATTAGGCTTTTATTTCCTGAGGAGCCAATTAGAAGTTTGTAATATTTTTTTCTCCATACAATCAAAACAATTGAAGAGTTAGATAAATTTAAAACCTATAAAAAGTTTTTTTTTCCATTTTAGCCTTCAGTTCGACACAAAAAAGAAGTTATTGCTGCAATAAAATTGGCAGATTTTGCTCTAGATATGACTCTTAAGGTACATAATTTGATAAATTGTAGTTCAATAAACTTTCGTTTAAGTAAAAAAAATCTTAACAAACATTAGATTTCTTTCAATAAACACTTTTTAAAATTTTATGTTTATTTATCTATGTATCAAGATAATTAACAAAGAAAATGACATACACACTTTTTTTTAAAACCACCTCTTTTTCATTGCATCAAAACTAAGAGACATGAGATCTTGATCAAAGGGAAGATGATTTAGGTGACAAGTCAACCTCACTCTCTCACCCTAAAGCCCATCCTTTTCTGCAAGCAAGATTTTGTTAAGACGATTTTGAGTGCTGTGGATGCCATGGACTTTCTATGTGTCTTTTCCTGCTCTTAAACACTCCACAGCACTGTGCTTCTGATTGCCTTTCTGTCTTTTTAGTTATGCTAGGATGACATTTCGAACAGTCTGTCAAGTCCAGACTTGACATGCTAAGTTTGACAAATCCATAATGTCTACTGATAGTCATAGACTTGCTTCGTACCTCCACCTTGTTTAGCTGGCAGTCAAAACTGTATGTGAGTGTGTAAATGTTTTATTTACATATTGAAGAATGTGACTGATATAATGAATATTATTGCATTCATTTTGTAGGATGCTTGTAGGCATATCATTAGTATACAGCATTACAGTCTGGAGACTGGACTAACAAATTTACAGTAACCATTAGATGTTTGTTTATATAAAATAAATCCAATTTCCATGAAGATAATAGATGAACATAATTTATAAAGATCACTTTTATTCACAAATATATATATATATTGTTGTAACCCTGCCTTACACCAGTGCTTGTGGTGCGCCCAAGCGCACTAGTGAACGAGAGATATGAAGAAGAACTGTGGTGGATTCAGCTTAAGTTAGGAGAGTCTAAACAGTCAGTGGCTAGGTTCTGTCCTGCGTTATACTGTAGAACTGTTTTGGGAGACCTGGGATGACACTATGGAAGTGTGTCAGTGGTCTGTTCTGTGTTCTGGTAGGAAGTAGGACTCTTAAGAGCTTAAGACATTAGTTCATGTGACTTATTAGCGGAAGTCCAACTAATTTATTGTTAGATTCTAATAAATACATCCTTTATTATTGCCTCCTATCTGTTTGTTGAGTTGCCTACTTTAGAGGTTATTACAATATATATACTTTGTTAACTTTCTAACTTCACTTGTAATATGGTCATATCACTAACTGATTAAAGACTAACATATTTGTTACATGACTTCCACTTGTCCAGAAAACTAACTCACTTCAACTGACTAGAAACTTACCTTAATTCATGTCATTTCACTAACTGACTAAAATCTCAATCTCTCACAAGACCTTACTTCCGATCATACCTAACTCATGTTCACTTTTTACACTTTCATGCCCTGTATTCACAAAATTCACCAAGGTACAATAGAGTACAATTTAGCCTGTTACACTACTGAGAATGACAGGTGTGAGTTATTTTCCCAATCAAGATACCCTCTGGAGAGGATATGAACGCCTGACCACTAGAAGAGCTATACCTCCAAGATATCTCATAATAAAAAAAAATGTGAACTTCAGCAGTTATCTCCTCCATAGTAGAGTATTTTGATGTACTGCTACTTGCTTTGCTAAGGTATTGATGAAATATCTCATCCAGATATGGCAGGCTCATTCATCAATGTGGTTTTCATAACTCTTGAGATGGTTGTTGAAGCTGTGTTGACATTTTCTCTTTCCAGCAAGTTATTGTGTATTTTTACAAGTTTTGTATTGCCATTGTGTAAAAGTATACTATTCTAATGGGTTCCATGGTTTTTTGGCTTCCTTTGATAGAACTTCAATTCTTAACCATTAATTAACCATTAATAGTAACTATATAGGTCTTATGAAAACACTTGATTACAATAATTTATATTACCTGCATTTCTTTTTACTTTTTAAACATTGCAAAAAAATGTTCCTTTTTTTTAATTTCAGGAACGTTTAGATAAATATGGATTTGTTTCAAACTTTACTAAGAAATCCAAAATTCTTAAAAATTGTGTGTAATTTTATAGATGCTGCTTTGCATTCATTTCATTTATAATTATTTTCTTTTACTTTGTAAACTTCATTACTGTTGTTCTGTTGTTTTTTTTTTCATATTTCATAACTGTTCCCCAATCAGAATAAAATAAGGTGAATAAAAGACTTAAAAGAAATTAGAAGTTAAGCTGTGATTTAAATTTGAATAAAATCTGGTGATAAAATTAAAGACTATAATAAAATAATTAGGAGTATATTTAAGCTGTGATGTTTTCATCATGCTGTCACTTAAAATATAAATTGTTTTTATTGCAGTAAATTTTTTTTCTTTATTCCTTTTTTAAAATCTTATTGATTTTTGTGTTTCATTAAAAAAAATCTTTTTTTATCTTTTTTTTTGTCGTCCATCATGTTCCAATGATTTACTTGACATAATCCTGTGTACTCCCAGGGGGAGCATAGGGCTGTAACCACACCTCTTCACCAAACTTGGTTCTGAGCATCTTTCTTCATCTGCTCCCATGTCGTGGTTTGATGATGATCATTTTTGTCACCAGGAGGCTCAGAGCTTTGCACTGGGGTTCTGTGCCTCCTAATATGGCTGGTGAGACTTATTTGAGCCCAGAATGTTTCCTTTTCATATGCCAGTAATGTTTTCATGTCCTCTGTGCACCAGTTTTCGCAGTGTGACACCAAGATGCTTTATCATGTGCTTCCATCTGGCAGGTGGCAGGGTCAATGCTGAAGACTTCAATGAAGTCCCTGAAGTGTTTTCTTTGCCCACCTTGTGAGTGCTTCCCTTCCCTTAATTGGCCATACAGGAGTCATTTAGGGATGCAGAAGTCTTCTATTCTGCAGATGTGGCCTGCCCATCGCAGCTGGGACTGCATCAGGATTGTGTCGATGCTTTGCATGCCCGCTCTTCAAAGGACTTCAGTATTGGATATTTTTCTTGCCATTTAACATTCAGTATTTTTCTGAGAAAGATCATGTGGAAGTGTTTTTCTTTTTACTCACTCTATCTTTCTGTCTGTTGGGTACACAATTTGATCAAGTTGAAACTTTACACATATTTATTTTACCTAACAAAACATGAAGTAAAAAAAAAATTAAAAAATTATTCAATTAATTATTGGTAATTAATTATTTTGTTTGACATCAAAAAAGGAAGTAAATTTAACATTATAGAGAGATATAGTTGTAAATGTGGAGTTTTTTCCAGTAGATAACCTTTGTTGTTTTTTAAAAAGTATTTTTATATTTCGCATGTTGTTATTATGTTGAAAAAAGTATTTGTCACTTTTGTTAAGGAAAAAAGAAAAAAAAAACACACTATAATTGTTCTTTAAATTAGTATGATTGTTTAATTCCTGAAGAAAAAAAACAGAAAAAAAAACTTAACACTATTTCTTTCTTTCCCTTATTAAAGCTTTATCTAATTCAATGCTGAAGTGTTCGAAAGTTAATAAGAAGATAAAAGATAACAACACTACACTGCCTACTTGCCAGACTGAAAATCTTAATATGAAGAATAAAGATATTACTAACTTAACTGATAAATCAATGAAAGGTAAGTTAAGTTTTTAAAAAAAATGTAATTGTGTTAAAAAATATAACTCAGTTTTAATTGCTGATTGAATTAATTTGGAATATTAACTGAATTTTTTCCAGTTGTTTCCAAAGACAAAAACTCTAGTAAGGCTGTCAAACATGAGGAAAAAGCTGGAGTGCAATCAACTATCAGTAACATATCTCCGCAAGAGGAAATTCATCCCAAAGAGTCTAAAATGCAAGATATTGTTAAAATTCAGCCTGTAGCAAAAGATGAAAAAAAAGATTCAAGTAGTGATAATTCAAATAGTAAAATATTAAATATTTCTGTTCAAAATGAATCAAACACAAGTAAAAAGGATTCCAAGATAAACAATATTCCGACATTGCAAACAGAAGCTAAAATGAGTACAATTACACTGGAATTTCTCCCAGTAAAAGAATTCAATGAAAAAATACAACTAACAGATAGTCAAAAAAGTACAAAGAAAAAGATTAAATTAATGACAACTAATAATCATAGCCAACAAAACTTAACTGATGCTAAAAAAGAATTGAAACAAACAAAGAACAAAAATAATCTCTCTTCACTAAAACCTGTGAAAATGTTACAAAGTACAGCTGCAGATTTAGAAAAATATTCTGATGACAAAGAAAAAGAACATATATGCTCACATAAAAAAGAAGACATTTCAGATCATTATTTGAACAGCTCTGAACAAGATCAGCATATTGAAGATCAAGAAATCAACAAAATGAAAAGTGGCAAACAAAAAAAGTTTAAGTCAAAAAATGTTAATCATTGTAAATCTGCTGAGGAAATAAAACAAGAAACAATAAATAATAACATGATTTTAACAGAACAAGCTTCAGTAGCTGCTACTAGTACTAATATAAAACATAAAAATAATGATGTTATTAAAGCTGTGGTTACCAAGAAACTGAAAAAGACTAATGAAAAAAGTAACACTGATTTTGGTTTATCTAAACCAAGTTGTGAAAGTAAGCCCAAGAAGAAGAAAAATTCATTTTCTGTTCCTGTTCCAAAAAATAATTTATTAGTAGAGAAATCTTTGTTAGTAGAAATCCCTTCTACTAATGATACTAGGTCAATAACAAAGTTTGAAGATGATTCTCGTATGGTGCCAGACGTAAACATGTCACTTGTTGGTAATGATTTAACTAATGAAGATGAACTGGAACTCAAAATTGATTTGGAACAAACTTTTTTAAAAACTACAGAGAAAAGTGAGCATAAAAGTTTGGGAAATAATGATCTATTGAATCTAAACTGCCTGTCTCTTGATAAAAAGATTTTAAGTGATGATGAAAGCAGTGATTTCATGTTAGATATAGAAACTGAAACTACAGCTTTTTCTGGAGCATTAGATGAAGTACATGGAAAATTTGGTGGTCGATGTTTTGAGCATGGATCAGATTCAGATCCTTTAGAATTGATTGAAGATTGATAGTAGTATAGGGATTTTAAAATTTTTACTTTCTGAAAGTCATTTAATTTTATCTTTTTTATAATTTCCTAAATTTAGAATGCTAACTGTTAAATTTTCTCCTTCTAGAATGTTAACTGTGTAAGTAAGGGTACTTAGTTCACAATTGTTAATGTTAAGATGACACACATTATTACAGTAGATTTTCCTTTGCAACATTTTGTCATAACATAACCTTTAAAAACTCTGAATTTAAACCTTCATTTATTATTATTACAGTTAATTTAGTGGTCAGGTTATAAAGAATTTATTTGCAAAAATATTGTAAATATTTTGAATAATTAAATGTATTGATCAATAGTGAATGTTCTTTTTGTCATGTAATGTTATAGAATAAATTATATTGTATTCAGCAATATTAAATACAATGTGCTCGTACAGAGGCATCAGATTCTAGCCACAATGCTAATGCACTAAAAGAATTCAAAATATTTTGTTGTTTAATAATTTTTGTTAACAGCACCAAGAAGTAACATTGTTACCCAAATTATGATTTTTACCAATAAAATTTTATCAGATTGTTTCACTTGCTTACATGCCTTTTACTTGCAATTAACTTTTAACCTGCATTTCACAAAGTTATCTGCTGCTGTTTACTTATAAAATGTATAAGGTTCAAAGCAACAGATGAGATTTGTTGCCTCAATTAAAGTGAAAAGCTGCCTTTAGTTTTGTGTTTTCTTGTCAGTCTTAATTGCTTGTATTCAGACTCTGAATGTGATTACAGGCAAATCATGTTTTAAATGTACATTTTATGTGAATAAAAAAGACTACAATATAATGGATCACTTGTAAACAAATTCATGTCAACAATTAATAGCTCTGTTATAATTTTCCCTGCATGTTTGTCATGTTAAAAAATATAAATTTCTTTTTATCTGTTCTGCTTACCAGAAAACATATCCAAAAGGGCTACTCAGTGTTTGTGTCAAAGCAAACAACTTTTTTGTTATATTGTTTTATATTACATAAAAGGGTTCAATGTAATTGTCAACCAAAATTAGACTAGAACCATGCATTCTCAAAATTAAAATTGGATGATTTATATATCTCATTTTAATACATGTAGAACCGTAAGAGGTGACTGATGAATTTTTTTTAGTGGTCTTCTACATCTAGATTTAATAATAAGTTTTATATCTCTTATATTTCTTTAGAAATTGTTATTGACAACACTTCAATTGGGTTGTCAATATTCCTGTCCAACAATATTAATAAGCAGATATTGATTGTGCACCTCTTGCAAGTTGCCCTCTAAGTAATAAGGGTAACCAATCTCCTTTAAATACAGCTAAGGCCAGAATACCTTGAATTGGCAAACTACTGCATTCCAGAACATGTACTATTTATCATTCTCATTTATTTCATTAGATAAGCCATAAGTTTGCATTAATTTTAATTTGTCATACCATTTCATTTCTGATAATTAGCCTTCTAATGCCAAATATGAATTGAAGGTTCTATAAAAGTATATTATACTGGTACATTAATTTTTACAGATAGAAATATTTATCTTTGTAAAGGTTAACATTGTGAAAAAATCATAATTCATAATAATCTTTATGTGTTGAAAGACTTAATAAAAAAAAAACACAAAATCATGCAAATATATTTTATTTTGTACAGGACTCCTATAACAATTACTTTTAATGTATTTGCAATGTCTTTACATTTAAGCACATAAACAAGCATACATCCATGTTGCAAGTCATAGTCTTAACCATAACATCATCAACTGCAGATAATTGATATTAAATTAGGTAAACAAAAACATTACTGTCATCAAGAATTTTCTTGA
>JADKLZ010081101.1:18863821-18890504 GCA_021533235.1 Biomphalaria straminea
TCATCTGCTTGTAAAGAAACTGATACACCTTCTTCACCATTGTAATGTTCCTCCTTTTAATAAAAAGAGAATAAGAATTACATAGCATTGAACAAAAAAAATCTTATTTCAGAACATTAAAAAAAATGCAAATGACTTTCACAATGTAAAAGAAAAAAAAATTCGTAGAGGGAAAAAAAAAAGGTACCCAACACTAGTGTTACTTATACTTACTTGACTGATATTTGATGCTGAAGGAGGTGATTCACCAGTATCACATGTTGATGAAGATAACTTGACAGCTTCAGAATATGATTTCACATTTGTTGAGCCTGACTCGGTCTGAGATTGAATTGGTGGGACTTGCGATTGCACTCTTTGCCATGAGGGGAGAATGGGAGATGTTGAAGGTGCAGGTGGAAATTGGTTTCTGAAAATCAAACCATGCATAAAAATTGTATGGTGAAAGAAGAGCTATATAATAAAAAAAACTATTGGGTAGACACCTCAAACTGATACTTAACAAGAATGTACAAGTAGGAAAATGCAAAACTTAAAAAAAAAAAGTCTAAATTAATACAAATTCTGTAACATTTTCAAAGAATACAAATTTAAAGGAATTGGGTGATTAGGTTACAAAAACTTCTCATTGCCAAAAATCTAGGCCTTCATTGAAACGCTATTCAAGTGATGCAAAAGTTAAAATTTAAAATCAAATGAATTTGCTGAGTCTGAAAAATTAAATATACCTGTTTAATAGTAGTCCCTTAAGAGATGCAATGTCTGACTTTAATTCTGAGATACCTTTTTGTTCTCCATAAGTCACTTGAGACTGAAAAATATAATTTTGTACATAATCAGAAAAATATAAAATGCCATTTACATCAGGAATCATAATAATAATAATCTTTTTTATCAGTAGGGAAATTTGTCTTACAATTTCTGCATTACATCAAACAAAACATTATAACTTTGAAATTTTTTTCGCACAAATGAGATTGGACCAAAGCGCTCTGAGCATGCTATAAGCATGAAAGTAGTGCTATATAAAAGTTATAATAATAATAATAATAAAAAAATGTATATTCACACCAGACTCACTCATAATTTGTAATTAATGAAAATTTAAAAGACTTGGATGTAAATTTTTTTTTTCAAGAAAGATTTGTTAATCAACAACATTTCTTCATTTTATATAAACCCTACATTCAAATATGCTTATCAACATTTTAGTAATTTTTTCTTTGTATTAGATTCTTTTTATTTTTATTAAATTATTTTTATTCCCCTAAATTATATAATATTTTAGACCTTATTCTAGCTTATTTATTTTATTTAAAATCTTAATATCTTTAATATTTTTTTTTGTAAAAAAAAAATGAATGGCATAGGAAATTCTATTTTTTTCAAAAATTTCTAACCTGCTTCTGCTGTGTATTCAAAGAGGCCTGGATGGTTAACAATGTTTTATTTACTTCAGCCAAGGATTCTGCAACACATTTGTGATTTTCTAAAATTCGACTTTCTAACCTTTCCAGTCTCTTCTCTTGGATCGATTTACCCAGCAACCAAGGACGTAAATACTTCTGTCAATGTAAAAAAAAAAAAATCTAAATAATATTGAGTATGCAGTGAAAAAATATTGGAATGCAGCTCTAAATTATTCTAAAATAATATTTGTGAATAAACTTTGTTGAAAAAATATTTGTTGAGTGCAAGAATTATATGGATCTAAATAAACAACTTTGTATTGCAGGACTATGCACAGCATTCAGTTCATTTTTATTTATTACCAATGTTGGTTTAGCTCGCTTAATAATTCTCAGCTGAGTTGGAATAAACAATTTGAACACATTGGACAAATGTAATTAAAAAATATAATTAACTCACATGAAATAACTGATAGACTGCATAAGAAATACTAGCAACTACCACAGTGGTCAAAGTAAGATCTCGAGCTTTGGCCCATGCAGACTGAGGTGGAACTACAAAAAAAAAATTAATTAAATTTAATTAAATGGAAATGAAAAAAAAAATCTTGATTACCCTAAAAATTATTAACTGATATTTCCTAATAAATGAATCAAATATTTTACATATAGAATGTCATCACATTTATATAATATATATAATATATTGTACATCATCTTTAGATAGGATAAGTTTTTTGTTGATAAAATGTAATGTATAGTTACTGATGTTTTGCTAGTTTACTGATAACTTGATTCACAAACTATCAGAAAATGCTTGTGTGTGGAAGTGTGAATAAAATTAAAAATAACTTAATCCTTCTATTGTAGCTTAAGAAGGTGATAAGCTCATGTAAATGCCATTTTTATTAATCACAAAATTAATCTCTAAATAGGTGTATAATGAAAAGGCTTAAAGCTTTGAGCTATGTTTGTTATTAGCTAATGGTTAATTTTAATGTAAAATAATAAAACATTAGTTTGTAGTGATTCAGCATTTCATAGTGTAGCTAGTACTTACTCTTGTGTATAGTTCTTTGAGACATTGGTAAGTATTATGAGTTATGAGATGCTAAAGTTCATCATAGTTGACAAAAATTGAAACCTCTGTTTTTTTTCCAAGGAGCTATTTAGGATCACCACTGAAATGTTAGGTAGAGCGAATAAAGAATTTTCTGAGCTTTCTGACTCTTTTAATAATTTCTTCATTATCAAAATTGAGCAGATAAGACTTGTCACCCTTAAGGCTTTTCAGTCCAGATTAACCCCTCTCTAATCTTTAAAAATGCTCCTTTTTGCAAGTTTTAGTGTGACTCTGAAGATTATGTCAAAAGTCTTATTCCAAAAAGTTTTGTGTACTTGAGTCCATTTGAACTTTCTTGCTCCTTGAATGTAAAGAGGAGATTATACACACAATTACTAAGATTATGAAATCTTCACAAACTTCAAGCATTTTTCACAAACTTCAAGCATTGTACCACAGAAACTCTAGCATGCACTTGTCAGGTTCTTTACTAAAAGCTTCTGAGGGCGCATTGTGTTAATACAAATTACTTTCCATCTGTCTCTGGAAAAATTTCAACCTGAATACAGTAAGTGCAGAGACAACAGTGGTCAGTGTACTAAATGACTTGCTTCGCAACTCCGATATAGGCCACATATCAATCCTTGCCATGCTGGACTTGTCCGCAGCTTTTGATATGCTAGAACAATAATTTATGATGGCCAGATTCTCTGCTACTTTTGGTTTAGATCCTATCTGATTGAACGCACCTAAGGTGTTGTCGTTAATGGAAGAGTATCAAAAAGCATACTCTTGAAGTATGGAGTGCTGCATGGATCAGTTCTAGGCCCAGTACTGTTTACAATATATACATACTCATTCAGGCTTTACATACAGCCAACCTGCATTTTATACCACTTCTTTGCAGATGACTCAAAATAGTACAATTCCTCTGTTCCATCAGATCCTTGCGGCATCTGGTAACAAAAATCATCGGAACCGTAGCAAGGATGAGCAACTGAGCTCAAGATGAATGAAGATAAGATAGAAGCAATTAAGATAGGCACTTGAAACAACATAACAAAAGTAGAGAATACAGATTCCCATTCATCACAAACTGCCAGATTCCTAATGTCCACATAGTTCACAATCTTGGAGTTTTCATTGACTGTCTATAAGCAGCTGCGCAGATAAGCCCAGAATTGACCATATTTGACAACAGAGTCAACAAAAAAAAAAGCAGGCATTCATACTTTCCAGCCTTGACTACTACAATGCTGTGCTAGCACCCTTTGACAAAATCACTAGGTTGCAGTTAATTTAAAACAATGTTGGGTGAATAGTCCTAATAAAAAACAAGTTGTGATTCTGCTACTGCTCTCTTGCATACACTCCAGTGACTGCAATAATCCACTACAAGGTGGCCACACTTTATCATCAGTGCATCTATAACAAAGAAACACCCTTGTACCTTGTAGAACTGATCACTTCATATGTCCTTCAGAGAGCCATGCATTTTGTTGACTTAATGCTTTTAGTCGAGCCACTTTTGTCCTTCAAAAGTTACTGTTTGCAGTCTTTTTTCAATTTATGGACCAAAGGTTTGGAACTCGCTCTGCATTGATCCTAGAGAAACAACATACTTCACTACATTCAAGAAGACCTATATGGTTAATTTTTTAAGATTAGTATGTCATTTTAACTCTTGTGTTTGTTTATGTCTGTTATGTTACTGGAGCACCTTGAGTATATTATGTTTGTTTTTATAAGCATTTATAAATTAAATTATTATTGTTACTATGGAGATGTTTTGGATGTAGGAGTAAGGACTAGACTAATAATTTGTTAATACTAGATTATGTTTTTTGTGGAGAATTGAATTTGAAGATGTTTTAAATGATCCAATGAACCCCTGATTTCAGTTGTCTTCATGGAAAAAAGGTGGGATTTGCATTATCAATCCAATAGTCTCTCTCTAAGACCAACTTAACTCTTTTGGTCAATAACTTACTGGAAACAATCATTTTTGGAGGTTCAGACTGATAGCCTGGAGGCCCAACACCTGTGGATGCTACCAGGTTTTCTGTTTCTACAACTCCTGACTTCTGAACAGCTATGTTAATTTCATCTGGTGTTAGTCCTAAAATACAAATATAAAAATCTATTACGTAATGAATAACTTAACAAAAGTCAAAATTTAACTACATTAGTTTATCTAATGTGAACAGTTTGCTTGTTTAAATTTCTTACCAAATGAATAAGTACTTGGTATGAGCAACATTTGATACCAATAATGTTCTGTTTAATTTCCCAGTGTTTCATGTTTGTTGATAGATAAAAATTTTAAGTTGATATTTACATTCTATTTTACATTTCATTTTAAATTTTTTTAAAGTTACATAATATTTAATAACTAGTTCTGTAACCAGCTTTAAATCTGACTGAACTGGTCATGACGAAGTCTATATCAAAAAGTGTTTTCTAATAATCCCAGCTTTAATTGGTTGAAAATATCTTTTCCACTTGCCAATTTCATACTTAGCATAACAAACATGGACAAGCTTTTGATTTTATTTTCCTAATATTGAAGAATCAACAGTTTTCTATTGAATTTTCTCTCAAGGCATGAATTTTTTTTCCCCTGCAGCATTTCACCAGTTTTGAGTACAACAACTTTAATTTTAGAGAAAAATGAAATTTATTTATGTCATTACCCAGTAAAAACTTTTGTGTTCTTTCCCAACAGCATATTCAAGCTTTAGAAGAAATTTTTTTTTTTGTCTTTTAGTAGAAGTATGATACAAAAAAATATCTTTAGCTATGCATTCACATTATCAGTCTCAGAAATAGGTAAACTTTACTTCAGCTCCTTGAAGCACAAAGTTCGCTTAACTAACTTAGAAAAAAAAAATCTTTTTCCATTCATTTTATTCCCTCTCCATTAGTATTATTACACTCTTCATCAATAAAAAAAAAAGTGAACCTTTTTTTTCCAGAAATGCCTTTTTCTGATATAGTGGACTTGACATAACTTTTGGGTTCTGAAGGAACTTTACAGCTGTGTTAATCTGTAACAGGAGTACACATAATTATTTTCCAAGAAATAACAGGAGCACAATTGATCATTCCTAAAACCATATTATTATTACTAATTGAAAGTACAAAAAATATTATATTACTCTTATTTAAAAAAATAGTTTTAATACATACAAGATTTTCTCTAGGCCCTTCAGCAGGGGCAAGTATTTGCTTGTCACTGTCACCATTTAAAGGATTGTTGTCAGAATCTTGATCCATTTGACTAAGTATATGGTACTTAGTAGATCACTACAAGAAATATAAAAAAATGTATTAACAATGGGGTTGTTCCGGATTTCTGACCTACATTAAACTAAGTCACGTTGTGGTTGAACAACGAAGAGGAAAAAGCAGTGTGTTCCTATATTTCCATTGCTGTTGTTCTTCTATTTTAAAAAGATTTTAAATTCATAAACAGTTTAAAATATATAGAGTACATCAACGAAGTTCATAAATGCTCAAAAATAACTATATGAATGTTTTAATAAAGGGCCAAGAACTGTTTAAGGATGGGTTTATCAGTGATATTTCTTTTATAGTCCATGACAAGTGTCAACACATTGCTGACAGTACATTGACATACATAAGATGTTCTTTACAAACATTCTTCAAGATTTAAAAAAAAAGGCTAGGTGTAAACTACACAAACATATCTATATGTATGCATATTAGTTGAAACATTTTTATATGATTGTTTTCATAAACTTTAGCTATTTTTTAAATCTATGCATTTCATATACCGGTAGTTCCTGATACATAATGCAAATTGATGACAGTAAAAATTATTAAAATGTGTGTTGGATACATGAAGTTCTTAAAGTTCTTGCATTTTTAAGAAATTCAATGAGTTACTTTATATAAAATGTTATAGTAAAGTTTAAAAATGCTTAGACAAAATAAAGGTAAGATTTATCCTTGACTATCAGATGTGTTATTTGTTCGCTAGACAACTCAAGCTTACGATGCACAACGAAAAACAAAAGGCAGTCTTTTCATCTTTTATAGCAACTAGTCGACATAGTGACAACACACTATCTGTATTAGTTGAAGCTATAAAAAAAATGGATCCCAAGTTTCTCTTGTTATTAACAAATAATAGTTTGGCATTAATGAATAAATTAAAACCACTATATATTGACTTAAAATGCTTCAGATTCCCACTATAAACTAACTGAAACTAAGCATGGCATGCGATGTAAACACAACCACAATGTGACTCTGAAGAAATCCGGAACAAACCCCATTGTTGACTGTCGTTTTCATGTTAATTAAAATTCATTCATATTCATAAATTCATGTGTTTCTGAATGACTGTATTTTCAGTGTAGGAGCTAGATATAATTAGTTGACAGTACTGTCAGTAGAGTGCTGATATAGATCTACAGTATTCTACAGGTAACAGGGAATGGTTTAAATGACAGTCACACCTTTGTAGTTAAACAGATATAATCTGTGAAATTCTTCATTAGTCTCCTATTAATTAAAAATAACAAAATATAGTGTTCAGATCTAACAACAATATGAATATGGATGTAGATCTAGTTATTGTACCCAACATGTGTTATCTAAATTGACTAGTGATGATTATTATTTATCACTATAACTATTGACACTATTGTGACTATATAGTCTATAGACGTATAGTTATAGTCACTATCAATAAGACAATCACAATGTCACAATATCTAGATCTAGATAACATTACTATGAATAGATTAAAATAAAAAATATTTATATTGGAGTGTTTGACTTGACCTAGTTGAGGATCTAGATTAGGATATAATTATATTATAATAATAATAATAACCAGAGTAAACGACAGTAATCTGAGTAATGATCAGTAATGTAAAGTTGGTAGGACTTCGAATAAGACATAAGATCTAGACATGTCACATTCTAGATCCAGACATAATCTAGATCTAGATTAATTTGTAGAACTAGAATTTAGATATTATAGATATAGACTAGACTAGATTGTCTAGATCTATATAGACAAATATTGTAGATCTACTCTAGAGACCTTTGGACAGATTTGGAGTCAATATAAATGTTTACGCTTTATTAACTGCTCTTCTGAAGGGGCGGTAATCATAAAAATAAAGCTCGAATGGTAAAGGTTACTTCCTTTAAATCCCCAACAACGCTGTAAACATTCCGGTGTTGTTCTCGTTCTTCGCTACTTTACAAAGATGAGTAATTTTTTTTTTTTAATGGTCATCAACTTTGTATGAATTCAGCCATAAGGAGTATCTTACCGATTTTTAAATTTATTTAGAGGTAGATATATTAAATAGACTTCGAGCTATTTTTTTCTAAATTGATAGATCTCTATATATAATAGATTTTATTTATAATTTATTTATTATTTTAATTACAATATTTTTGAATAATGAAAAATAATATCATGAACTCATGAACAGATCATGATTGGCATAATTATGATCATGATGATGAGTTTGTAGGTCGTGCCAGATGATCCAGATCTCTTCCTAAGTAACATATATTATCCCTGGACTATAAATAGTATGATAGGCCTACTATCTGAATGCAATACTAGATTATATAGTCTAATAAAAGCAGTTATAAATATAAAATCGAAAAGGAAAATAAATATTGAATAAAGGAAACTATAATATAACTCGATTACACCATGCTGCATTATCATTTAACTTTAAACAATCATTTCAAGCGAAAAAAGACATTAATCAAGCATCTGATGAGCTCTGGAATTGCATTATATCATAATTGTCATATAAGCCATCTTAAATATTTATAGAAAATTGTATACCATGTAAATACTCATCAATTCAAACAAAGTAAATAAATACTGGTTTAATAACAAATAAAGAAACTTTGCAAACAGAAAGAAAAGCTAGACTTTAAAGTAAAAAGTATAATAAGTAAAGTTCCCCTTTCAGACCTTGTGGTCTATAAATCTAAGGTCATACATTAAATCTGAGAAAATAGAAACAACAAAAGTAAAAAGTGGAGATAATTTAACACATAATGACAATAAAACTAAATTTTAAAGCTAAAATTCTAAATAAATACTTTGCATAAGCATTCTCAGTTACAGGAGACAAAGACATATTGCTTCATTTAAATCGCTCTAAGCATAGGAGATATTAATGTACAAAAAAAGAAATCCAAAAACTATTACATGTTAACAATTAAGTCTAATAAAGAAGGAGGTATCACTGTCCAATACCATTAAGCATGTGTGATAACATTTGAGTTATATATAACAAACTAATATGTCTGTAATGGGGATGATCATCATAAGATCATCTTAATGTTAAGTAAGATGTCTTACCACTGACCTTTTTATTAATTTTTTTTGTCATACAAAAGCTGGAAACATAATGATTTTGCAACAGTTGGGAGAATTTTGAGCACTCTAACCTAAGAAAGGCAAAAAGAATCATGTTGTTAGTGAAGATGTTTTAAAATGAGTTCTTCAAAAAGTTTTGAGTTTGATGTGGGGACTTTTACATACCTGTTTCCTACAATACAATGCATACATAAAACTTTTATTATCTATAACACACTTAATTTTGAATAGCTCTTGTGTTTTCTATATCTGTTAGTCAAGCATCTTATGCGACTCTTCCAAACTCAATCAAAATGCCACCTAAAGGTAAAAAAGGTGGACCTGAAAAGCACTATGACGATGACTAGTAAGTAGCACACTTTTTTTTTCCATTGTACTGTTATTTTAATTTTGTATTTCCTCATTAATTTTTGGTGAATTCTTTTACAATTATTTTTTTAGATGGGCAAGTGAAGTATAGTAAAATGTTCTATTTTCTTCCACCCAAAAAGAGAATAATGCCAATGCTGTGATGTGGTTAAAGGAAATCATAACCATTTGGAATGTATTTTTTGTTGAATTTATTTTGAGTTCCTAAACTCACCCATCCCTCCTCCACAAATAAACTTTTTGAAAATATATTTTACAATTTGTTTTAAAAAAATAAACACCTTAAAATTATTTCTTATTTGCTCTCAGATTACTTTGGCATGTCCAGTTAATGATTCTGCTACATCCACAATTTTTTTTACAAGTTTTTACAATCATAGCTGTCTATCTAACAGAGATTTTATTTTTACCTGCAAACATTTCTTTGCTTTAGTGCATATTATTATAGACATATCTTTCATCCTTAATATAATTGTATCAATCTTTCATCCTTAATATAATTGTATCACAACTTACAGCATGAAGAGTGGTGATGTTAAAAAAGCTATTTCCAGGTCACCAGTACCTCCAAGTGATCCACCTCCACCTGTAGCTTCCAAAGGAAAAGGGAGAGTTATTAAAAAGGTTTGGCTAAATTTGTGGTTTTCTATTTGGTCCAGTCTTTACTGGTTTAAAGTAGACAATTTTGTATTAAACATATTAAACATTGCTCAGTCATTAGTAATAAAATATAAAGTAAAGGTCTTACTTGAGATCTTGATTGCTTGAAATTACTATAAATATAAGCTAATATTGTTGTTGGGAATTGTGACAAGTAGGTCAAAAATGGTGGCCGTTTAGGTGTCTAGGGGGTTTAGAAGATTTGAGGACCTTAACTTGCACATAAGGACTACAGGCACAATGTTATGAATACAGGTAACAAATACTTTTTATGTAAAACATATGTACAGTTTAATAATAAAATGAAAATAAGTAAAAGGTAAAAGCTGTACAGTGTTAGGGCGGAGCCTAATTATTTACATAAAAGGGACTATCATCATAAGATTTAAGAAACAAGAGGTTTGAATGTCATTGGGCTTTGTTGCTTAGCTTTGAGTCCTATGCTGCTCTGGCGAGACCGGCGTGACTGATGCTGAGTTGTCTGTGGGTGGGCTGGCTTGATCGGTCCTAGCGCACGGGACAGTCCAACTATACGTAGCTGCAGGGGCGGGTCTTCTGGCATGCGGTTGTTGGTCGGACTCTTCTGAGTAGTGAGTAAGGCTGGTATCTCCAGATCTGGTGTCAGCAGACTGGTATCAGCGTTACGAGGTTAGGGCTTCCAAGTAGGAGTAGCCTGTAATAAAAGCTGCAACGAGATTCGTAGATCGACTTAGCCACAATGATGATGCTGGGAGGTAGACGCCTTTTCATGAAGGACATCTTCAGAATGATTAAATAGAAACCATAATCTAGTTTCATAATAATAAGGGGAGTTAATCCAATAAATATTACATCTCATCAGGGGAGACAATAATGACAACAATAGTGAAGTCCCACAAGGGCGATAACACATAGTAAAGTAATAATGATGTAAAGAAACTATAACTTAGTTTCACAGTTATCCAAGGGAGCTAATACACGGTATTAATTGAAATAGTAGAAATTGTATTTCGTCAAGGGAGACTACAAGTAGCGTTAAATTGTAAGACGCACTTTGTCACGGTGATGTCATTACGAGCCGCTTGGATAGAGAGATGAAAGGGGAAGGGGGGGGGAGGAATGGCTGACGGTCAGTGACCGAGTCGCTATTGTTTACATTTGGCCGTTGGGCCCGAACAATAGAGCACGCTTGAATGGAGACAGGGCTCGTTCAAGGAACGTAATCTCTAGAAGTTGAAATTAAATACAAGGGGAAATAATTCATGTCTATTCTGAGCGCAGGGTCAGTGCGCCATTTAAAATCAAGGTGATCAGCCGAGATAAGATAATGATATGATAAGACAAATAAGATAATGTATACATGGTTTACCTAAGTAATGAGCCTGGCCAACAGGCCGATAAAATAGAATATATATACACGGTTACTTCATTCCTTGTCACGGAATGAGTATAAATATATACTTGGTAATAATACATGTTACATAAATATCATGATAGTTCCCGGTCAAGGAATTTATCAATAATAATAGTGAGCTCGTGGCGAGCGGTAAATTAATAGTAGCTAAAGAGCTAAATACATGTGGCAAGAATTGTTATAAATTCTAGTCCAGATAAAATGGATGACTTTGACTATTTAGTCGTACAAGTCATGATAATAAAATATAATACATAAAGTGACTACTTACATAATCCAAGATAAGAATTACACAAATATGTACACAAATATAATGCACTAAATAAATGCACAAATATATAAATACCCACAGTAAGAGGCCATTAAACACAAACCATATAAAAGCTTACCACCAGTCCAATATTATGAAAGATATGAAATGAATATAGTGAGCGAAAGCTCGTAAAGCTCAAAACAGAGAAGTATATCTTTTCAGCTCCTCAGAATGAAATGAGAATAAGACCATTCGCCATGTGTAGTTGAAGAGGCTATGGTGGACAGGACATGGGATGGGCTAGCTATTACGCATATCCTGTCGCGTGGTCAAGGAGGCGGGGCTAACGGGGAAAGCCATATTTTCAAATGTGATAGACTGCCTTATTCGTTTAGACAAAGGATTTCCGCTTGACCTCGTGTAATGACAAGATAAGCAAACACGGGCCGCCTCGCGTCTAGACTGCCCGTCCACAGGCAAATACGGTCAACTCGCGGTTTTCCAAGATGGTCCGACGACCACGATATTATCTAGGTGTCGATAGGACTCTTTGAAGTCACCCACCCCTCCCGACAGGGGAGGGTGAGGGTGTGTCACCTGGTGAAAGTTGAGGAGGGTCAAATTCCGTCCTATATATATCAAAAGAGGTTTGATCAGATAAGAAAGGGGAGTTCACTCCTCTTGATAGACTTGCTAGACGTGCCAGATTAAGAAATTGCATCGTGACACGGATGCCTAGAGAAAAAGGGGGTGGTGGTGATAGTTTTAGATAGCCATAAGGGCTAAGCTGAGATGATAGAATAAGATAGCAAAAATAAATTAGTTAAATGCCTAGACCGAGTGATACCTTAAGTGGGCGAAATTTATTTTTGTCACAGGAATTCTAAATAGATGTTATACTTTTGTTACATTTCAGAACAATAATGAAATACATACAGAAAAAGCCATTCATATGCCCAAAAAGAAAAATGTATTGCAGGATAATGTGACACAGAAAAGGTTGCCAAATTAGAAAATATTAGATGTTAGCCTATCAAATTTTAAAATAAATTTTGTGAAAAGAAATGAAAATAAAAAGGGCATAAATTCAGAGCCCCTTAAAAATATTTTTAAGAAATATCATTCACTTTAGCAATATTTAAAAAGAAAAAAAAAAGACCTAAATTATCAAAATGTAATGTTCTTTCTGAAAATTATAAAGCTTATTTTTTTTTAATCTCTTTTTTTTTACCAAGTTTTTATCATACCTTTGTAAGCATTATCAAAATTAATCCTGAGATAGTTAAATTATTGCTGTCAACACTTTTGTCAAAGTAAACATAGTATTATGTTCACTGAAAATTTTGGCTTCATTGCAGGCCGATTCAGCAACTTAAATCCAAAAAAATGAACTTTATGCAAAAAACATTTGAAGCTGCCCAAAAAACAACAGAAGCATTAGCTACAGAATATGCAGAAGATCAAGAAAGTGAAGAAGAATCAAAACCAGACCTTGAAGAGCTGGAAGAGTCTGAAAGAATCTCTGTAGAAGATGAAGAACAAGAAAGAGAACAAGAGGCATCTGACACAGAGGATGAGCAAGAGAAGTATATGCATGAGGAAGTGATGGAAAGAGAGCAAGAGGCATCTGACACAGATGAGGAGTTCAAGGGGTATAAAAAAGCTATTGAAAAGTATATGCATGAGGAAGTGATGGAAAGAGAGCAAGAGGCGTCTGACACAGATGAGGAGTTCAAGGGGTATAAAACAGTTATTAATGGCTTAAATTATCATTAAATTTTTTTACTTAAACTCTTAATTCATTCTAAGATTTTGGTCTATTTCTATTTTTTCTATTTATTTTGATTTTTATTTGATCAAAAATTGTATGTATATTAATATAAACATAAAAGCCCAACTGACTGGCTGATCCCTTACTCTCCCACTTGCGGTGTAAAAAAAAAATTAACATGCTATTACTTACTGTGTTAATAGAACATCTAAGCCATTTTCATGATTGAAACTGCAGTGGTAAAATTTCAGATAAACAATTTTTATTCTCTGTTTCATCACAATTTTTTTATTTTCATCAAAGATTTTTTTTTTCTTTGTCAACAACTACAATGCTACAAATTCTTATTTTTCAGGACAATCACTCTAATGGATGAAATAAAAAACTTTCCAAAGTCAAAATTGAAAAAGTTAGGAAAACGGTATGATCCTGTGGATGATATAGAAGTAGAAAATGAAAATAAGTCACTTGAGCCAAAAACACTCAATCAAAAGCTACTATGCTATGATTTTTGGAATGGTGACTGCTATCCAGTGCACAAATTAAAAGTAAGTTTAAAGAAAAACTAATGAATAAGATTACATTTAAAAAAATACTTAGTGATCTACAACCTAATTAAAGAAAGCATTTGGAAGTTATTTTAGGAGGATTGCTGCTCCTGTACCTTCAGAAAGGTAGAAAGCAGTTAGGCTAAGAGCAATAGTGAACATGGCCTCCTGGCTATGGGATTAAAAGCCTTTCCTGAGTCAAAGTGAAAATTTCACAACTCTGAAACTTCAACAAAGAGGCTAATTGAGCTGTATATAAATTATTAATTTTAGGAACAACTTAATTTATTTACAGTTTTATGTAAACAACAAACAAACTGTATGATTATAAAGTTATGTTAGTATCAAAGAGTTTTAGAATACGAATAACAATTAAATACTTTAAAAAATCTTGGATTTGAAATATGTTTATGACATGTATTTAAATATAAGATAACAACTTTTCATGTATTAGAAAAAAAAAGTATAGAGAACCTAATACACAATCAGATATCTTGTATGACATTCACCCTTCATTACTACCAAGACTTTTTAAACTTCAACTGTTTTCCCTGATTTTCTATACAATGTTGTTTCAAATTTTGTAATGCCCTATTTTACCTGTTACCTATCCCTTAGTCTGGTGGACCATTGGGGCACCAAGCAAGACTTGTTGACCATCTATCTCCATTCCTCTCTATCCTTTGCCCTGTTTAAAACCTCTTTCAATGGTAGGCCTGTCCATTCTTTGATGTTGTCTATTATATATTATATATATATATTATATGCCCTATTATATATAATCTATTTTCTTTTTTACTATTTCATTAGCTGTAATACATTTGTAACCAATATTTTAATATCAAATTAATATTTCAGTATATTGTATTGCAAATACCAGCCAGAGCCTGGGTCACCTTAAATTTCTCAGGACTTTCTCAGTTAACTGATATGACCTTTGCAATTTTAAACAATCTCAAAACGTCAGAAGAAGTTCGGTTTAATTCTGTCAGGGGCATTATATTGGATGGCTGCTTTTTGCTAACTAACACAGGACTTGAATGGATGGCTGATACATTCCCAAATCTGTCTTTGGTAAGAGCATAACTTAAGTTACTTTTTAGCTTAATTCCATGTTTAAAATATATTTTTATTTTACCTTTGGAAAAATTGTATAATATAATAATAATAATAATATTTATTGTCTGTAAGGAAATTTGTCTTACACTTCATACTCCAGTGATCACATGTCTGTCAGTTTAGGACCAATTATTAATTCTTGAATCTTCCAAAGTATCATCTATATATATTACCATGGAAAAATAGAAACAAAGAGTGTTCTTACAATGACAGCGTCTTAAATAAAATCTTGCCGTTGAAATTGAATTGTCTTTGTTGCAACAGGGCTGCTTAGTTTGTAGTAGCCAAGCTTTTTAACACTAAAGCTGCCACATGTAAACTATGGTCTATAACAATAACTGTGTTTGCATCAAGAAAATGTTAAAATATGACCTTTGACTGTTCCATGCTTCAGATTCTAATCTCGCATACCATTTTAAAAAATTTCAACAGCTTAGTTTAGTAGGCTGCAACAAGGTGACCACAGCAGGATTATTAGCACTGAGTAAGAAATGTCCTAATTTAAGTTCGATGGACTTCAGTGGAACAAGCATCAATTATCTTCCAAAACGTTGGATCAAAGGAGAGGGTATCAAAATGACAGGCTGCTCGGTTATATTCCCGGTGACTCCAAGTGATGTGACAAGCAGAAAGGAAGGTATGCACGCATACAAAGAAGAAAACTAAAATTGTGTTTTTGATCATTATACCTTGTAAAATAGGTCTTCCTTACAAAAGTACATTAAAATATTAGCAAAATATAGTAATTTTGGATATAAAATAAAGTTCTATCCACATTATTACTTTATAATCTGGTTGTTTAAATATTTTTTTTTCTCAAAGTTAGCAAGAAAAAGCATATTGAATATTAAAACCAAGACCTTATGAAATTTTTTTGGCAATATCTTAGAGTATAGAGTCTACATATATTTAAAATGTTGTGGTAAAATTATTTAAAAATTACCCAAGATTTGACTCACCAACAAGCCTTAATGGGAAAAAAAAATTAAATTAAATCTATATATTGTAGGGTCAAAGTTAAAATTAGAAAGTAAAAAAAACAACAATGTTCTTATGATAATCTAGACAAATAAAATAACACAAACTCTTATGTTTCACTTTATTTAAAAAACAACAAATTCATCATGCTTGAATATTAAAAACATTAGAACACATTTATTCTAGAACACAAGTAGCCATTTCATCTATTTTGAACCTGAAGATGATTGTAAGACTGTATACGGAAGATGCATTATTGTCTACATAAGACTTGATCTGCCTTCCTCATTTTGTTTTAAAAAGGATTTTTATTTATGTGCATAATATCATCATATTTAACTTTAAAAGCATAAAGTATGTATTAAGTTTCTAGTATAAAACACTACAGTGACTTTTTTGTATACAAAAGTAAGCAATAATAGAAAAACTAATTCAGACTTCTTTTATTTATTTTAATTAGTCTCTTTATTTTTAATCAACATTTTTACTTATGCTCAATTTTCACTTATCATTGTAATGCACTAAAATGTAATCATTTCCATAAAGTGATACATAAAGTTTTTATTTTACTTTTTACTTTTCTTCCTACACCATAATTACTTAGATTTTAGCATTTTAAAAATTAAACTAACTTAAACATTGATATAATTTCAGATACATTTAAAGATGATTCCAAAAACTTATATAAAATCTGTATTATAAGAAGAGAAAAGGTAAAAACTAGTCTACTATCAGCTATGAATGTCGATAGTCTGAAACCATTACCAGACTTTGTGCAGTATAGGCCAGAAATAGCAGATGGTGATTTGGCTGCATCAGTAATAGAAATACATGAGGTACAAACAACACTCTTTTTTTATTAAAATATCAATCTTTTAATTAGAGAATATTTTATTAATTGCATAAATAGGTTCAGTGAATGCTTTTTTTTTTCTTTTGGACTTATAAATCTGTTTGTCTTATATTTTATGCAAGTTCCTTTCTTTTTCCTATGCAAACTCAATAGCTTTAAACTTAATAAGAAGATCCTAGATAATTTTTACGGCGCGACTATGCAAAATCTGCTAACATATGGAATAATTTGTTGGCAAGGCAACAGTTGCACCACCTAGAAAACATTATAAAAAATCACACGCACATTACCATATTTAAATGAACTTTTTGACCAAAAACAGGACATCAATCAAGACAAGAACGGAGGGGTACAAAAACTTGTTCTTACCTTACTCAGTCAGACTATATCAGCGCCACTCATTGATCAGGAAATATGAAAAGAACCAAGAGGCCTGTGTGTAGTCACTGAATGAACTCCTTATGTTGTGTCTGTTCTGTTTATGTGAATTTTTCTGTTGTGTTGTCTTTATATTAGAAAAGAGTCCTTGTAATCACAACAAATTTCCATAAGGATCAATAAAGCAGTCTTAGTCTTAATAGAAAGAAGATTATTATATTATACACATGACCAAGTTCTATTTTATTTGTTAGTTCTAAGAAATTTTTTAAAGTCAGACAACATGCTCATTGTGTTTTTTAGCATTTTATTAGTGTCCCTTTCCACTTCCCTAAGAGAAAATCTGCTATTGCTTTTGTGTTCTCTGACTATCAGACATGTTTAGTAGATATGAAAATCTGGTTTAAAAATGTTGTATATAATTATTTATATATAGATAACACACACATGCATGTACATGTATGTGGAGAAACTGTATGTATACTTTAAATGAAAAAAATTAAAGGGTTCAATAAAAAGAAGATCAAAAGAAAAGAAAATAAGTAGCCCTCTGCACCTATTTTGAGCATACTACAGATTGGACTTTCAAAAGCACTTTTAGTTACCTTGACAAATGAATAGGCAAAACAGAACTAAATAAATAATGGATTTCGCTTTAGGGTAACCCTAAAATCACACATTAATAATAGATGTTTTGAAAAAAGGTGGACCAGAAAGGGAAACAAAAATAAGGAGACAAATACAAAACCCACAAATAAAGCTTAGTTAATTGTTAATAGGTAAATAAAGAACAAGAGAAAAAAAAACACAAGTTGTCAGTAGTGAAAAAGATTGTTGCCTCTTTCTAGAATCTGATTTCATTGTTAAGTACTCCTAGTCTGTTCATCATTTCTGATATGTTTTTAAACATTGTAAACATTCTTCACCTTCACCTGTCCCTTAGTCTTTTGGACTGTTAAGGCAGTCAGGATGAGAGTCTCTTTCATTCTAAGATATTGTCTTTCCATCACTTTTTTTTGTCTGTCTCTCCTTCTTTTCTCTGGTACTGTGCCCTGTAGGTCTTAGTGAGCACTATAGATCCTAACATATATATGTATAATCTTAGCTCTCAATTTTCAACATTGTTCAGAAGATCACCAAGAAGCTTGATTGCTATTGTTTTCCTGTTATGGATTTCCTTATTTTTTTGTGATCTATCTACGTGATACCTAGACTTAGTTGTCAAGGCTTTTTTGAGTATTTTATAGACAATGGGAGCTTATTGACGCCCCCTGGCGATGACAACCTTTGAAACTGGCCAATATGCACAGCATCTATGCTCTTCTGACACAGAGAAGACTATGCTGGCTCAGACAAATCACCATCATGCCAAATGGAAGAATCCCTATAGACATCCTATATCCTGAGCTTGTGGAGGGAGTCAGACCCAAGACTACCCAAGACTGACCTACAGAGATGTCTGCAATTGAGACATGAGAACCACAGGCATCAACAGAAGTAAGTGGGAGGAGATTGCCCAAGACTGACCTACAGAGATGTCTGCAATTGAGACATGAGAACCGCAGGCATCAACAGAAGTAAGTGGGAGGAGATTGCCCAAGACTGGACAACATGGAGACAGACTGTACTTGCTGGTACGAACTTTGCCGAGAGCAAAAGAAATGAAGCTGCATTAGTCAAAAGAAAAAGAAAGCTGCCCTGTCAGCTAGCCCTAGGACAGATGCATATACATGCACAAACACTGTTGCAAACTCCAGTCACTCCAAATTCTGCTCTGTCTCAAGATGAAACCATTGCCAGTAACTCTTCTGGGCGCATCCATTGTTTTCCGAGACAGAAGGAGCCATATATACGAAGATACCTAGAATTCTTCTGTAGCGTCTTGATTCCATTGCTAGGGTCTTCCTGTCAGTCCATGATCTGCTAGTGTATAAGAAAACATAAGCATTCTAAAACCTGTTTAAACCTGTTTTTTTTTATTTTAGACTTTGTCCTCATTGATCACAGACCAGTCTCTGGTAGTAATCACTTCACAGTTAGAAGACACAACAAAACTTCAAGAAGAGGTCTCTTCAATAAGTGCTCTTATCTTGGATATTCTTGGAAAAGTAATGACATCATTATCTAGTTTTTTTTAAGGAATAGTTTTATTGAAAAATATTTCTTTAAGTTTTTTTCTAATAGAACTACTATGCAATATTTTAAAGAACATTTTAAAATGTCTTAGTGCTTTTGCAATTGTTTTGTAAATTATAAGAATTAAAATGAACAAACTCTTACAGAACTTGTAACATTAAAAAATGTTTTGCATTTAATAGTTAATAGTTCCTTTTTCTTTTATCCCAGAATGCACTTGTACACTTTCTTCTAGTTGGCTTCAGCAACAAGGCACAAGTTTCTGTCAACCAAATCAAAGAAGAAGTGGAAAAATATTTGCACAAAGTTGGTGGTGTCATTAAGGACAATAATTTCTCTCTTTTGTAAGTTTGTGTTAGGATTTGTAAAAATTCTGGTGGGCCAAACAAAATTATTAAGTCTAGAACTTACAAAAGATAAACCCAACTAAATACTTCCTTTTACTTGCATAATGCTGTCTTTTTTATTTATAATATTAAAAAACTTTTTTTGTCAGATTCCAAATTTATCAGTATAATTATTATTATTTTAAAGAAATGCTGAAACTAATTTGGCTGTCAACATGCAATTAGAGTATGCTGCTGCCAGAAGATTGCAAGAAAATATTAGCAAAATGACTCTTAACTGCATAGAAATAAACTTGGAAAAAACAGTAAGTATATTTTTGCAATAGGACAATATTTTTTTAAACTTTAAACATAAAAACTATATGGAGTGTTTAAAAACTTATTTGTTTTGTATTTTTTTGTAATATTTTAGGATGGTCAACAAATGATTAAACATCTGTGCCAGCATGCAAAACATCTGTACACATCAGAAGATTTGACATACAGTAAGGACATCTATGACTGGGCCAAAACCTTTCACTTAAACTGTCCTCAAGAGCTGCAGTCTGGGATACATTCCTTGAGCAAAGCAGCTGACCTCATTGGCACCAGTTCTGGTTTCACTGATAGACTTAGACCTTTTGGTGCAGTACATTTTCTGACTAGCTTGGTAGGTGCTGATTGTTTTAATTTTTGTGGACTTTGAGGTACCACACATGATGGCTGCCTGGTAATGCAGTTTGCACACTGGACTGTCATTTGGATTTATCGATGGTCTTGGGTTCAAGCCCTGCCTGCTCCCATTCCCTGTCAACCTGTGGGAGGTTTGGACTGGGAAGTAAACTATTTTCAACTCTGAAAAAACATTTGAAACATGTAAAACATCTGTTTACCATCTTTCATCATTAGTCTATCTTTTGCCAGGATTAGTCTCTTCCATAGATTGACCTGTCCAATCCATAATGTTGTACTCCCATCGCTTCTTTGTCTGCCCTCCTTCTTGTGTTGGTACTGTTACCTGCAGAAAAGCTCTTGCAAGCTTTAAGAATCTCATTGAATAGTGCTACAGTCTTAGCTTTATTTTCTATTTTTTTTTTCAAAAATGAAGCCCAAGCATCATATTTGGATCTTTAAAATGAAGTCTCAATACCTTCGATGAAAGGAGGGGGGGTGTAGAAAAATCACATAAAATGAACAATCTAGGGAAATAGTTTTTCACTGGTTGTTTTCAAAACTAATTTTTTGTTTTGGATTTTTACAACAAAATATGATTACTTTCAATTTTATATTACCTCCCTCAAGCCTTGTACTTATATTATCATATTTCAGCCATATAAACCAGAACTTTAAAAAAAATGCTCTTTAAAATTACTCAAGCGGTGAATAGTTTTCATTGTACTTTAGTTGAATTTTGTCTTTTTCAGGGCAAACTTTGCATGTTTACCAATCTGCATGGAGATACCATGGTTTGTAATACAAGATGGCTTTGTGATTGCCTCAATCTTCTTCTCTCTCCCAGTTCATTAACTGTGGCTAATAATGGATTGGATCATACCATATCAGATGATGCCTTAGTCTGGCCTTTGGAAACCTTAGAGATTGAAACTAAAAAGAAAAATTTAAGTTGGGATAAGGTAACAAAAATTTTGAATAGAATTTAAAGAGTATCATTCATCTTGTGCTAATATAAAATATATTACGTCATTGTTTATTGTTTATGTTTTTGAGTGAACATAAAAGATAGAGCGGAAATAAAAGAGTTCTCTATATGTCTACCATGATGAAGAAAGTCTCGTTATATTATTTATTGTTAAATTGTAAAGTCTACAGTAGTTTATTAATCTGTGACAACAGAACACATCTACACATCCAAACAAATTATAAATAATGTTTTCTGCTTATATTGAAAATAAATCAGATAGGCTTTGTATGAGACAAAACTGCGTCAAGTGTAATGTAAAAAAAAGTAAAGTTCCTCTTCTAGACCTTGTTGTTTCTAGGGCAGATGATGTAAAGGTCATCTGTTTTTGTGGCCTAGAGTTAACAAGGGTGTTATGTGGCCAGCACAATGACCAACTGCCTTTGCTTTTACCTAACTAATGTCAGGTACTCATTAGAGCTGGGTAGACTCAGAGGTGCCCAAATATCCTGAAATAAAAAATCCCAGTCTTCATTAGGATTCAAACCTCGGACACCAGTTGGGAATCAAAGTGCTTTACCACTCAGCCACCACACCTCCCAAGAGTAATGATGAATGGAATATTTTTATGTCATGATCATGACATATTATAATAAAAAGACTTTCTGTAATTCAAAATATTTTTATAACAATCACGCATTGTTAGGATATTTATTCATTTACTATGATTATTCATGATTTGTTCATGTTAGGTATACTTAGTCTAAGGAATTCTAAATTTTGTGCTATGTGTCTACACACAGATATATTACATGACATTTAGAATACTAGTAGCATGGAGAGTATGGGATAAGAAGTTAATATTCACTAGAATGCATTAGTGCTCACATTAACAACCCACAGAAGCTAATCATATTGTATGATTTTTATGTGGAGCTTATATCCAAAGTTAGTGTTATAGTTTGTATAAGGTAGTGTTATACTGTATATTTGATTTCAACAAATCCCTTGTAAACTGTACATGTTTTCCATTTATTTTTCTTCAGATAGAGCAAGTCTTGATAGAGTTTCCTTATCCTTGGTTCAAAACACCTTCCTCCTTGACATCACTCTTCAGTTTACCTGAGAATCCCACCATGTCCACAGTAAGATATTTTATTTGTTTGATATAATAAAAACAAAAATAGATAGTAAACTTAATATTATTAGAAAAATAAAATAAACTAAGAAGACAACAAATCCAGCTGGATCAAGACAAAATTAAAAGAAAGAGTATTAGGGTCTCTGAGGTCTTCTTTAGATACAAAAAAAATATTTAAAAATAAAGAAATGTTCATTGTATTTCTCTAGGCAGGCTCTTAATAACTTACACAGTTTTATACCTGGATATATTTTATTTTAACTTTTCAACATACAAACTTAAAAACATTTTATTTTCTTCTGCTCAGAAAATATTTACAGACTTTCAAAAGAAAACTGATGAAGGAGGCATCCATCTTGTATACAGTTTTGTATTGAACCAAATTATTACACCTGCACTAAGTCAAGAAATCATCATGAGGACAATCAAGTTGCACATTCCTGTCCATGTCTGGAAAACGGGAGTGGTGGTTTATGACAGCATTGTTGCACTAATGATTGGATATACAGGTATTCAGTGGATTGTTGTTCTTTTAAGTTTGTTAGGAAATTACATTTTATTGATGAGAAAATTGTCTTACCCCCCAAAAAAAAACCCACATTAAACAATGGAGACAGAGAAACCAGTCACTCTGATATAGATGGCTCTTTTGAAATGGTAACTACAAATTGTAGTAAATTTAATTTGATTAGAAAAAAATTGAACTCTTGTGTTTTCTCATTTGGGCTTTAAATCATCACCTTAAACTGATGTGATGTTCCGGTTTTCATAATGTTTTTACAATATCCTGAAGAAGGCTTTCAATTTAACCACAGGCGATATTTGTTAAAATTATTTTTAACAGAGATAGTGGATATAGAGATAGTGGATATAGAGATAGTGGATATATCTTCAAAGTTGCAGACTTTCAATGTAAATCTGACTGTTTTTACCAAATGCATATCTATATAATATTCCTCAAAGTAATAGAAAAAAGTATCTAGGTCAAACGAGCAACAACACACAAGTCTATTTTTAGCTCCATTAATCATTTTTTAACACAATCGCTTTACTTATTTTATATAATGCGAAAAATTAGAACCATATTTAAAACTCGAATTATTTATGTATTTAATAGTCGAAGAGAAAAGTTTTCTGGAGCGCAAATACTCTATAATTCTTTAGAAAAAAATTCATTGACTTGCAAAAGACCTTTAATACGAGTATATGTGAACAATTGTGGTGGAAAAAAAAAAGCATTAGCAAGGTTAGAGAGACAAAATGACTATATTTTAAAATGTTAAAAATGTGTTTGATTTCTTTTAAAGCAATAGCTTAACAGACAAATAATTATAGGGATGTTAAATCGACAGGATGGCGCAGGGAATCTGTTGTAAGTAATAAAATGGCTTAATTTAATAATTTTTTACACTTTAAATTAGAGCGGGTCCTATACAATTGCGGGTCCTATGAAATGCGGGCCCCACTGCGGTCGTTATAAATGACTATATTTTGTTAAAAATGTGTTTGATTTCTTTTAAAGCAATAGCTTAACAGACAAATAATTGTAGGGATGTTAAATCGACAGGATGGCGCGGGGAATCTGTTGTAAGTAATAAAATGGCTTAATTTAATAATTTTTACACTTTAAATTAGAGCGGGTCCTATAAAATTGCGGGTCCTATGAAATGCGGGCCCCACTGCGGTCGCCGGCCCTGGTAAATAGCGGCGTATGCTATGCCGCCGGTCAACTAGTGTATTTTAATTCTTAAGTTTTTTGGCATTAACCACTTGAATATTTCAGTGAAGTTCATTTTGATGCCCTTTTTTCTTGAATTATAATTTTTTACGAACAGTCTTTATTGAAAATGTTTTTTAATTAAGTCAAACTTTAAAAAAATTATGAATTCTCTTCTGTAAATTTAATCTAAAAAAAGTCTGTTCACAAATGTTTTTAAATTTTTTTCAGGCGTCAGCAAAGTTTTAAATCTCTGTGCTTACATGATGTCATCTGATGAGAAGGACAGTTCCATTCAGTTGATTTACAACACAGCAGAAAAATATAAAACTGTTGTAGAGTATGTTCTCAGGTCTGCAGGGTTCTCATGGGAGCTGCTTCGAAATGTTTCTGAATCCATTGCAACTCCTCCAGGTAATCTTTTGTTGTAAAGGTTTAAAAACAGCATACATGTCTTTGGCAGCCAGGTGGTTGTACAGTTAAACCTATAGACTCCCATTAAGAAAGTGTTGATGGAGGCAGTGATATTTTTGTCTGCGACTAGAGTTGTTCAGAAGTAAAACCTCTCAGTCTTATTTTGCAAGAGTTCATGAATGCTAAGTAGGTCAGAGTTCAATTGAATTTGCTAAAGAGATGATATCATGAGATATCATGATATCATGAGACTTGCTAAGGATCTGATCATCATCTTTGGGTCAAACATTAATATGTAATATTTAATGATTTATTACCCTAATGAGCAAGGTTTTTTAGCAGTGTTTTATGTTTGTTTTACAAAGCTTATATCAACTCACACTGTCTGTCTGGTAAAAAGTGTGTACACGTTATTTCTCTCACACCCATTCTAGGATCAAGTTAAAACTTTGCATAATTATTCATTGGTATAGATAAGACAGGAATCAATACAAAAATTAATCAATTAGTCAACTAATTACTGGTAATTAATTATTTTGTTTGATACTAACAAGGGAAATTATTAATCCTTCAGTATTCATAGATATGGCTAAATACGTGGGGGTTAGTGCCCTTAAATAATTGTTAACTTTGTTTCTCTGACACTCAGGCTCTGATCCGATTGCTACTTTAAACAATGAAAGAAAATAAACCAAATAATTATTCAATTAATTATTGGTAATTAATTATTTTTTGTTATGTTGAATAAGGAAAAAAACTTCTATGTTATTGATAAATATAATTGTAATGGCAGAGTTCTTATCCTTATATAAGCTGTGTTTTTTTTTCTTAAGTTTGGGACATTCCTTCATAAATAAAGATAATTTTGTCTTAGTCTATGTCTTAGTCCAAACATCCTGCTGGATGTCTGAAGATGGACACAGGCAGGGCTCAAGCTTAGGATTACTATGAATTTACTGGGTCAAAACATTATGTTACATGTAATCAACCCTGGCAAATGTATTACTAAAAGGCTAACAATAAACTTTTGATGGCAGAGAATCTATGTGGTGTGATACATGGTCATGTACTGAAAGCTTCAGAGCCAGACACATGCAGACAGTGTGGTACAAATCCAGTGCAGGCCTCACTTCTGACTGTAAGTAGTGTATAGGTCTAAACTATTTAGGTATAATGACATTGAACAATTGTATAGTAAGTGTGAATATTATTTGAATTTGTACAGCATATCTCCATACTATGGTAACAAACTTTGTGCAATTAGCTCCAATCAATTTTGACAAAGTAGAATATCAAAGTAATGAGCCATTATGGGAGGGCCAGCCTTGGATAACAAGAGGTGCTAGACAAATTTGATGACCGCAAATGAAATAGAAAAATATAAAATTAACAGCAAAAAAAATAACTAAACTATTTATTTAAAAATAGCGTACTTCAACAATGGCACGTTTCTCTATTTCTTCTCTAAAAGGTTGTTTTGAGTCCTTTGCTAGGCCCCCACCAATCAGAGGTCCTAGGTGTCTGCCTAGTTTGTCGATGCCTAAGGCTGGCTCTGATTCTAGACTTTCTCTGTATAGCACATAATAACAACATGCACATTTAAAGTACTTAAATGATTAAAATATTCCTGAGCCTGGGGATGAAAAGGGTATTCATATAGGAGAAACTTTTAGGCATATTTTCCTCCTCATCTTTATCTTATTCATTATAGGGAAAATAAATAAATAGTTTAGTTATTTTTTTTTGCTGTTAATTTTATATTTTTCTATTTCATTTGCGGTCATAAGGAATATGTGTGTTATTTTCTCTTTCACAAGAGTTATTTCTGTTCAAAAACATTTTGAACTTTTTTTATGGACACACAGAGGTGTTGCCTTTCAGCCCTCGCTCAATGCAGTCTTATGATGGGGGCCAATGAATAGGGTTTGGAGTTAGTTCTTCCCAACTATCACTCTTCTTTTAACAATTTGCAGCCAAATATTTGTATTTAAAAACATTTTTTGTTAGGAGAGTCTGATGTTGAAGTGTTTCAGTCACTTGTTTATTGTTGTATTCCATCCAGTGTTCTCTTTGTGTCACTTTTCTTATTAAAAGATTATGTTCTCTTTGTGTCACTCTTCTTATTAAA
>JADKLZ010081101.1:18890514-18905533 GCA_021533235.1 Biomphalaria straminea
TGCATGACTAGATAAACATATGGATGCACCTAATACATAATTATTTTCTCTTTTGAAGTAATATTTGTAATTTATAAGATAAGCGACTAATGTAACACTATTAAAAAATCACTAAATTTAGATACACTTCAGGACAGAAAACTTAAAAAAATAAAGTGGCAATAACTACATACAATACAAAAACACTAAAAGTATATCTAAAGCATTTTTGTTTCTAAACGTGCAATAATAACTATGTTTGAAACTTTGTTTTCTATTTCAAATTTTAGGTGAAACCTTGCCAAATGTATCGCTGTTCATTCTATTCACATTTAGCAACTTTTTATGTCTTAGAACGTTAGGCTATTAAAAGTATTTATTTTGTAATTTGAAATAGTTTTATTAAATACATTTTAAATTGCTTTGTATTCAGGCTATGGAGCTAGGCATAAAACCAAGTTTTCTGAGTCAGAATCTAGTCAAAAGTGCAGACTTAAAAGGTAAAATTGAAGGCTCTGCTATAGAATTTACTGGACCTAGTAACGTAAAGATAGCAGCAGTCATTGACCCATTCGGCTGCCACCAGTGTAGTGTCCTCCTGATGCAAGGCATTGTTAAACTTTTGAAGATTTCCATCATGTAAGATTATTATTATTATTATTTTTTTTTTTTATATTAATTAGCCGTTGATTTAAATAAAAATTAAAATGTAAAATGTTTTGATAATTTAGGTAATAAAATGTCAATAAAATACTTAACAGAATTTGAAATATAATTACTTTCTTCCTGATCAGATCACCAAATCTGGACCAAATATGTGTTGACCTTGGCCAGATGAAGATTTTGGTCAAGATTAAAGAAAATGAAGAAGTAATAGATGTTAGTAATTTCTTAGACAACACATTGCTGCAAGGGGAGACTATAACTTTCAAACTAAAGCAGCACATACCTTTTGTAATTGAAGTTTACTTAGGACCTAGATTGCTGTCAAGTATACCAATGCCATACCATAGGTTTGTTGGTGTTTTTTTTTTATTTTTTTTTTCTTGAGATAAGTTATGACATGACACTTTCAATCTGGCTTTAAACAAATGGATTATATTTTTTTATTTTATTCATTAAGATAGGCTGACTGCCTGTCATTTCAAAAATCAAAAGATCAAATTGTCTATTTAAAGACACTTCTGCATTTCTAATAGATTACTTAACTATGCAGCCTAAGCAGTGTAAATGTGCTTATAATATAATTCTTAAAAAAATATTAATAACGGAAATGATACTACTTTAATAAGAAATAAAAAAAATATTCTGTGAATAATAATATTTGTGTAAATGATCCTACTTGATGTTATAAAAATATCTCACTTGTTCTCTGGCATTTTACATCTCAAGAGACTTATCTTTTCCCTTTGCAACTTCTTGTGTGACTAAAGAGGCCAAACCTTGATACAGATGGAGTGGCCTCTTCATAGCTGGGAAATGTTGGGTGGTAAATTTATGAGTGCTGGGCTCCACAAACGTCAGCAGTCGCCTCTCTTTCATACTGACCAGGTCCAAAGGGATGGAAAGCCATCACCATTTGGGATTAGGTGACTGAAGGAGTTTGCCAGAGAGCAGTAGTCCTATGACTGTCCTCCACGCCTCCAAAACCGGATTTTCTGTTAGGGTTTAATGTCACTTGTATACTGTATAATTGTATATTATTCTCTTTTTAAATGTTTTAAAAATCCACTAGATATGAGCTAAGAGTCTCCTCATCAGCATTTCAAGAAGATATTAACACAGCTATGATAACTGTTAAAGAAAATAACTTTAAGGTAATCAACATTTTTAAAAATAATAACCAAAAACAATCGACATAAAATCATTTAATATTTAATTCTTCAAAATCTTTTATATACAAATTAATTTATCGCAGTGATAATTTGTAATAGCATAATAATTTAATGAAGTTACAGCTTTCTGATTTCTGTTTTATTTCTTTTCCATTCCTTAATTAAGTCTTCTACTAGTGCAATTCAGATAGGAATGAGGCTGGAGGCTGTGGATATCAAGAATCCTCATCTAGTTTGTGTTGCTAGCATTAGTAAGAATCTGTTGTTAATTTTAATGATTGAATTACAAAAAGTTTTTTTTTTTGGCCATATTTAAAAAAAATATCATATTTTTATAACCAATGATTTATTTAAATAGAAGGGAAAAAAAAGTTTAAATATGTTGCCAGTACAGAGAAAAACCAGATTTAATTGTCTTAGTAATGTCAGATGATCATTTCATCAAATCTATTCTGTCGGGTCATGGCTCCTTGAACCACTGCCCCTTTCCCTTTGCTGTGCAGAGGCTGTTTTTCTACATAGTACCACCAAATTTCATGGGGGAAGGGGGGTCCACCACAGAGTGTAACCTTTGTGAGAAGCAGTGAGTAGATGGGACATGGATTTGCAAGGCTTTCTTTTGTTCTCATCCCATGCATTGTACATTGGGTAATGGTAGCTGAAAGAAGGCAATGGTTTCTTTACTTGTTAGTCTATTTATATCGTTTTATGGAAATTACTTCAAAGGTTCCTTGCTAGGACCAGGCTAATATTGTCCTTATATCTAGATAACTAGCCAAGTTCTTAAACTATTTATGAACTAAAACAGCTTTTATTTGTGCTTTTAAAATGTTTTAATTCAAACTGGTTGCCTATATGTCTTTAGTTTAAAAAAAACAACACTCTCTTGAATAAAAACTGTATTTAAACTTTATTTCTTGCAGCTGGCATAAATCAAGAGAATGGCCAGGTACTCATTCATTTTGATGGTTGGAGTGATAACTATGACTACTGGGTTGACCTTGATAGTGAATATATTCACCCAGTAGGTGAGTATCATGTGCTTGTCTCATTAAAAACAAAAGTTTTAATCTCTCTTAGGATTCTAAGATTTAGAAAAAGAAGGAAACATTTGACTAAACATTTTTAGTGAAAACACTTACAATGAGATTGAAAAATAGAATCTTTTTTTTTTTTGCTTTCTATTTTATTTTAACTATATCAAAAGCATCATTTCTTTGAGGCTCACATTATGATTGTAAGCTGATAAATGATAGCACACTGGAAATACTTGTAATACTAATGTAAAGAATACAAATAAGGTATTTAATATTGAACATACTTTCCTTTGAGAACAATCAAGTTAAAAGAGCATATGAAAGTGTTCATTATTGTCAATGATCTTTAGTTTACTTGGGTATTGCTGAGGAATAGCAGAAGTCAAAAAAACAAAGCTGGAGTGTTAGGGAGAAAAAGGCTCACTTGATACCCTTCAATTTTGATGATAATTCAACCAGTACATCTAAATGATTCATTTAGCTCATATTTACCTTGCTTGCAGATATTTTTGATAGTTTTCTTTCAATTAATCAGAGGAAAGGAGAACAAAGAAGAGCACTCAGACAGAAAGCCCAGAGAAAGGGAAAATTAGCCAAAGTTGACAACATTCCTGGTGAACTTCTACATAGTATATTAAACTCTGGGAGACAGTGACAAAGTACAATGTAAATAAAAACATGATAAAATTAATCATCTACAAGCAGGCCACTAATGCAGTATACAACAACAACCTTTGAGACTGGTTTAAAACCACAGTTAAAGTGAGACAAGGCTGCCAACTTTCAACAACTCTTTTCAATATCTTTCTTTCAAGGATAATTGAAGATGCTCTTAAGAGCTTCAAAATTACTGTAAGCATTACAGGAAGAAGAATTCCTAGCTTTTGCTGTGGATAATATAGACGATCTGGCAGGGTCAGAAGAAGATCTAGCTATCTTGGTGATGCATATAGACAAGACGTCTACAGCATTACTTAATTACTTAGACTTAGATCCCCCCAAACCAATCACCATTGGGCGGGCAACCTATCTCCACAAAGATCTGTCATTTGCAATATCTAAAGCCTCTCCCACCTCATGTCCACTGCTCTGATGTCCTCCATGAAAGTGTTACACCAAGATATACGAGGACATTCCTATTTGCATTTTCCTCATATTAGCCTCCATGTCATAGCATGGTATGTGTAATTCATCCTGTCAGATGACATGTCCCGCAAATGTCATGCAACTCAAATCATTGAAAAATCAAAACACAAATTATCACCAATAATCAACAGGACTTTAAAAGGGACAACAGTATTGTAGTTGAAAGGCTGTCAAAGAGTCAGTAGTTTTATATACCTCAGAGCTATCATCTCTGATGAAGGAGCCAAATTGAAATGCTACAGAAGGATCCTAGGTTTCACTTAAAAAGACCACATCACTAACATTTAGAAACAGGATAAATACATCGATAAGACTGCACAATGACATACTAACTACTTAAAAAACGCATACTAAAACTCTATGGCCAAATCACAAGGTCCTCTGGGCTCTCAAAGACCTTCCTTCAGGGAGCAGTACCAGGAAAAAGAGGAAGAGGCAGAAAATGATGGAAAGACAACATAAAAGAATAACCTGTCAATTAAAGATTCTATCCAAGGCAAAAGACAGGAATGGAGAAAGAAGGTCAATAGATCTTGTGTGGTGCTCCAACTGTTATGTTCAACAGACTAAGGGATAGGTGAAGGTGTCTTGATTATATCTATCAATTTTTGTTTTCATTATTAAAAATAGTTTTAGACGTCAGTGTGTTTTTATTTTTTTTTTGCAGGTTTTATGGCATGCAGGGGGGTTGATCTCTCTCAAAAAATACATTTAAGGCCTGAACTGCAACCACCTTCAAGTAAGCTAAAAAAAAAATAATTTTGATCTTTATCTCTTCATTTCACAAATTATGCATTGTATTGCTTGTAATATGCTTTATATTATATACTGTTACCTTTTTAAGGAAGTCTCAAAAATTATTTAATAACAAAAACTGATTTCTAGTACAATTAAACCTAGATTATCATATACTTTTTAAAATTTAATAATGCAAACTTAGTTCTAATTTTCAGACATGTATATAATATTACCTGTAAGCTGGTGGACAACTTAATAATATGGAGTTAACAAAGATGAAGATGTTTATTGAACCAATGAAAATGAAAAGATGAATACACAAAAATACATAAGTCTACCTGTGACACAGTTTACGTCTAAGATACCATACTTGGTCTGAACTTTGTTTTGCCCCAAAACATTCTATTTTCTCATCTCTCATATGTTCCTTGACTTGCGTTGTGCAGTGACAGTTCAAGTACCCCAATCCCTCCACTTTCCCTATTAGCAGCAGATAGGCCTGTCCATTCTTTTATGTTATCCAGCTTTTCATTGGATAACACTTTCTATGTGCTCCCTCCACTGTACCTTGAAGATTAACTTTTGACAGTGAGTCATGTCTTACAATATGACCAAACCATCTCAACTTTTATTTCTTCACATTATTGAGGAGTTCTTCCTTCTTGCCAGCCAGACTATAGAATTTACTCTCAAAAGCCTAGATTCCTCTTTCAGCCTCATTCTTCAGTGTCCAACTTCCTTAACCTTAACAGAGACTACTAGCATAAAATTCAGTTTTAATTTTACTGGGAAGCTGTTTTTATGCTTCCACAGCAGCAGATACCTTGCTTAAATGGGTTTTTATCTCTCTTATTGATCCTCCATCTTGTTTTGTTTGACCCTAAGTTGAAGGCATTTTTCATTTAATAATCTGATGCTAATATTTTTTTCAACAGTGCTTCTGAATCCTGCCTATTATACAGAAAGGACCTCCTCAGCTTTTTTATTGAGTCTATTGAGAATTATTCTTAGCAATATCCTGCTTGGGTGACTGATCAGACATATTGTTCTATAGTTTTGGCATTGTCTTGTTTCCTTTCTTGGGGAGTGGAAAATTAACGATTGGGTAAATTTTTGCCATGTTTTTTCTTCCCATATTTTCTGGCATATTGTCCTAAAACATTTAGTTTTATTTTAGCTGCCCTGTTTTAAAAATTGTGATGGTTTGTTAACAATTCCAGGCAACTTGCCACATTTAAATGATTTGATTGCTTCCTCTACATCTGACTCTAGTATTGGAGCCTCACAAAGTTCTCTGTTGTCCCAAGATGTTTTGTTGATTAGACTATAGTTTGGAATTATCTCAAAATTATACAGATCTGTTTACCTTCTAAGTACATCTACTTCTTCAGTCAGAAGAGTTCCATCGTTGTTCTAGCTTGTCTTGTGTAAAGATTTGTATGTTTATATGCTAGCTTGCAATTGCCAACTTTCAAGCTACTATTGATAATAGTGCACTGGCCACAGATACATTTTTCATTTGTTGAAATCATTGTAAGCTAATGGCTGACTCATGTAATACTGTTCTGATAGTATCCCTAAGTCCTGTCTAATATGATGCTGCATACCTATTTCACTATCTGTATTGTGCTGCACAGGGCAGAGTTACAATGATATAAATTCAAGTTCTATCTAATTTTCCTTATCAATTTATCGTTTTAATAATTTTTAAAATATTTGCTTTTTGTCTATTTCTGTTGTAGGATATCAAAAAGAATTTAAATGGCTAACTTATTTAAAAGAAGTTGAAGCAGAACCAGTTCCCTATGAATGTTTTACTGAGGTAACATCTTAATTAAGTAACCTCTTTAAATTTTTTTTTTAAACTGACACTATAGAAATAAATCCATATCAATTTACTTGCACTTGATAAAGAAATCTACTAATAAAATCTATATACAATTTAAATAAAAACATATTAAAAGGATTTTAGAACAATATATTGATTCTGCCATCTGTGTATATACATATGTGTTTCATAACTGAAGATTAACTACTTTCTTTGTAGCAACAAATTGACAGTACACCTCCAGATCTTATCAATCAAATACAAAGTGAAATTGGTTTCAACAGTTTTTTCATGTCCAAAAACTCAGTGAACCAAGCTTGTCCTTACAATCCCATGACTTCCCAATGTAAGCAGAGCTTTCATTTCCCATGATTACTTTTTGTATGCTTCTAACAATGTATACAGAATATATGCTCAAATTATCATTGATATTGTTGATATTTCATAATACATTGATCAAATATCAAAGGATTTGTATTTTAAAATTCCTCCAGCTTTAGAAAATCAGTCAAAACTACACGCATCCAAATTGGAAGAAAAAATACAGGCGGGTGAGATGGATCAAATTTTAGAGACTCAGAAAGATTTTTTCTGTTTTCTGCCTGCGTCACTTTCCTTGCAATCTTTAAGGTGCTTTTTTAAATTTCAAAGCATAAGAAAATTCTTAAATGTTTTTATTGTGTCTGAGATTATTTAATGTTATTTTTATATTATTAAAGAAATAATGTTTTAATTTAAGTACTATGGCCACCGTCAGTCGCGAAGCGACTATGGATCATCTCATTTCCATGAGATGAATGCCTGGGCATAAGCTGTGGTCGGAACGATGTCGCCCACACATCAGTTCCCCCCTCTCCACGCAGCTGATGTATTCAAAGGAACGGCAGTGCCGATACAGTTTGGGGTCAGCAGCGTCGCAGGTTCTGCCAGAGTGTAGCACTGGGTGCTGCAAACTGCCTTAGGGTCGCCAGCTCCTGATTTTTCCTCAGGGTTGACTCCCGAAGCCTTTCCCTTGGTTGGGTATAGCTGCAAGGCAGCAGAGGTTTGAAATCAGAGTTTTCCTTCTCCTAGGTGGGTAGCCAGCCATGGCTAACGAGCCCCTCCTGCCCGAAGCTTACTGGTTAAGGCGCCAGTTACTCGCCTGTGCCCCTTCTCCTGTTAGTAAGAACAGTTCCGCCGGACTCAATATCTGAGCCACACGTGAAGGCCGGGAGTTGGACTGGTTGTCAGAGGCTATTTGAGACGCATGCCATTAGGAAGCATTTTGTAGGTAGTGGAGTGCTTACATCCATTACCACTTCCGGCAATGACAACCTTGCGGAACCAATTTAAGTACTATCTTACGTAAAAATATATTTCGGCTTATTCATGAAACTTTGCTTGTTAGCTCATCAAGAAATCAAGCAACTTTGATATTTTTATGTTACTAATTGTGACTATTTTGTCATTTAAATGAAGTAATGAAGCAAAAAAAAAAAGTTAATTAACAATTTACTTTGACTGTAGTAACTAATTATTTCCTTAAGCTATAAGTTTGTGTATTTTACAAATTTGGTCTAGGTTTCCAGAACTATCAAATGTCTTCTCTAACAAGGAACAGAGAGTTCATTTCTTATGTCCAGGACAGAGTAAGTGTTTCATTACTTTATGTGTTCACACAACATATTGTTTATGATTCTTTACTTTTTATGTTCACACAACAAGATGTTTATGATTCTTTACTTTTTATGTGTTCACTGTGGAATCTCTAGGGTCAGTTTATGATTCTTTACATTATGTGTTCACTGTGGAATCTCTAGGGTCTGTTTATGATTCTTTACTTTTTATGTGTTCCCTGTGGAATCTCTAGGGTCAGTTTATGATTCTTTACTTTATGTGTTCACTGTGGAATCTCTAGGGTCAGTTTATGATTCTTTACATTATGTGTTCACTGTGGAATATCTAGGGTCAGTTTATGATTCTTTACTTTTTATGTGTTCCCTGTGGAATCTCTAGGGTCAGTGTTACCCGGTGCAGATAGCTCAAGGTGTCACCCACACACACCAAACAACTTTCTCCAAATCATTTCTCCATAAACACTATTGCTAGGTTTTACTTTTTGTTGAACCAATACAGTGAGCTGATTACCTAATTTTATTGATTGTTACACACCTGTAAAGTCCCATTGTTTATACATTTATTCAATAGTTGTTGAATATTTTACAATGCAAGTTTATGAACATTGGAAACAGACTGAACATCTCCAACACATGTTTCCTTTGTTTGACTTTTAGTTAGAAATGGTAGAAGATTATGCAGTTTTAAACTTGAACTATCGCCTGGACCAGAAAATGTATGTTTGTCACCCCTTAGTCAGCAATTGGTCTGGTGGAATGTTTAAAGGTCTCACAGTGGATTCCTGGGGATGCCAAGAGCACTTGAGCTTGAGCTTCAAAAATTGATCCTCCTTAAGTTAGCTTGAACTATTTCTCCAAGTAAGAAGATTACAGGTCACAAAGTTAAATTAAGAAAGGGTGGGACTGGCGGTATTTGAAGTGTGAGGGACATCCAATATCTTCAAATGCTAATGAGCAGTATTTCTTAAACTTTTATCCTTGGTGCACAGCTAAACATTAAGTCCTACATTGTATGCTACTAAAATGAATGGAAACTGGCTTAGTTTCATGATTTGAAATGTCTCTTGTGTGTTCTTGTAGTCAAGTGTTTAAGGTCCTTCCAATGTAAAATATGTGGCATCTTGTATTACCCCTCCACTATAACAGTTAAATTTACCATAAATCTCAAGGGTCATTTTATGACAAGTGATGTTTGGTGTAGCAAGCATGTTTGCAGGTGTGAAAGTTATGTTGCTCACATGGCCAAGTGCCAGGTTCCTTCAAAATTTTATGAAGTTTTGTGTACCATAATATATCTTGTAAGTTTTGGTCTTGCCTCAATACCACAATATGTGGGTATGAAAAGACAATCATGAGTATGTAAATCATCTAGGAAAATGTTAATTTTTTGTCTGTATGTTTGCAGCTAATGAAGGCTTTGTGGCCCATATGTCCTTTGTTTTTACTTGGTCTGGCATGGTTCATCTATGTAATGTTTATTGTATTTTCTATATAGCTGTTCCCCTCCCCCCAGCAATAAATCTCTGTATTATTTAGTCTTGGCCATGTTACTAACTTGCACATATCTCTAAAATGTTTTAATCTGTAACTAAAGCAAAATAATGAGTTAATGTGTTAATACTACATTGGGAAACAATTTTCATACTGTTAAAAATTTGAGCATTAAAAAATGTCCATTACATCATTACATTTCTCTATTACATAAGTAGGCCTACTTAAATATTTAATAAGTAAAGAATCCTTTCTTGGCCTGGTTGTTGAGTCCAATGCAGAGATATTTCACAATGTTTAGTCCCATGTACTGATTAGACTTTAATGCCCTCACCTAAATCTCATTGATACTGATCTGTATTCTCAAACTTTGATTTGATCCCCCCCCCCTTTAACTTCCACTTTGTGTTTTTCCCTATCCTTTATTTCTGTTTGCCTTGGTTTTTTTCCCCCTCTGTTTCTTTTTCCTGCTCATTTTCTCCCTAAGCTTTCAATTGTGAACAAGAATGAATTGGAAAATAAACTAGACATTAATATTGTTTCCCTTTGTTTTTAAATTGTTTCACCAATGGAAATGTCCAGTCTATAAGCTTCAGAATGAGTGATTTTATCTTAATGCCTGTTGAATAAGATCTTGTCACTTCAACAAATAAGAAGCAACCAAAAAAAAATAAATCATGATAAATAATAATTGCTGGAATTCAAATGTGCAGCTCAACTGTTCTGTTTATAATTGAAGATATTTTCTTAAAGTTTCATGCATTATCTAATAGACATGCAAACAACTGTTGTCTTAGTAAAGACATATTTATTGTCAGTGAACTCATTCACAATTTTATTTTGTTTAGATCTTGATGTTCATTTTGTCAATCATCCTGGTCTACAACTTGCAACTGAACAGTATGGTCACCTGAAAAAATGGTCCAACTCACTAAAGATGTCAATTGGTTTACTATTGTTACAGAAGTATATTTTACCAAGTGATACATCTTCATTAATAGCAGAAACAAAAACATTACCAATGAACAAGGTAACAAGCTGTGCTATTATCATGAAAATGTTTTTAATTAGCCTAATAGTAAAACATTATGGTGACTATGACCAATGTAAAACATTTATTGTATGTAAATTCTTTCATTTCTGTATGTAAGTAATTACAAAATTTGTGATTCAATTTCTTTTTCTACATTACGCTAGTGAAATACTTTACAATCTTTGCTTTCAAATTTTTTTTTTTCAGAGATCTCAACTGGAAGTGGCTTTTAAACGTCTCTTGAGACTCTATCTCATGCACTGTCTCTTTTTCAGAGTAACAGAGGTATTTTTTTTAAGGACTTGATATATTAATATTTATTTGATTCTTAGTGTTGATTTAAGAATTAAATTTGATTAATTTTTGGTTTTACATTAAAGGATCTATCAGCTGAACAATTAAGTTCTATTCAGAAAATTTTGGAGACAGCAGAAAAATCTGATGAGAAAGGATTTTCCCAAATATTTAGCAAAGCTCATACCCAAGGGAGTTTACTCTGCACTGCACATAAGTTAGCTAACTCGCCATCATCAGGAATTTTTTCTTTCCCATTACATACTTTTCAGGTTCGTTGCTTCATTTGTATATATAACATTCTTTGCTGTAGATTTTACATTTTTTTTTCTTTTCTACTTACAATTTTAAAAGCACACTATTTTGTTGTTGTTTTGCTTAAAAAATAATCTTATATAAAAAGTACCCTATGTTGTGTTTCTAGAATTAAATGTTTAATTGTCTTATATTGGAGTTTCTACAAAAGAGTCATATTTAATATCTTTTATATGGTTGATTGAATTTTCTTTTGTATTCTAGAATGTGGGTTCCAACATTTCAATCATACATCTTGAGAACAATCCGTTAGAAACTCTTCCGGAAGAGTTTTTCTCTATTTTTACAAACTTGACTCAGCTCTGGCTGGATGGCTGCAAACTCAGTGGTAAGACCATTTTAGAAAAACATCTATAAACAATGGTTATTATTTTATTTATAGAAAATGAAGATTAATGGCTCATTATATTGTTTGAAAAGAAAATTAAACTGCTCACTAAAGACAGTCTTTTTCTATCAGATTTTTTTATGTCAAACTCTCTTTTAATTTTTTAATCCTAGTTTAAAGCATCTTAAGCTAAATGTATCTACTTAAATGTACTTCTTTTAATTTTTATTTGGTCATCCTTTCTTTAGAATTGCCTTCCTTTAAAGAAAACAAAAGCTTAGAAGAACTTCATATTAAGGGAAACTGTTTGTTAAGTTTGCCAGATAATACATCCCACTGTACATCACTGAAGGTAATAACAAATCTTTTGACAAACTGGCATGAATCAATAATCATTTGTTGCATAAACAAACTGTAGTGCTGAGTTGATCTAGTTATTTTTATATTTTATTGTTTCAAATAAATGATAAATAAAAGTAAGTAAAGTTCCCCTCTTATACCTTGGGATCTATTGGGAAGATGATGTAAAGGCCATCTGTTTCTGTGACCCACAGTTAACAAGGGTATCATGTGGCCAGCACAACAACCAACAACCATTATTTTTCCCCAATTAATGTCGGGTTCCCATTAGAATTGGGTGGACTCAGAGGCACCATAAAGATCCTGAAATTCAAAATCTGAGTCTTCACAGACATTCAAACCCAGCACCCTATTTTTGAAGCAAAGTGCTTACCACTCAACCACCACACTTGTCTGGAACATTTAAAAAAAAATAATTTGTACTTCAAATTTTACAATTTGAATACCAATAGTTTTTATGTGATATCATTTGTTTAAAATAAAATTATTGTTTTAAATTATAATATTCATTATATGTTTGTTTCTCAAATAATAATTAAAAAAAAAAAGACTTTTTCAAATATTTCTAATTTTGGTTTCAGATTTTAGATGTCTCCAACAATCCACTTGAAATACTGCCACAAGTCGTGTCTGCTCTTGTATCTCTCACTGAGCTCTATGCCGACAACATCGGCACTGTTGATCTAGAAATTATTTCCCCTTTGAAAAATTTAAGAAAATTGTCTTTAGCTTATAACTATATAGATTTCATTCCAGACGCCTTTTCATTGCTTCCCCTGACATACTTAGACATGTCTGGCTTGCCTTTCATAGAGAAAAGGATGTCACTTGCTGCTCCTTTATTCAATTCATTTCTAGACAAGTACACAGTTTACCGCAGACTAACAGCAAAGGTAACAGTCTTGATTGCATCATTAACATTGATAGCAGTATGGATAATAGTGTTGATAATAGTTTTAATGATATCCTTGACTAATTTTTATTTTTTTGCATCTGTTCTGATTTTTAAATGACATGAATTTAATCTTTAGAACTTTAATTTTTTTTTTTTTTAGGAAAGAATAGAAATGATTGAGAAGATTGAAAACTCAAGCGAAAAAATGAGCAATGCTGCCAAAGTGACAGAGATGAATAAAATTCTTTTCCAAAAATATCCACGACTGGGGAAAATGAGTGAACAGAAAGGTTTGAGAAATTATTAACTAATATTGCCAGCTATATTGTACTCTGCTTAGATTTTGAATTTCTGGACAATTCATCATCCCATTTTATTATTATTATAATTCGATACTATTCATTAAAAATGTATACATATATTATGTTGTTTTCTTCATTTACAGATCTGACAATACCTGATTCCATTTTGAAAATAACAACACTAGAAACTTTGATATTACCTTTCCATGCCTTTATGTCTGTGCCAGACAGCATTAGTAATTTGACTTCTCTGGAAACATTAATTGTTGAAAGTAATCCAAATCTGGAATCTGTTAGCCCTGAAATTGCCAAGTTGCCAATAAAAAGTAAGATTTTATTTGTTCTAGACTGGAAAAAAGTATTGTATTGTAATGACACAATAGAAAGATGTGTAGAATTTGGGGTTTAATTGGGTTTTTCATATTGACCTGACAGATCATTAAACTGTAATTGATGCATGGCATATGTTTGGGAAATAAAGAAGGTAGCTCATTGTGATGGCTTCATGTCATCCTTGTTAACATCAGCCATAAAATAAATACAATTATACATATGTGTGATTGTCAAAAGATATATAAGGCATTAGCTTTGAGTCTGAAGATGAAGGAAGAGTGTAGTATTTTATGTGGCTGTATATTTGTTCTGCATGGTGACTGAGTGGTAAAGTGCTTGGCTTCTGAACCAAAGGATTCAAATCTCAGTGAAAATTTGGATTTAGATCAAAATTATTTTCAATCCTCACTTCTCTATTGGGTGCCTAACATAAGCTGGAGAAATGAAAGATGGCTGATCATTGTGATGGCCACATGATACCTTCTTTAACTGTAGGCCATAGAAACAGATGACCTTTACATCATCTGCCCTATAGATCACAAGGTCTGAAAGGGATACTTTAAATTAACTTATAAAGGCTGTGAAAGCTTCTCAAACATTTGGACTAAAAAACTTTCTATTCTCTGTAGAGCTGCACCTAAGAGAGTGCATACATCTAAAAACACCACCAAAAGAAGTTGTTCGCAGAGGATTCTCTGCTGTGTTTGGATACCTGAAACGTCTTCTACAAGGCTATGTATCATGTAAGAGAACCAAGCTTATGATGGTTGGACTAGGTGGAGCAGGGAAAACAAGGTAAAGCTATGGCATTCTACTTTTTTTTTCATTGGTGTGCAACACTTACCGCCCAGTGACAGAGCTAGGGTGTGAGAAGGAGGGGGAGAAATTGAAAATCCCCCTGGGCCCCCACTTGAGGGGCCCCCCAAATGTTTTTTTTTTTACATTAAAAATTAAATATTACTCAAAATGCAGGTGCCCCTAAAGAGGTCAAGCCCCGGGCTCCAAACAATGGAAATTTCCTAGCTATGCCCCTGTTACAGCCCTTGACTTATTCATTTGTAGATAATTTTTTAGCATTCTGCGTTATCACATCAACAGGAACAATCATCTGCATACTTTCTTGCCATTTTATTGTTTTTTTTTTGTGTGTCAATGCTTCTCCAAAATCTAGGTCATTTTAACTATTCAATGTATTGAGAGCAACCAGTTTATTATATGAAGCTCCTTTATTTAATTTCATTTCAAAAGAATTAGTATACGCAAATGAATATATAAATGAAGATTAAATTCATTGTTCACAAAAATGATGGACAAGCAATACATTTATTATTTGATAAAGTAAAAACATGTTTTTGCAATGAATTGGTGATATGGGACTGTGACTTTCATTGAAATTAAATATGAACCTTATGTTGTATTGATAATAATAACTAGGGTAAATCTATAGTAGTATCAACCAAGATCAAGATATAATAATGCTTCAAAATAA
>JADKLZ010081101.1:18905543-18951983 GCA_021533235.1 Biomphalaria straminea
AAGATCAAGATATAATAATGCTTCAAAATAAATTTCATCCAGATCGACCTATAACAGCATTAATATTAATGAGTTTTTGTGCATTTTGACATCTGCAGTTTATAAAGCTAGAAATATTGTTAGTAGTCCTATTGGTCCATCAAATAGAATCTTCTTCATTGTCATAACAAAGTTTTTTTTTATTAACTTCTTTGTAGATTTGTTGTTGTTTTTTTTTGTGTGGTATTTTTGTGTGAAAGAATAAATGATAAAATTTATTTTAAAAATCCCTGACATACTGATTATATATTGCACTTTCTGTTTTTTTCAGCCTTGTGAGAGCTCTGACTAACGTACAACATGAATTCAACTTTGATTATGCAGAGAGAATCACAGATGGTATTGACATCACAGAATGGCTAGTGGATGTCAGTAACATTGTTATAGAGAATGACATTGAGAATAATCAGCCTTTACATTTTAGTGTGTGGGACTTTGCTGGTCAGACAGTCTACTATAACACTCATCAAGTCAGTTTCTTGCTTTTTTGTTTTTAGTTCTAAAAGTTTTATTTTTGTCTTTTTTTCAGGCTATTAAAAAGAATGGATTTGAGAATGGTGATGAAGACTATACATATTTTGTTTTAAGTAACATGAATATTAAGTCAGAATTTTTTAGGATCTTCTAATAATTTAAAGTGAAAATGAATTTTGACTAGTCACTAGATATTCTTTTTGTTTATTGTTAACATTTAAACAGGAATACGTTACTTTCTACATGTTGTAGAACCTCATTCTCAAATTTTTCAACTTCTTAAATTATTAGAAGCTTAGAACTAAGCATAGGCTACTGGCTTTTTGGGTTGTTAGAAATAATCCACTTTTGTTTCTTATTATATGTTTACCAGTTCTACATTGGCTCATATTCAATAAAAAATGTTTGATTTGCAAAAATTCATGAATAAAAACATTCACAGAAATAGCTATTTCATTAAAAATTCATTCAGATATATATATAAAATTATTATTTTAAAAAATATTGTCTTCTTTTTGTTGTTCTTGAAATAGTTTTTCTTATCAAATCGAGCCGTCTATTTACTTCTGTGGAATGTAAGACTTGGATTTGAGCATGCTGGACTTGATTTTTGGTTGAGTTCTATTGCCTGCCATGCACCAAAAGCACCAATTTTAGTAGTGGGCACTCACTGTGATAAAGTAAGTATTGCTTTGATTATTTTCTATAAGTAACATCTTTTCATTTCAGTTTTTATGTTTGATAAATTATTATTATTCATTAGGTGAAAAAAGGGAAGCTACCTATTGAAGAGCTCAGACGCAGATTTCCACAGATTGTTGGTTTTCATTTTGTCAGCTCATATTCTGGAGAGGTATTATATTAGTCTATGGATAAAATAATGTATAGACCTGGTTATATAGTTTTTTCACATTTAATAAATAGTTTTTTTTAGTGGTTGAATATTTTCAAAATATTTTGTTGATGGTCTAAAATTCTGTTCAAATTACAATTAATCTTTGTATTCAGGGCATCAGTGAGCTTCAAGACAACATCATTAAATCTGCTTTAGCACAGACCTATATGGGTGAGAAAATTCCAGAAGCTTGGCTTACTCTGGAGAGACAGATTGACAAGTAAGTGTTGTTAAAATTTTGTCTTTTTGTAAAAAAAAACAACATAACAACTAAAAATTATTGACATTTTGACTTTTTATCGACCAGATTGCGAGAGAACAAAGCCCTTTTAAAATTCCATGAAGTTGAAGATGTTGGAAATACTGTTGGGATATTGGACAATATTGAGGTCTGAATCTTATACTAATTTCACTTAAAAAAAAATAATTGAAGGTTTAGTTTTTGACATCATAGGCAATTTGATGTTAGTCATTCATTTTATTTTTAATTTAAATTTCATTGTTGCTCAACAACTGTATGCTTTTTTTCAAAATCATTTTATTGTAAAATTCTTTAGCTTACACTTTTTTAACACTACTCTTTCTTTACATTTCTAGTTAACTTAATAATTTTTTTTTATTTACTCTGCAGCTTGTTCAGGCAGTCCAATTTCTCCATGATTTAGGATCTGTACAATTCTTCAACACTCCCTTTCTGAAGTCCCATGTTGTCATTGTTTCCCAGTGGATTGTGGATGTCATGGCTTGTATCGTCACAGTTCATGAAGGACCAATTAAAGTAAGATAATTATCTTTTCTTCCTAAGTAGGCCTACTATTTCATGCATATCTTCTACACTTTACAAATTCACACAGCACATTTTTAGCGGCCCCCGTAAGGGGAAAAAGACGCTATTAGGTTTGTGCAAAATGTCCGTCTGTCCGTCTGTCACACTCAGGGCGCCGAAACTAGAAGAGATACGAAAAATATTTTTTCACCATTAAATGCGGCTTGAAAGGTTTAGGTGCAAGGGCTACTTTTAGTTTTCTAAAAGCAAACCGTTTAATTTATAAAATTAATTATGCAAGCGATTTTTAATAACAAAACACGAATTCTGAAACAATTACGTAAATGCAAGGGAGGAAATGTTAATAGAAAAAATGCTCTTGGCATGTAGATATCACGCACATTTTTTAAAATGACTTTCTGTCTGTCTGTCCGTCTGTCAGACTCAGAGCGCCAAAACTAGAAGAGATACGAAAAATATTATTTCACCATTAAATGCGGCTTGAAAAGTTTAGGTGCAACGGCTACTTTTAGTTTTCTAAAAGCAAACCATTTAATTTATAAAATTAATTATGCAAGCGATTTTTTTATAACAAAGCACCAATTCTAAAACAATTACGTAAATGTAAGGGAGGAAATGTTACTATAAGAAATGCTCTAGGCATGTGGATATCACGCACATTTTTTAAAATGAACTTATAGCAGCGGCTTTCGTGTACTATCGTAAAGACCGGAAATGACATGATTCTAAACTAATTTCTTACATTTTTTTAAAAATCAGATTTTTAAAAATAAAATTGTATAATGCCCCCATTAGAATGAAACTAACATATTTTTGTGCGTTTTGTCTGTTGGTTGGTCTGTCCGTCACGGTTAGAAAAAAACACTAAAGGCTTTTGAAAATATGATTTAACCTTTACTGTTCTTTCAGAAATATTGCGATAGTTTAAGGATGGGAGCATACAGGAATTGAGCCAGGGACTTAGAAGGAACATCCGAAACATCTTGCGAATAGGCGGATCTGACAGGGATCCGACTCCGACGGGGGCCGCCTCTGAGTTTGTGTTTTACACAAACTCTCTTTGTAATCTTGTTTATTTAGCTTCTAGTAAAACAATAATTTCTGATTGATATTTTTTTTTCTAAGTAATCTAGACAAAAGATATCTTAAATTAGAATTGACATAGATTTTTGAATTCGCAGGAAGGAAAATTTTATTATATTGATATGCCAATGGTATGGGAGAGATATCCAGAAGAGCTTCACCCTTGGCTGTTGAGACTAACTGAAGAATTTGATTTGACATTTCCACTCTCTAATGAAGAAGCAAACATTGTTCCATGCTTATTACCAAATACAGAACCTCAGGTAGTTTTATTTTCTGTTTTGTATTCCCCAAACAAGTTTTCAAAAAATTGTGTCAGTGGATTAATCTCATATACATCTTACTTTTTATTTATTTGTTTTTATGAACCTCCCTTATGGTATTTTTTGTTCTTGATTCTTTAAAAAATTAAAAATGAGCTAAACATCCCTTCTTAGCTGATCAAATTAGTGTTTAATGATATTGTGTGCCTTCTTAAATGTAACTCTAACCCTAATATTTTCTTTGCTTTTCTGTTCATATGCTGTTTCAGTATGAATTCGCTCCTGTTAACAAAGATAACAATGAAAAAGAGACAAAGATGATTTACAATTTTGACTATTTACCAGCTGGCTTGTTTAACAGAGTTCAGGTATATAATCGGCTTATTAATATAGTTGAATATGAAAACTAGTTCTGAATTTAAAGGTATAATTTTTTTCTTTAACTGAACATTATTTTTCTTTTCTATTCATTAGGTTCGTTTACATCAGTTCAGTGATAGTTCAGTCATGTGGAAAACTGGATTCATGCTCAAGAAAAATAACCACAGAGCTTTATTACGTCAGACAAGGTTCAACTCTATTTATAACTTTATAAAGTCTCAAAAGTTGGCATTAAATACATGGACCAAAAAAAAACAATAAAGAAATATTGCTTATCAACATTTAATAAAACTATGGCATATGACTTAGATAAAATAATCTAATAATTAAGCATCAAGTTCAATAGCCAAATCAGTTTCACTTAATATTTGAAATTGTATATATTTTAGTTAAGTAAGTCAGACCTTGCAATCTATAGGGCAGATGATGTGCATGTCATCTATTTCTAAGGGTGTCATGTGGCCATCACAATGACTAAATAAAAAATCCCAGTCTTCACCAAGATTCAAACCTAAGACCTCTCAGTTTGGAAGCTAAGCAATTTACTACTCAGCCACCATGTCCCTTCATATTTTAGTTAAACAGATGTTACAATCTACACAAACATACACAACCTATCACATGACTGCTATCTTTGTGCACCAAGCCTCTCTTTTCATTGTAGTCTACTGGTTAGTACAAGTAGAATAATGATAACCTGACATTATTTCTAAATGGATTTGATTATGAAAAAAAAACAATGAATAGAAATTATCACATTTAAATCTAAATCATCAATAAGAATGTTGTGCAGACAAAGCTGTTGTTTACTGGCAGTCTATTTAAGTTTTCTTTTCACCTTCTGTGCCTGTCTTCAATAATGTCTTTTCTTTGAGTCTCAAATGTTTGTCCTGCAGCCTTTGTGAGAGCTCTCTAAGTGTCTTTTTCAGAGGACATCTGCTGCCAACTACTTTCCTCTATTCCAGTATGGGCAAAATGGTGCCTGAGTTGATCTTTACAGCGCTTACAGCTATATTATGTCTAGGTCTGTCATACATATAATTACATGACTGATCCAAACTAATTGATACAATTACACTTAAAATATTTTTGTTGGTTTTTTTTTTTAAGAATTTTTTTTTCTTTTGCATTTAACTAACATGTAAATTCAAAATGTTATTTAATTTCAAAGATTTTAGATACAGTTCTATTAAAGTCAATACAGCAAAATTTGGTTCTAACTCTGTTTTAGCAAATGAAAAACAGAGCTTATGCAGAGACAGTGATTTGGAAGATTTTTTTTTATCACTATTGATACAAATATTTATTACTTTGTATATTTACATTAGCAACACCCAAGTGTTAGTCATGGCCAGAGGCTGCAGGCCCGAAAATACTTTGTTTCTGGTCCATGAAGTTTTTGAGTGTCTTATCACAGACTCTTACAGCGGTGTTTCCTATGACTTCTCCATTCCTTGTGCTGAATGTTTAGAGGAGGTAAGTTTTTATGTCCCTTGCTGAGGAAATAAAATGTTCAATTTAATGATGTAAGGTGCATGTTTGAAGCATGTTAGCTACGTAGTTAAGAATTTGGCTTTTAAATGAAGGGATTTAAGTATGAATCTTAATCTTAGCAAAAACTGAGGTTTAGAAATTATTTTCAGTACATTCAAAAATCCAGCCAGCTTAATTGAGTACACTTGTTAGGCAATGTAAAGAAACGCTTGGAGAGTCTAAAGCATCATTCATCTAAACCACTCTTGAAAAACTTGTTTCAGATTGATCCTTGCATGTTTCCTGCCTCCAAGATTAAGAGAGCGTCTGAGCTTAAAGTCCCATTTCTGCAGTGTGACAAAAATTTCCATATAATTTCAATACCTGAAATAATGTGTAAGTAAAATAAACTCTTTTATATAGAATTTAACACATTTTTATTTTATATACTGATGAATATGACATTAAATTTACTTTGAAATTGTCATCTAAGAGTTGATGAATGAGTGCACAAAATTTCTATTCAATAGCTGATTGTAAAAATGTTTGTAAAATGTTTTACATGTTTCAGATGTTCCTTCAGGGTTGAAGATAGTTTACTTCCTAGTCCAAACCTCAGGCAGGACGACAGGGGATGGGAGCGGGCAGGGTTTGAACCTGGGACCATCATTAAATCCAAATGACAGCCCAGCAAGCTTTATTCAACAAGATTACGCTACAGTCAACAGTGAATGAATACAAGCATGTCTCACATTTTTGAAGTACTATAAACACACACACTGGGCATGATTTTCTGACATGTTGCACACACGCAGAAAATAAACAACTCAGTTACACTGCACTGATATAATTTTTGAAAAAAAATTCAAATTGTATTTTGATGGCTTTTCATTCTCAACAAATTATATTGAGCTATTAGAAAATTTCAGTCATCAAAATGAGAATATTATGTTTTTCTCTGATCTGAAAGTTTTAAGTTTCAATCATCAAAAGGAGAATATTGTTTTTCTACCTTCCCCAAAATACCCCCTCCCCCCACTGGTCCACAAATGAGATTGGACCATAGTGCTCTCAGCATGCTATAAGCATGAAAGCTGCACTATATAAAAGCCATAATTATCATTATCGTGATATTTAATGTTCCTATTTCAACAGCTACACTACCACCAGATCCCAATGCAGACTTTGACGATCACTTAGGTCGAAGCATCAGAGAGCTGCAGGAACTGGATGAAACAGTAGCTGTCAGAGTGTTTTTCATTTACTCCAAACGTAACATTCCTGATCTGGCAATGGTGGATAAAGTTACAAGTCCCACAAGAATACTTGAGGACATGCGTGCAGCTGGTTACAATGTGTAAGAAAAAAAAAGATTTTACAAAATATTTTGATAATCTTTCGATGCTTAGGGTTTAATTGCTGCCTGATGATTTGATGTTAAGCCATTTGAAAAAAGTGTTTAGTTGAATGAAATAGTAAAATGACAGAGTATGTAAGCCTTCTTTTCCACATATGAAACTTCTTGTGTGCAGTGCATCAATAGCAGTAGATGCCGGGGCACATCATCCATATCATTACACTCTACTTACTGTTGGCTTGCTACACTCATAAGTAAAAAAAAATTGTTTTAGTAATCCAAGATATTGGACCATTGCATCTTTATTAATAATATGTTCAGACATGTATGGTTTTACATGGAGTAGATTCTTCTAGAAAGCATGCATGGAATGAGCAGAATAGTTGTCAAAACAAAACTTCCTTGTCTCTTTATGTTACCATTAAAATCTTTTCAACAACAGTTCAAAATAGTATGAAATAATGCACATAATCAGTTTTGGTTCAACATAGTTTAAATTAACCCACAGATTAATTTTGCATCATAAGGTGCATCATAGCTATTTGCTTTTGATACTTAAAATTATGTTTTACTTTCTCTACAATGTTAGCTCAGATTGTCAAATAATTCATCATTTACTTTATTGGGGCTTGAGGTAGTCAAACACTTCATGTCAATTAAGTTAAAACTGATTAAATAATAAATAGATTTTTTTTTTAAGCTCTTACTGTGATGATGTAGAAAAATCTAACATGGAGTCCTTGACTTTGGCCATTAAGTCTGCTCAGGTAGTGCTTTTTTAAATTAATTTCTTATATATAACATATTATATATATATGTCCATATAATATACATGGGGATGTGAATTTTTTACCCATCCATTTTGGCGCTGGCAATTTGGTGAAGACATTTTTGCATAAATGGTTCAGGCATGATATTGTATAATACAGACAATTTTTTATTATAAACATTTTCCCAATGATATACTTTGGTATATGTAATATACTCCCCCCCCCCCCCAGGAAAAAAAGGATTAATAATTTCGATGATATGGACCTGGTCATGTGGTATGTGTTTGAGATTATCATCTTGATGTTCTAGAGTTTGAACTCTGCCCGACGCCATCCCTGTCATCAAGATAGGATGCAATAATCTTCAATTCCAAAGAAACCTGTAAAATATAAACTATGAAAGGTTAGGTTCCTACCTGAGACTATGCTTTAGACATGCTCCCTATAAATTGTAGGCAAGATGTGCAAAATGAAGAGGATGACATTCATGAGTTCTCTCTCTTTTTAGTTTTGCACTAAAAGTCCCCTGTCAAAATGACCACTGTGCCATAACAATCATGCCAAAATGACTGAGTCAAAATGTCCTTTTTCAACTATAAACAATAAGCCGATTTTTTTAAATTGTGAGCCAGAAAAAGAGATTATCATTATGTTTAATTCTTATTTTTAACCTATACCATATTATCTTAGTTCTCAGAAAATGTTTAATATTTTTCCTTTTTTTTAATACTTTCAAGCTATAGCAAGTGTGTTTGACAATGTATATTTGGTTCTTAGAATTGTTTCCCTTTAGTAATCAGCAACTGAACCATAATAACTCATGAGCATTAAAAATTTATAACAAATTAATTTTATTTCACAGGTTGTTGTGGTTGGTATATCTGATGAGTTTATTGAGTCAGCCAAGTGCAGGGACCTCATCATCTACATCAAACAAACACTTCACAAAACTATGATACTGGCAGCCATTGGCACAACATTGGCTTGGCAAAAAACAGATATAAATTTGATTTTAGCTGATGAAGTAAGTCTACATCAGTGCTTTCACTTTTTTTGTTTCTTCCAAATGTTTGTTTAAAGATTACTAGACAATTTTTTTTTCCCATGGTGAAATGTTTACAGCAGAAAAATGAAAACTGTGTTACATTTATTAACTTTGAGACAATTACTTGTGAAATAAAAGTATTAATATTCTTGTTTAGTTGTGTGATAACATTTATCACAGATTGTATTCAATTTCTTTCAAAATAAACTTTGAAATAAATGTTGAAAACACAAATGTAAATCACAGGCTAGATGACTGGACTGGTGTGTTACAATGTATAATAAATATTACAAGCAGCATGATTCTGACAACAAATATTTGAATGAGTTTGCATAAATATTTATGTGAATCATTGTCACTGCATTTCATCACATTTATCTCTTTATTCGTTACACATTTAATGGTCTTTAAAAGATAATTATGTTTCTTTGTTTTTAAATTCAAGAATATAAATCTTTTATACTAATTAATACTTTTTACTAGTTTTAGTCTTGGAATATAAATTCTTACAGCTTTGTTATAATGTCATATATCTCTTTTAATGGCCTCACACTACACTGGCTGTAACTAAACTTAAATAGTGAATAAAACTTTTCCTATTAACTTAACTTTATTCCACTTTTAAACACTGTGTATAATATGTCCCATTATATTTACCCTTAATAAAAAAATACACAGCTCCAGTCATCTAGCAGCCTGGCCATGTGATAAGATCTCTGGACTACCAACTCAAAAGCTCCAGGTTCAGACCCTGTCAGCCCCCTTACCTTGCTTACCCAGCCATCCTTGAAATGTTTGGGCAAGTTGTAAAATCTTTCTCCCTGAAGGAGCATCCAAAATAAAAATTTCTCATTCAATTCTGACATGTTTCCCTTTCAGACCTTTTGATTTATAGAGATTATGATGTTAAGGTTATCTGTTTCTTTGGCCAAGGGTTAACAAGTAGGGTGTCATGTGGCTAGCACAATGACCAAAAATCTTTACTTTCCCCCAACTAAAATCAGGTACCCATTACAGTTGAGTGGACTCAGGGGTGCCCTAAAAAAAACCTGAAGTTCATAATCCCAGTCTTCATTAAGATTTGAACCCAGGACCCCAGGTTTGGAAGACAAGCTTATAACCATTCAGCCACCACGATCATCCTGATAACATACTTAAAGTAAAATTGATTAATACATTCACAGATCCTTTTATCCATGATGCAAGTCTATGAAGTACTATGTTTGAAATTTGTTAAAGTTATTGATTTGTGTTTTTATATGGTCAGGTGTTTATTAAAATGACACAAGTAGAAAGATATGACAGTAAAATACAAGAACTAGTGGAAGCTGTGAAATCCAGGAGACACAAGAAGAAAGTAAGAATTTTGTTCAGTTTTACAGTAATTCAGTGCAACTCAAACATAGCTATGTGCATTACTGAAATTAAATATGCCATCTTATACATATTATAACTAATTTCAAATAATTTTTTCTTTTTAATCCTTGTGGACTGTAGGGACACCATGAAACATAATTCAGTCTATGAATAGTTTTTTTTATTGTTCTTTTAGTCCTTCTTTGCAGAACTAATAATTATACATTAAATGCTTAATTTTTAAAAAAAGTATTTGCACTGACATAGATTTAATATTCTATTTTTAATGAAGTGTATTCTTTCAACTGTCTAAAACTTGATTGCCTAAAAACTCTTTGCAGCAGGTAACTTACCCTGAATGTTTCATCAGCTATTGCTGGGCTAATTCTAAAATGGCTGTTGACCTAGGCTCAGCTACGAAAGAAGGTGCTCTTGGATGGGGAGATCCTCGTAAGATTAAAGAATTTCTGCAGTCAAAGGGTGTCAGCTGTTGGCTTGATATTGAACAGATGGGACAGGTATACAAATACTAAAAAAAAGTTATATTTTAAGTTTAAAAAAGAAATACTATAGTTGAAAAATTCTTATTTGTGTTACATTAATATTTCTTTTATATAGGAAGGGTTTTTCGAAGATATAGCAGATGGCTTAAGAAAAGCAAAAGTCATGGTGGCTTGTGTATCAGATGAAGTAAGTGTTAAAAGTGCTAAAGAATGTTTATCTTCAAATTATTCCCCCCCAAAAGGTTGTTTGTTTTTTTTCCTTACAATTCCAGTAAAGTGAGATTACTTAATTTTTCTACAGTATGCAGCATCTAAGAACTGTAAAATGGAATTTCGTTTTGCTGTATCCACTTTAAAGATACCATCCATTCTGGCAGTTGTTGGAACTGGCTACAGCTGGGAGAGAAGTGAGGTTAGTATATCACAGTAGGAATGTTTAGTATAGTATGAATAAAGTAATGCTTTATACTGTCTATTCTTTTTAATACTTTCAATTATTTGGAATATATATGTTTGCATATGTTATTTTAAGTATTATGTGTGTGTATTATTTGTTTGGTTTTTAATTACAAAATTATTTTACAAGAACATTCTGTGAAATAAAATTCATGCAACATCTATGAAAAAAATGTGAACCAAATGTTATGTTAATGGTAAAGATTTGCAATACTTTCTTCTTTTTTTATATAGATTGGCTTGCTAACTGTTGGTCACAGCCAGTATTGTCCTAAAATCAATTTGCAGTATGATAATCCTACTGGACTTCTAGAGCTATATGCAGAAGTACAAAAATATCTTCCACAAAGTTCTACCACTACGACAACAGATTCTGACAGAAGTCACTCTCCACATAGTGCTATTGCTTTCCAGGTGAGTTGTCTTTGAATGTGCAAGCAAATATTTTATATTTGTTCTAATTATTCACAATGTGAGTGACATAAACTTCTTGACAACTTATCTACCTGTCATGGGGGCTCGAGTTTGAATCTCAATTTGAGCTGAGTTTTGTTTGCTGAGCACCTAATGGTAGCACAGAAACCATGTAATAAATGCTTCGTTCCTCACATGTCCACATTAGAGATTGGACCATAGCTAATTGGACATACTATATCCTGAAAGATGTGCTATATCTATTAAAAAGAACAACATAAAACTTCTTACTATATAAAAAAAGTTAAGTAAATTTCACCTTTCAGACTTTGCAGGGCAGATGATGTAAAGGTCATTTGTTTCTGTGGCCCACGGTTTACGAGAGTGTCATGTGGCAAGCACAATGACCAACCGTCTTTACTTTTCCTTAACTAATTTCAGGTACCCATTAGAGCTGGGTGAACCAAAGATCCTGAAATTAAATATCCTTGTCGTAATCAAGATTTGAACCTGGGACCTTCGGTTTGGAAGTCAAGTGCTTTACCACTCAGCCAATCTCACCTCATTCTTACTATATCATGTATAAAATATTTTAAGTTTTTTAAACATTATATTTTCTACAATAATCATAATTTGTATACTTTTACAGGAAGTTCTTGAACTCACTCAAAGGAAACTACTGCGTCAAATCTCTCTTTACTCTAGCACTATGGATATGGAAGTATATCCCAGAATCATTGTCATTGATTTGAAAACTAAAGATGAAGAAACAAAATCTGATGTTCCACAAAACATTCCAGAGAGTCCAGCTGACCACGCATGCTCTCCTCCTGAGGTTGAACCCAAAAAGGAAGCAGGAGTAGACTTGCAAGAAACTAATGCATCTATTGAGGATGAAAGCAGAAAAAGCAAATACTGCTTTAAAGTTTTATGTGAGCATGAGATGGGATGGCATGAGGTGCCTGCTGAGATCAAGTTTCCAGAGAAGGAAGGCTCAGATTTGGAGGAGTATCTCAAAAGTGTGGCTCCATACATGGCCAGGATATTGGCTGTGTTAAAGTACTCCACAGTCAACTTGCAGATAGTCACAACACCTCAAGGAGAACACATGCGTAAAAAGTTTGAAGAGGTAAGTCATTGAACTATAGATAAATATAGCATTTTGAGACCTTTTTAGAATAACTTGCTTTAAACCATGCCATCTCTCTATCTGCAGCTGTTGATATGGAAATGTAGATAATTGTTAGGTTTTCACACTGAATTTAAAAAAATAATTTTACTGAGAATAAAAGACATTATATACTTAAGAGGTTTGATAAATATATTAGAAAATAATGTGCTAATATCTACTTTCTCTTTCTTCAAGAAAGTATTTAGTGTATAACAAACATAATGTTTAATGGATTGAAACATTATATTTAGTGGTCAACAAGATCTACATCAGAGTTTCAATCAGAATATAGCACCATACTACAAAGTGTGATTGAAGAAGATGAACAGAGAACTTACGGAGGCCTTAAAAGGTAATGTAATGAAAAGCTTACAATATAATTTTTTCTAAACTAAAGTAACATTACTTTATTATCTGATTATTTTATTTACATCTGTATGATTTGATTTGATCTAAAAATATTCAAACAACAGATGCCATATGCCCAACGGGAAGATCCTCTGGCTGTGTAGCAAACATGAAAAGTCATCTTTCACTCTAACTGAAGAAAAATACAAACACCATCTTACTGGAGACAATGATCGTGCCACTAAATTTGATGATGAAATGGAAGATGAAGAGATTGGTAAGACTTATATTCTTATACATGTCTTGATATGCTGTATTAAACAAATTAGATGTAAAATAATTTGTAAAATGACAAATGCAATATCTCTATGGCTCTACAATTGAATGACATCACAATTTCACCAGCCCAAAGTTGAACCACCACATGTTGTGCTGATCTTACCCTCACAGTTTCATCTCTAGTGCCTCATTCTTTGCAAGGTTCATCCATTCCATGATGTCTTCCCAGGATGTCTGCCAACATCTCACCTAATTGTTAAATAATGATCTTATCTCTGTATACCATATGACAAAATATGTAGTTCACTGCTGGGCCTAGTTTTCTTTAATCCTCAGACTGATTCACAGCAATGACTAATTTGTATAAATATAAGCATTTAAACAAGATGACAAATATTTATTATCACATCATGTGATATTGATACCTTTTATAGGCCATACTCTTCATAACCTGACAAAATAGTGACCAACAAAATAGAACCCATGACAAAATATATATATTATCTTATTTTTACCTTTATCTTTTTTCATTCATTTTTTAGTAATTAGTTTAAGTAATGTAAAAATGTAATTACACAAACTTGATAGTAGAGGCTAAGCACACTTGAACTTGACAGGGCTTGACTTCCCATGAGGGGGACTCAAGGTTCGACACGCGATTTGAGCATAGCTGTGTTTACGGAGCATCTAAAGGCAGCACGGAAAAATCTACTCTCATATACCACCTCTTCCCCCCCCCCCCCCAACTGGTCCACAAATGAGATTGGACCATTGCGCTCTGAGCATGCTATAATCATGGCAGTAGTGCTATATAAAAGCTATAATTTAATTTAAAAAAGAAAATAATTCTTTATTATCCAATAAAAATGTATCAGATTTGTAATTTCAATGAAATTGATTTGATGCTTATCAATATTTTCACTAATGTTATGTTTAGAAAGCAGACCAAACTCTGTGCTGAAGACAGAGACTGTACCAAAACAGGAGGATACTCAAGTCACCAAGAGTGTTGGTAAAACAAAGAGTCAGCTTGAAGGTTAGTTACATGAAATCAGTATTTTAATTAATTTTTTGTAGGCTTTGGTATTAAATTACTTTTTTTTTCTAGCATTAAGCATTAAATTTCATAGGTTCTTCTAAATGAGTGGACATGTTTCACTCTAGTCAGCCAGGAAAACCAATGACTTTGCAGAATTTAAGTGATTGATTAACATGCATGACTAGATTGACCTAGGAACACGCGTAGGACATAATCATCTTTTTTGAAGTAACGTCTGTATTTTATAAGATAAGATAAATCCTTTGGCATATGATGCTCACATGCTTTTTGTAGTTCATATATCTCACAATTATCAAGCTCTGTTACCAAAGAAATGTCAGTTTTCTATTGAAACTGGCAAGACTCATGTATGCCCTTTAATTTTAACTTAAAAGCTCCATATCTTCATCATGATTCAAGCTTAATACTCTCAGTTCATTGTCTTCTTCTTTGAGAGAATCTCAGTAATATTTAAGAAGATAAGCACTTTACTTCTTAGCAACCACATTTTTTGTTGACCTAAAACATAAAAAAAAAACATCAATGTTAGGTTATTTATAGATTCATTTTTTATTTGTATCACATTTAAATTGTAAATTCATACTTTTCACAATATTCTACTCTTTGAAAAAAAAAATATTGTACTGTTTACAGTTTTATGCTGTATCTCATTACACATTATCACACCAATTGTGTTAATGAAATAACACATTTTTTTTTATGTTTCAACATTTCATTGAAATTATATAAAATGTTAGTAATCATTTTCTATGTGATATGTTTTAATTCAATAAAAGAAATGTACAATTTGCAACAGAATCATTTCTCTTTGACAGTAATTCTAGATGAAGAAAAAGAAGAAGAACAAAAAGCAGTTAAAGTTGTGTCCCCTGTTGGAGGTCAAGTGCTACCAAGGAGACCCAAACTTGTAAAGAGAAGTACAGGCAGCAAGAAAACAACGAGTCAAGCCTGCAGTTTAATGTAACTTGATGGACATTTTAGAACATGTTCTATGTGTAGCTTGTTTTGTGTGACATGCACATTGTAGTTGACACTTATAATCATTTTATTCTTTTAATGTAGTAATAATAACTATAATGCTTCACTATTTATAACATTGTTATTGAATCCACTGTGATTCAACTGTGATAAACTGTTGTTTATGTTTGAATAGTCTTGAAAATATTAAATTTATTCTATCCTGCTACTAGCTCATTACTTAATACTATAACCTCTTTAACCTCTCTAACCTATATAACCTTTCTAACCTATAAAACTTGGGTGGTTGAGTGATAAAGCACTTGGCTTCTGGACCAAGTTGTCTTGAGTATTAATTCCTTTGACGCCTGGGATTTTGACTTTCATAATTTTTCACTGCACACTGAATCCAGCCAACTCTAGTGAGTACCCAAAATTAGTTTGGGAATTGTAAAGGCAGTCAATGTGCTAGCCACATGACACCTTTGTTAACTGTTAGCCACAGAATCAGATGACCTCTACATCATCTGCCCTATAGATTGTAAGATCTGTAACAGGTACTTTAAGTTTTACTTTTTTTTTATCTTCTAAAAGAATTTATTTTAGAATAGCTCAGTCAGTGTATTAAAACTACATGGAACTGAATCATTTTTAAAAATGTTGTTGAAAGTTATTGCAATCACAAACCCATTAAGTGAAATTTGTCTTTTTCTAGGAAACACTAGTAATTATTAATTTTTCTTTTGTGATAATTTACAATTATTTCTGAGATGTGAACACAGAAATAAACACATATTATTTTTTTAATACATTTCCTACTTATCATACTGGTTCTTTTTTCTGAACATATATTGAACAGTAACATATTGGTATTATTTATCAAATTTTTCTTAAACAAATATAAAACAGTAATTCTTAGGCACTACATTTCCATATAACTTTCTCTTTATTTGGCCAATGAATTATATATCTTCACCTTCTCATACTACTTGACTAATTTATGTAATCATTGGTTGTAAAATGTTGCATAGTTCTTTGAATTTATTATGGCATCTGTTTCATGAATTTTTTTTTATAATATATTCAACAATGTTGTCTTCTCCTTTCTAATGTGCAGTAATTAGAAACATGCTCCCTACTTACAAGAAATACTTCCATTATAAACATGCTATATTTATGCTAGGCTGTGTCCTCGATAGTAATATGTTGTGTGCATTGTTTTTCTGGGGCATTTTACATCTCAAGAGGTTATCTTTTCCTTTTGCAACTTCTTATGTGACTGAAAATGTCAATCCTTGATATGGATGCATGGTCATAAGTTAGGTAATTGTAATGACCAAATCCTACATGGTTTTCAGACTATTTTCATGCTTGTGTGATTCCAGTTTCAGGTTTATTTAAAAGATTAAGAATTTACTGAATTCTGTAGTTGCTCAATAAATAGAATGGTCATATTTTAGGAGGGAAAACACATTTCATTCTTTGTTATATTAACATGTGATTATTTTATGTAAAGTCAAGAATGTTGATCTGCCATATATATGTTTATCTGCCATATTGTTTTTTTGTGTGTTTTTCTATGCAATCTCATTTCACATTTTTTTGTTTAAGTGTTAAAAAAACTAGTTGACAAAATATTTGTTTTTAATTTACCTCTTGTGTTTTATTTTTATATACCGGTATATATAATTTTGTTTACAATTTCTGTTTTGTTATTTAACTTTTTAAAAATTTTTTGATTACACATTTTACATTGTATTTATATTTATTCTATACTGTGATATTTTTTATTAGGTATATTTTTGGTATATTTTTTTTACAATTTTGTTGATAAACAGAATGATATTTTTATTGTTGTTGGTATTCCACTTAATGATTACTTAATTAATAAAAGCAACTGTTAGTATCATATTTTGGGGTTGTTCTAATATATTTGACAAATTTTTTACAAATTTGTTGATAAAATAGAAAGATATTTTTGTTGTTGTGGGTATTCCACTTAATTATTATTAATGAAGCTGTTGAGTTGTTTTAATATAATTGACTATTTTTATAAATCTATAAATGTTATTGACATGTACATGAAAATTATATTGAGGTCCATCAATAAATATGTATAAGGTTTCATTTTATATACTTTTGTGAATCTAAAAAAAATACTTTTAATCTTACTGTAGAAATTATGAATAGATTGACCACACACTATTGACACACAATAGAACAAAGTCCGATAGGACTTCTTTTTTTCACCTAAATCCACAACCATAATTCAAACTTTAGTCATCAGATATAAACTCTGCAGTTCTGAAGATGTATTAACCATATAGTTTCATTCTTTTCTTACCTTTTGTTTAATGACATTGAAGCACATTGCTATTCATAATTCTTTTATATTTTGTTTAACCCAACTACTTTTCTATTCTTAACATTGTATATTGACTGGCTGACAAACTTAGTTGCTATGCTACTAATACAAATTTGTTAGCACCACTTTTGTTTTGTTCTGATTGTTTAAGATCAATGAGATCATGTTGCAACTAAATGTTTAAAAAAATAAAGACATTTGAGATTCACCATATTAAAATTAAGCAATACATGTGTTACTCTGATAATTTTGTTTTTAAGTTTATTACTGATAATCATCTTAATGATTTTTTTTTTGTATTATAATGAGCACCTAAAATATTTAGTAGATTGACAATAATGTTAGACATCTTTTTAAAATTTTGTAGCTTAGTTTAGAAAATGTGATTTACAACCATTATTTCATACAATATAGTTGTTTATTAGAAAAATCCAGGGCTTTGCATCTATTTGCTCCAACAATGACAATACCTCATGTGTTTATTTATTTCTCTTGCAGTGTGAGCACATTTAAAAAGTTGTATTAAAGTAGAGTATTTAAAAAATTTGGGCTGATTTATTTGATGTTTTTATGTTGTTTTATGTTTTTTTTTGTGAGATAGAATTGTGAGAGGCTCAACAAATGGTCTGAAGGCTATTGTTTGGACATGAGAGTCATAATTATTACATAGAATTGTAAAGCAATTAAACAACTATAGAGTTGTCTTGAACTACTTAAATGGTATTGAAATAAAACACAAATGTTCACAATATTTCTCGTCCACTTTTTACTTCTTTTTTTAATATATTTCATTCAAAATGCATTCCACATTCACACAATGCTGGGCTGTGAGAATAACAGAATTGTTTTAATTTAGGATTTTAAGAGAATCACCAAGCTCTAATGAACACCTGATATTTTTTAAAGTTTAAATTATTGTCAGTTCTGCTAGTTGTGTAAAGGAGATTGACCTCTGAGATAGGTCAACTATTGTTTCTATACAATGGGAACTGAGTATTATTTTACTCAAGAACTTCTTGAACTAAAGAAAACTGATCATTAACTCTTTCTCTACGTAATTATTAACCACATTCTGGTGTAATCAACATTGCTATCGTCAGTTAGGAGAGAAAGAGTTAAAGATCTTACTCAAGGACCCGTTGAACTAAAGAAAACTGATTAAGGACCTCTGCAACTTAAGAAGACTTCCCTTGCCGACTTCTGTGCTTCAAAAGGAACATTCACAATGATTATTTTATTTATTTTCACTGCCTTAAAAAAATAAAGTAGCCTACAAATATTAGCATGCCACTTTACTATAAATTAAACCATTTCCTCATTTCAATCATAAGTTCATTGCATACTTCTGAATAGCCAAACTGATCAAATAGCCATTTTTTGTTTAAATCTTGAAATCAAAAGGATTTGGTATTAAGATAGTGCATGCTAAATTTCATTAAAAAATGCTAATATCAGATGACACAAACCATTATTTTTAATCATTCATTTCCTTGCAAATATCTTGACACGCCATAATCCTTGAACTTATGTTTGTCCATGAACTTTGGTGACCTGATGTTAGTTTATATGCAGAAAGGGGAGAGAATAGCTGTAAGATTAATTATATGTTTAAGCCTGGATTCAACTTATATAATATTCATCTGATCAAACGATGGAGATTAAAAAAAATGATGTATTATTGTTATGAAGTAAATTTCACCTGGTAAATGAGTCAAGATAAGCTGATGACATATTTTATAAAATCACAATTTCACCTGTCTTTTTTTAACAAGTGTAATGGTTTTCATTAAATTTAGATTGTAGTTTTTAGATTACTTGAAAATATCTGCCTGTATGTTTTATTTTCCTACCAAAGTTCAAAATTCTACTGTGTTGTCCTTTGATCACTGGTATCAATTCTATTGTTGAATAGAGATTTAGATTATTTCAGCACTGATATGAATGTATAATTTTACAAAACTCTGTCTGGTAGAAAGTGTGTACACATTATTTCTCCCATACACCATCTCTGATCAAGTTGATATTTTATACTATTATCTCTTGCACATGACAAAACAAGAATGTGTAAAATAAACAGTTAATAAACTATTGGTAATTAATTTTTGTGTTAGGGTATTTGTAGTAACCTAATGAAACACAACTAGAAGGCATGTCTTGACTCTAGGCTTTATTGAACAAGAATGACAAAATAAGTTCACAATATTACAATACACACACACACAAGCTACCTGGACACTATGACATTTTGACACACCAGAACATATCAGTTCACAACAAGAAATATAAATACACAACAGTATTAAATAAGGGAAAAAAATTGTACTTGACAGATGTGGTGGCAAAAGTTGAATTAGTCCTCTCTAGGAGGCTTGTGCCCTGAGAGATAAAGTTTTTTTTTATGCATTAAAAAGTGATCAAGGTAACATTCACCAAGAGGCCTCCTTCCTCCTCGCGGCCCCCCCCCCCCCCCTGGTCCAGACAGTGATAGGATCACAGTGTATTGAGAAAGCTAAAAGCATGAAATTGCTCTTAACAAAAACAATTGATTAAAAAATTTCTAATTGCACAGATTTATTACTGTTAGTCTAGATCTATTACAAATGTTATCACCTACCTGACTGATCTAAAGTGATTCAATTACACTTAATGTAAGCTTTGTTGTTTTTTTTTAATGTTTTTCTTATTTATTTTTTCCTTTCTTATTTCAACTTATTGTTCTCACATCCTAGTCATCTAACTTCAAGTGACTTTTATTGTGACTACTGTAATATTTCAATCTAAATCTTGTTTTGAAATTAAAAACAAAGTTTTTATTATTTAAGTTCAGCTTTAGCTTCTATTCCTTAGTTTGTTTGATCATTGGGGCACTGCATGTGATCGGTCAATTTTCTCCATTCCAGTATTTGCCTTGATTAGAATTTATTTCAATGACAGGTCTGTTCATTCTTTAATGTTTTCTTTCCATTGCCTTGTTTGCCTCTTCTTCTGGTACTTCCCCTTAGAAGTTCCTTGAAAGTTCTGATGCTCACATAATATGGCCATACAGTTTGAGTATGCTTTTTTTTTAAACTATGGTCAGTAGGTCATTGTGGGACCCATATGACATTAAGAATGTCCTCAATTAAGTTACATAACTCTAATATGTTTATAATTAATATGGTATAAATTGAAAGTTTGAGAAAAAAAACAACACAAGAAAAACTTTTGAACTGTTTTATTTTAGCAAATATATGGAGATATAAACTTAAAATTAACTCCTAAATTTCTGTTTATAAAGGTGTATAAGATCAGATCAAAGTATGGCCGTATAATTAACATCAAATGTACCTATAAACAAACATAAACATTGTAGGCTTTGTATACATTGGACAAGTTTACAAATCTTTATGTAGAAAGTTGTACTTTCACATCAATTATTTTTTAATCTGTTGATCTAGCACATCCAAATGTTAAAACTTGGTTCAAATAACAAAGTTATTAAAAAACCATGTACTAAAGTACAAAAAAAAAATATATCAACTTCATGATATGATAAGAGATGAACTCATGATAAAGAATTCAAAGAATATTTTCTCTTTCAAAAGTTCACACACACACACACACACAAAACATGCAGTGATTAGCATGTTGGAGAGAGAATCTCTCTAGCACCAAATAGTGTATAAAATATTTGTATAGATAGGGTCAACATTTGTATTCATCATCAGCATTATATAGTGATTATAATAATTCTGTAATTACTTTTTTTTATGTATACAAAAAGTTATATATATATTTTTTTTTAAAATTACAACCAATTTTGATTTGAGTCAAAACATTGGAAGTGCACAGACAAAACCTCAAAAGAGGCGCACAGAGACACAATTTATACAAGAGAACAAGATGTTCAACTAAAAGTTTATTAAGATCACAATGATAATACTAACTCAGTGGTGCCAACAACTTACATCCAAAGAAATCATTCGATGTCTAAATACATGAGAATGAGTACATGAAAAAAGGCAAAAACATTTTTTCAGAACATCAGAGAAAGTAAGTTTTGCTTGATTCAATGGCCTTAAAATCGTATGCAAAGTTCAAGACAAGTTCAGACATGTCATTAATCACACTCTAGCTAGAGTAAACAGTAATATTGTCATCAGGATAATGCTGTTAAAAATATGCATTTAAAAGGATTTATATTGTAGTACAGGTCTAGAAGCAAAAATCCAAAAGCATAAGTGTTTTGGTTCTTTATCTACAGTTGTAAAAAAAAAATAAATAATAAAATAAAATTGAAAGCAGTTTTTAAGTAGTAACACTTTTAGATTCCTTTGGCAAGCTGCATAATGAGATGTGTCTACGGACACTAATAACATTCAACACAATTCAAATTTGTTAAGGTATTTTGATCTTTTATTGAACAAGATTCATAGTGACTAGAGTAATCTGTAGTTAGGAAAGTGTACTACTATAAACAGATTAATTCTGTAGTAGAAACATAAAAAAAGAATTAAAATCTTGTATGAACATTACAAAGAATGTTGTGGTTAATCCAAACTTGTTTTCAATTAGAAAAACAAATAAAAAAACATTTCATTTCACCATTACTTACAACCTTAAAAAAATGTTTATCAGAATTAAGTTATTAGCAAAGCATAGAAAAAAATGTATTTGTACATTAAATAATGACATCACTATGGATCTATAAAGGAAACCATAATATATCTGGTCCCTTTAGTCACTCTCAAACCTTCATGGAAGTGAGTCAGTCGGCCAGGGTGCATGAACATCCATCCTTTTCTTGGGGAAGTAATGCTGCAATTGTAACGAAGAAAACGGCAACCTCCGCCCTAGAGAGAATTTTAAATACATTTTAATTAGTCACATATTTACTTGACAAAAAAAAAATATGGATTTACTATATGAAGTGGAATGTAGATAATAGGCTCAAACTTTAGGCCAACCATGACTGTCTTACCAAAGTGAGTCTTCTATCAAAGGTATACTGCTTACAGATTTCATGGCTAACTGTATTATTACAAAACTAAGTCTTAACTCCACCAGACAGTGAGTCTGCCTATATCAATGATTCAACTAAAGAGGGATTTTTTGTACTCTGCGAAGAACAGTAATGTCAGATTCTAAAAATAGGTGATGAAATTTGGACAAAACTTTTATATTAACCATTGGAAATGGCTACCTCCATTGCTGTATGTGTTTACATAAAATTAGCATATATCTCTTGTGTAAAATTTCTGAAATTTTGCAATAAACATGAACCAAGCAATTATATGGTAGGTCTAAGTCTAGGCTTGTAATAAGTCTAAAGTTAATGAATGTTTTAATTGATTTAGACTCTTTAACAGTCTAAATTATACCCAAAAAAAAAGAATGTTTTTACTTTCAGTTACAGAGACAGAGACAAAAAAAATCTTAAACTTTAGGCCTGCTAGAAGTAGAGCTAAAAGATAGTAATTAGTAAATGGGTGATTAGACATTAGGTCATAAAAAAAGAAAATTGTTAAATTGAGTGTCATAATTAATGAAACCATTAAAACTATAATGAAGCAAGTCAAAATGCATCGTTGTTTTCCAAGCTATTTATCAAGAAATGGAGTCATTCAAGGGAATAATTGATAACAAAAAAAAAACAACAAGGAACGGATGAAAACGTACGATTTCTGATTGTCAATTCTCTTCAGAAATAGGTTTTGTTTTAAACTTTTTTAGAGTATTTTGTCATTTAGCTCTTTTTTTTGTCTGTAATGTTACTACAATGTCTTGAGCCTACATTTTGTTTGTTAACAGCGCTTTATAAATAAAATTATTATCATTATTATTAAATGAAGATGACATGCAAGCCCAAATCTGCATGAATGGAGAGGATGGCAGCAGGTAGGATTCACATCAATACATCAGGACTAATGACAGTGTATGCCACACAACCAGGCAGCTATCCTTTTTCTTCAATGCACTTAATAAGCTGTCTTCTATATAAGTGGGCAATAATGGATTGTCAGTGCTAAAACTTCCATACATACTAGCTCTGATTCAGTTATCTTCTTTTCTTTAAGAAATGTGAGGACATTTTCTATGACAGTGGGCAATGATGGATTGCCAGTGCTAAAACTTCCATGCATGTGGGGCAATAATGGATTGTCTGTGGTAAAACCCAAGTATCTTATCAGAAATATAAGATCATCTTAAACAAGGGATTTTTTTCCCCTCAGAGCACAGAGGTGGAGAGTATGTTTTTCTTATTCAAAGAACAAAGCTAAAAACAAACCTCAAAATCAACCATTGGTGTATTCAGGGCAATATTGATGGTATATGTTGAGGCATCATGATGTGGCCTCAACAGAGGCTGCTCATCAGGCTTATAGCGCACAATAAAGTTCAAAAGTGCATGTGGTGGCTGAAAAACAATTAATAAATCTTAGCAAATGATCATTTAATTACTTTTTGTTTTGACAAAAAAACTGAAACACTGACAAATGTTCAATATAAATACTTGTGTAAAAATTACAAGAGCATGAAGAAGAATTGATCTTTTAATGGTGACTTAAGAAGAATCCACAACCAAAGACTTACATCATGAAAATATCCAGTGAATACTTTTTCTTGCAGGGGACGCACAAACTCCCTCAGGAAATGAAGCCAATGTCTCTCATAACCAACTTGGTTCATGTGGATGTCTACAGTGGGCACATTCTCATAACCACCTGCCAGTCTGGGGTCCTTTACAATCAATATGAAAATTCTTTTGTTATGCCAATAAAAAAACAGTAGAACTGTAATCAGTTATGAAGAGAAAAGAAAGCTATCTTCAGTTATGAAGAGAAAAGAAAGCTATCTTCAGTTATGAAGAGAAAAGAAAGCTATCTTCAGTTATGAAGAGAAAAGAAAGCTATCTTCAGTTATGAAGAGAAAAGAAAGCTATCTTCAAATGAAGAGAAAACAAAGCTATCTTCAGTTATGAAGAGAAAAGAAAGATATCTTCAGTTATGAAGAGAAAAGAAAGCTATCTTCAGTTATGAAGAGAAAAGAAAGCTATCTTGAGATTCCAGAATTATTTCATGCACCTTAAACTATTGGTCTAATCTCTAGGGTAAGCAATAGCTCAGATTCCTCAGATATATTCATATAATACACAAATATGACTGAAGACACAAGACTCTTCATATAAATAGACACTCTCAGGTTCTATTTCATAAACACTTTAATATTTTATAAAGAGTGTTATCATAATATTAGCATGTTCATGTCCATATTTTCATTTTTCCTCATTTTTAACCTCCCTTCTTTTCAATACCCATATTAACACCATGCTGCGTTATGACAGTATTAATGACATAAACTTACAAACCATAGAATACATGACAATTTAAACAATTGAATCCCACAAGAAAACAAAACCTTTATTTCTATCCCTCTATCATGCCACCATCACTAAAATAAAATAAATATAGAATTTTTTTTCAGGATAAAATTAGATGAAAGAATTATTAAAAAGTCATAATGGATATCATAGACAAAATATTTTCAAAAAGATTTGTACATGTCAATAAGTTCCAATTCATTCCTCTCTTTACTTACTTCATTTTTCCCATTGGACCATTTCCCATAGTTTTCCATCTCAGCCACAAACTCATCACAGAAAGTCTCAGTTACAATAGGGAACCAATAAACATCTGGACAGGGCTGAAATCAAACAATATTTTAAGTAAACAGTGCATCTCTCCAAATGAAAGAGTCATAACAGTTTAACAATACATTTGAATTTTGCTTTCAAATTTAATGAAACTTTTCCACAACATCCAAAATCAATGTAATTTATAGAAGTCTTTCTTAAACTAAGTTTTCTTCATATTAGGGCTTTACATATAAATTATTCAGTTTATGAAATGATTTAAAAACATGATCTAAATTTTTTTTTTTTTTCTTTACTGTTTCGTTAGATTTAACTCTTTCTCTCCTACTGAGGAAGATTCTTATGATCCGCTGGCCAGACAAGATCTCAAATGAGGAACTGTGGCAAAGAACAAAACAGCAGTCCATTGAAATAGATATCCTTCAGAGACGCTGGAGATGGATAGGTCACACCCTGCGCAAGCCGGCATCCAACATAACAAGGCAAGCCCTAACCTGGAACCCCCAAGGAAAGAGGAATAGAGGACGGCCCAGGAACACATGGCGCCGCGATCTGGAAACAGAAGCCAAGCAGATGGGCAAGACATGGGGACAGTTGGAGAGACTCGCCCAGAACCGAGATGCCTGGAGAAAGCTGGTTGGTGGCCTATGCCCCAGTAGGGACCACAGGCTGAGATGAGATGAGATTTCTCTCCTAATCGACGATACCATCGTTGAATTGACCTCATTAAATTGAATTAATATTTAATTTAAAAAATTACTTTATGTTATAAAGAAGGAGCATGGATTCCTCTTTAATTCTTTACCCAATAAAATATTATCTGATAACAAAAACAAAAGGCTATTGAAGCTTAATCATAACAGTGTAGTGAAACAGTAATAAGCAAAATTGAAGAATCCGTCTGAATGTGCAAAAATAATTATGGGGAAAGAGTTAAATTTTCTCAAAACAAAAATTAGAATTACCGTTTCAATAACTGCATCAGGTTCCAAAGCCTTTGAATAATTCTTGTGAATGTATCTCCTCTCCCAGTCCTGTGAATGAATGTTGCAATATAAATATGCATTTACATCTAACTTGACTACTACAAAAGAAAAGGTCTTACACACAAGTATGTATGATATTTAATTACCAATCTGTTGTTAAAAATTTCAAAGAGCTCATTATTTAAATGATTTGTTTCAAATTCATCTGCGTAAACCAGATGGCCCCAGTAGTCTCTGTTTGTCAGGTAGATAAAGATATTCTGAATGGAGGAAAAAAAAAACAATTTAAAATATTACATGACCAAATTTTTTCAACAAATATTTTTTTAGGAAGAAAAATTGTTCTTAGTAATTATTTAAGTATTACTATTGCTTTAAAAAACAATTAAACTCAACATACAGGATACAGGAGATGTATACTAAAAGGAGACTTAGTTCAAATAATTTAATGCTCTACTTTGATATGACAAAGTTTGTTTTTCGTAGGTTAAAAAAAATAAAAAAAAAAAAAAACCAAAAAAAACAAGAAACTGTCAACAAATTATAATAATTTTTTTTAATGAACAGAATTTTTCAAACCTGGCTTCTTGCTTTTTGACTAAAAGACATGTCCGGATCATAAGCCCTATTGAAAGTGAAGGCATCTTTCAGTAATGGCAGACGATGACCATGGATCAGCAATAGATTAGTCGCATGGGGAACATTCCACAACCCGCTGAAAAAAGGGGGATATTATTGTCTCAAATTATAGTATCATAATTTATGGAAGACTTCAACCAATCTACTCCATGAAATAAGTGTTTAACTAAAACATAGTTCGATGAAGAGAAAGAATTAGGTCAATAATAATGAACTCTTTTGATTTCAAACCGGTCTCCAATATTTAGTGAAAGAAATGTAGATATCTTACAAAAACTGAAGATATTTTAGCTTAGCAGATAAATGCTTAGTTTTTGTTTCATTAAATAAGGAAATGTTTTTATAATGAATTAAAATAATATTTGATGACATTGTTAGTATAATAAATTAACATAGTAAGGAAACTCACACTCTGATATAGTTGATGATGTCCATGTAATCTTCAGATCTGGCATAATAACCTGTATCACCCAGAGCACCCCAGAAGTTGGACCATAATTTTCCTGGTCTTTTCAGCAATGGCGCAATGATTGATCTTTAATAAAAATAAACATTTCTTTTAGATCAGCCATCAAAGACACAAAATAGCAAATCATATAACATAAAGATTGTTTTTTAAGAATGATTTTAAAAATGAAAATTAAGGTATATAATTTAGAAAAAACAAAAGACTTGTGTAACCTGTACATTTACACAGCTCACCTATTTTGTTCTATCAAATCCACTAACAGCTCTGGTTTGGTAATCTGTACTACTGAGTCAATAGTCATTAAGTACTGGCAATTCTTTTGGATACATTCATCACTAACAAAAGAAATCAAAAACATAATAGGTATTGATGTTTAGAAAATTAAATAGGCTGTCTTGGCTTTATAGGTGAAAATATGTTATACTCAAGAGCTGTGGGGCTCAAAACTGCAAATGGTTTCTTCTGTGGCTTATGTAAAAATACAAAATGATTACATTTGGGGCAATGATAACTTAAAAATGTAATTTTAAATTCTAAAGACTTGAAATATTCTAGAATTTAGACAACAAGGTTGATTTTTTTTTTTCAGTTTAAAATCATATATGGTCAAGACTAGTTTTTGCTTGTGATCATTAGAAATTAACATAATGCCAGTTTACAAATATACAATCATCAAAATTTTTAATGTTGTGAATCACATCTGGTTATGTGTGAAGTGCTATCAAATAAAGGCTTTGTACACACTTTTCAATAAAAACATGAACAAAGAACAGTTATCTGGTAGTGGAATGATTTATATATATATATATATATATATTCAAATATTCATTAAAAAAACCTAACAATCTGAGAGAAAAAGTAACACAGCTTACATGGCCCAGTTTCTTGCAACACCTTCATTAACATTGTCGGCTGAAGATATGTATCTTGTACTTTTATACAAGTCTTTGGTGTCTTTAAGAAATTTAGCAACATCCTTCTCATGCAAAAGTACCTGAACATATCCAATTATGAGATAAAATATGTATTTTTCTAGCAGTGTAGAATCATATAAATTGTAAAATTAGGACAGGAATAATTGAAGTAGTGTAATTATGGTTTACAATGTAACCAGTGCAACATCTGATTAATAATAGTTTCCCTTAAGATGAAATTTTCATTTGAGGTTGAGGGCTGGTTTTTTGTAATATAAGATTCTGATGTTTCATCAGATATGAAGATTATTACATCATAGCCCAAAACTTCCTGCAGAATGGCAGATGATGGCAGCCTGAGTTTAAACTCAGGACCACTGTGACAACAGTTTGCGGTGCATACCACATAACCGGGATGCAAGGATAACCCTATCAAAAATCCCCATTATTTTACCCCAGCAGACATCAAAAAAAATCCTAGATGCTTGTGGACATTTAACCACCTCATTTCCAAAGAGAGTTTAAGAAATTCAAACTTTAAAACAAAAATTATAATCATAGCAACATAAAAGCAAACACCATGTATTTAATTTTAGTATTTCAATGTTTGTTTACTAAGGCATACCCGATTATGAATGTAGATGTCAATTTTGTCCTTTGGATATTTCAGTGCTGCCACTTGTTCAAAGAACTCTCTTATAAATGGAGTTGCATACTCAATGAAAATGGAAACTAATACAGCAGGATAGTCAACCTCCTGAAATAGACAAACAAGTATACCAATAAGTCAGTTTACACAGTAGGATATTAGTCTAGTCTTGGAACATCTTAAAAAAAAGTAGTTAAAAAAAAAGTTTTAACCTTCAATTTACTGAGATCCACCAGATCTTCTTTACATGAGAGACATCCAGTAGTGTCTGTCCAGCCATCAGCAAGATAATTAGACAGGCGGTAGAACTCAGGCTACAAGGAAACAAAAATAAAAACAACTAACGTTACCTATTATTCTAGCATTACAAATGTTACCAAAGAAGGTTGTAACTCTACAGGATGATACTAACCTTGATGGGACCATTACCATGAATAACAACTGGGGTTGTTTCTGTCTCTATATTGTATAAATAACTGTGTCCATCCTTATATTTGATGACTATCTCCCCTGAAAAGTATTATGAAGGAGAAATAAAATAACATTACAAAAGAAAACAGAAAGAAAAGTTGTGTTTTCAATAATTTACTAATGTATTTAAACAATTGTAGTTGGCAGATAAATATCTTCATAATATATATAGAGAGAAAATGTACCGAGAGCCCAATTCAAATTCTGAAATATTTCTGCCTTTGTATCCAGTTTCATATTCCACTCATGCTGAAAGAGAAAAATGCATACCTCTATAGGATTATATACAAGAAAGACAAAATTAATTGTTCATCAGCTGATAAGAGAATGTTTCTGCAAAAAGCTGTCACAACACCATAAATTGTGTAGCTTTTTTGAGCTCTCTAGTGTTTGGGTAAAAGATTATTGATAAGACAATCTATGTTAAACTTTTACTGACATGTCTTTTATAGCATGACTGTCAATAATTAAATAGGTTTTAGCACGTTATTTGCAACTAACTCAAATCATGACAGATTAAAGAAAAAAAGTATCAATAAATAATGTGTGCAATCAAATGAAATGTCTACATATAATAAAATAGTAAAAAAAAAAAAAAAGACCCTACCAGGCACAAAGAATTATAGTAAAATTTAAATAAAACAACAACACTAAAGTAAAAATATTTTGTTTATGAACTGTATCATTCTTAACTTACCCTTAGAGCTCTGTTGATATATATTTTGGTGTAGTATAATTGGTCATCCTCATCATCAGCAATAGTTTGATGACTGACTATTTCATAAATTTCTTTAGCATAACCCAAGAATCCTAATGCATACAAAATATTTATTTAGGTTAATTGAATATGCACCAAAAAAATGGGTGGTAATAAAGATGCAAAATAAATGAGGTTTATAAGATAAGATAATTTTTATTGATCCAATCTAATGGAAATTCAGTTTATTGCATTAGAAGGAAGTTTCACTAAACAAATTTTTATTAAAAATCTCACCTCCTGAGTTCAAATATTTCTTTTTGGAATCCTTGACTATGGGATATTTTTCCTACATCAAAAAATAAATAAATAAAGCCAGTTTAAGACTATGATCAAGAGATGGGAATGAAATTCAGAAACAAACTATGATATTTTTGTTAAAGACTCTTTATGATTAAGAAATGGCAACGAACTTCAGACAGAAACCATGATGAAATTACTTTGAATATTTTCTGCTTAAAATCAATAAGGCCCAACAGCTAAATGTGTGGTAACGTTTTACAGACTTTATAAAAAAAAATTTATCGATGATTTTGTTAATGTAGCAAAATATTTAGGTCATATCTGGGTCAGCACATGTAAAACTGCCTTAATCTTTGGAAACTTAAGAAAAGTATTATTCTAATTTTATTTTTCCCAGTCATGACAGCTTACTTACAGCCAATGTTTTATCTGGCCAACAAGCTTCTTCCGCTGAAAAGACAACCCTTGAGTTAAATTTTGAAAACTTATCCAGTATTGCATCTTTGCCATCAGTGAAGACTACATCATAGCTACCAAAGACAAGAAAGACATTCATACAGTGATGTGCATCTTTTAACTTGCATAAATAAAATAAATATAGGGAACTGTCAACTTTTTACTAATAGTATTTTTAAAAAGTGCACTAAGTATATGGATATCCAAACCAGGGTGCCTTTACCTAATGTGGAAACTAGAGACACAAAAGTTTTGCAAGTAACACACACTAAAAAACAAATATTGCGCAGGAAAGTGACATGAAATGAGAGTGAAATTTTCTAGCATTTGTTTTGTTTGGCAGTTTTATCTTTCATTATGTATTCATAAAAAAAAGTGCATCTGAAATCAATACCTGTCAACAAACATAATGATGAGGTTTTCTACATTCTTGAAAGGTTTTAAACCTTCTCTTAAAATGTTGATCTTGTGGCCTCCTCCAGTCGATTGCATTGTACCACCTCTCCAAGTTGTTCCAAGACCTAAGACCTAGAATCAGGAAGTTGTAATAAGTTATCTAATCAATATCATGATCAGAATGTTGTTACAAGTTATCTAATTAATATCATGATCAGAATGTTGTTACAAGTTATCTAATTAATATCATGAGGAAAGATTCTAAGTAGTAAGAAATACTATAGAGCATCAAAACATTTTACCTTAACATTTAAACCATACAGTTTAGCAGAACGGAGAAACTGACGAAAGCCATCATTCTCCTCTGTTGCTATGGTCACCACAAGTAAATCTTCATAAAAGAAAAATTTAAGGTATAAATTATTATTTTTCTTAATTCTGGTTAATTTTCTATTACAGAAACAAAACTTCTTAAATTGTATAATTCCAGTTTGTTTGACCCAAATGTTACATACCAGGTTTCTCTTTAGAAAACGTGTCTGTAGCCATGCAACAGACAATAACTAAAGAAATGATCACTTCAAAGAGAAGAACAAACTTCATTTTCAAAGCTGTCGCTTGTCAACCTAAAAATAAAATATCAATAATGTTAATATACTTTAAGACATTGAATTTCAACTGTGAAGTGCATTAGTATACTCCTGGTAATCGTCTCTGTGAGATGATCACCCTTACAATGCAATGGTCTGCAAAGAATCTGACTGTTGTTCTTGAACTAATGCAATTTGGTAAATCATTTATGTAAATTAAAAATAGTAGTGGATTAAGACTGTTCCTTGAGGTATGCCTGAGTTTACTGTTATTGGTGTTCCTTTAGAGCCATTTATTATTATAGTTAGTTCTCTCCCTATCAGAAAATCTTTAATCCACTGATGCAGTGGACCATCACTGCCAAAATATTTTTTTTTTAAGCAAACTATGGTGGTGAACTTTGTCAAAAGCCTTGGAAAAGTCTAGTAAACCTCTATTTGCTCACTATTATCTAAACCTTTTGAAAAATCATCAATTAGTCCTATAAGTTGTGTTTCAAGAAATCCCACCCTGATTTTTTGCTTAGAATTTGTTACTTTAGGTGAGATTTCAATACTAAACAATCATCTGTCCCAGCGCAGCCAAGGGGTTTTGAATTTAAAAAACCATACCAGGGGGTTTTGCAGTTAAACCCCCCTCTTCTATAGAACAAAACAAAAAAACAAAATGGAAACGACAATTTCGAAATTCCAAGAGCATAGTTTGGGGGGGGGGGGGGGCAGTTTGATTTTAAAACCCCCTCAGAAATTTTTGATAAAACCCATTCTTCAATGTAAGACTATCCATACATGAGTCACCGGATTCTATGAGCGTAGCCAAGAGGGTTTGTGTGTTTAAAACCCCTTAAAGAGGGGCTGGCTGTTAAAAAACCCCTCTTCAATATATTTTTTAAGCAAATTACACACTCAAAATTCTATGAGCGCAGCCAAAGGGGTTTTAAGTTTTAAACCTCTTCAGTGGGGTTTGAAGCTAAAAGATACATATTAAATATAACAAAAATAATTAAGCACTCAAAATGCTATGAGCGTAGCCAAAAGGGGTTCGAGTTTAAACCCCTCTTCAGCGGGGTTTAAAGCAAAAAAATATTTATTCAATATAAGGAAAGGAAATTACACACTTAAAATGCTATGAGCATAGCCATAGGGGGTTTTGAGTTTAAACCCTCATTCAGCGGGGTTTGAAGCTAGAAAATATCTCTTTAATTTGAAAAAAAAAAGCAAATTACACACTCAAAATTATATGAGCGATGCCATAAGGGGTTTTGACTTTAAACTTTGACTTTATTTGAACCTGAAAAATACCTCTTCAATATAAAAAAAAAGCAAATTAAATGCAATGAGCGCTGGCAAAGGATTTTTTTTAGTTTTAACCACCTTTCTGCGATTTTGATACTAAAAAAAACCTTTAAAATATAAAAAAGCAAATTACAAACTCAAAATTCTATGAGCGTAGCTAACCCAATGGGGTTTATAGTTTAAACCACCCTCCTTCAGAGAGGTTTTTTTTTTAAAGCTTAAACCTCCTACAGATGATTTTGTGTTTAAAATCCACCTGCCGAGAGCTTTGAGGTTGAAAATATATTATTCTAAAGCAAACAAAGTTCACCAAAATCTATGAGCATAGCTAAGGGGTTTTAAATTTCATGATTTTGACTGACGATAAAACTTTCCTTTTCGATTTAAAAACTTTAGCTAACTACAGACACCCAATTACACAAGCATAGTCAAGAGAGGTTGCACATTTCTACCAGTGGCTGGGCTCCATTAATAAAGTGCAGTGAATAGTCGTCTGCGAAGTTAAAAAAAAATAAAATAAAAATGTAGCTCAACAAGATGGCTATGACAGATTTTAGGACTTAAATATAGAGATCAGGTCTAAATCAAGGAAATCCTATCTATGCCGAACTAGGATTCGACCCCTTAGTAAGGTTGTGATAGAGCGTCGCATGAGGTTAGTGGGACATGTACTCCGACAATAAATTACAGCCTAATAAAAGTTTTGCTGACATCCTAGTACAACTTGGAGGTCCTCAGAGCGGGTGTGAAGAGGCTTCAGAAATTGCCAGTCACAGATTTTTGTGGAAACATCTTGTCGTCAAATAAGTCAGTAAGAATAACCCATAAGGTTTTTGAAATAAAACTTTTTAACAGCAAGATAATGCACCGTAGATACCTCAGAATATGTATTTTGCTGGCATTCAATACTGAAATTATTGCATGGCGGCGGGGCTTCGCCCCACACTGGGGGAGCAAGAGCTCCACCAGACCCCCTTGCTGCCAAGGGGGAGAGTCTACAAATTTTCCAGAACTCCAGGAAGAACATATTCTAGGCCACAATAAACACCTTCCAAAAGAATGAAGCTAATAAAGATTAATTATGTACACATACACACACATAAGTGTCATAAGTGACATATATATATATATATATATATATATATATATATAAATATTGCGGGGGGGGGGGGTCCAAAAAAAAACCCTCCCTGAAAAAAAAATCCTGGCGTAGTACTCAAAGTAAGTATGATAGTATACTCAATAGACTAAAATAAATATATCTACATTCTAAATTCTAGATCTAGACCTACCTAACCTAGGCTTAGGCAAGAATCTAGACTACATCATTATCATAACAATAAATTATAAGTCAATTACTGAATAAGTCAATAAGTATCATTCTAGTTTCTAGATCTAGAAAAATAGATGATACAACTAGTGACTACAAGTAACAAGATCTGTCTAAGACTTAGACTAAGTCTAAGAATAAGAAGTAGTTAGATTTAGTAGATTCTTAGTGATTCTAGATCTAAGTGACCTAGATCTAGAAAATAATCTAGATATTAGAATTTTTAGTCTAGATCTAGATGGTCTAGAATCTATATCTAGTCTAATTCTAAGCTTTATAAACTGTAGTAAAAAAAAACATGCCACATCACACAGATTCCACCTTCGTTTCTCTTAGACTTAGATCTAGAGCAGTCAGTGCTCACTCTTTGATTCCAGTATTCCAGGATTTATTGTAAGTCTATATTTTTATAGGTTAGGGAACCCACTAACCATACATAACAATAACAACTTATGAGGGCTCTAGGCATGCAAATCTACAAATGTTAGTCGAGCCTATTTTTAAACTGCTGATTCCGAGTTTCTCTTTCAATCATTAGATTTCTAGGCCTATTATGTGAGCTCTTATAGTCTAGATCTGTAGCCTATAGTAGGACCTATAGCGGCTATAGAGTCTCTATTTCTACTTACTTTGACTTAAGTTAGATCCCCACGAGCAGAAATACAATACTTCCAGATCTAAATTATTTTCTATAAAGATTCTATATCTATCTATTTTTAAATAGATTTTAACTGCTCATACTTTTAAGAGCCTTTTTAATTAACACTAACTTAAAGAATAGGTTACTAGTTTAGGCCTACTCTTTAGTTACTGTATCTAAATCTAGAATCTATATATAATCTCTAGTCTTAGATATTAATACTTACTACTTAATAATAATATACATATAAGGAATAAGCATAAAAATACAGAGGTAGGCCTATATTTATTAGAAATAGTGTTTAGATTCTGCTCTACATATTTTAGATCTCTACAAAGACATTCAAATTTTAAGTTTTGCTTACTCTGTTAAGATCTTGACTCTGGATCCACCCAGTTAGGCCCGTACAGTCTACACTTTACGTGAGAAAATTACCGACGCGAGAGAAACAGGCGTAAGACGCGAGCCTTCAGCGGCCAGCCTACGTGACTTCGCTAGTGTAGGCGTGATTGTTACTTATTGTCTTAGCCCAGGATTGGTGAACACGGGACGAAGTGGGCCCACTGAGCGACTCAGGAGTGAGTATAGGGGGTAGGCCTACTCACTAATTGAGTTTTTAAGTAGGGTCATGGGTGCAGTGTCCAACTGCAAATTTAGAACTTAACAACCGTATGTGAACATTTCGACTTGCTTTCAGAAATTCCTTTTTAGTCCGAACTTCCTTATCTTATCTTATATAACACAGACGTTACTTCAAAAGCAAAATAAGATGATTACGTCCTATGCGTCATGCATCTAGCCATGCATGTTAACCAATGACTTAAATTCTGCCAGGGAATAAGGAGCATTTGTGCAAATTTGTCCTAGCATATGAACAGAGGAATGTGCCTTTATCTTTGTGTCTTTCTGTGTATTTATTAGATTTTGAATTTGAAGATTATAGTTAATTGTTTTAAGAAAATTAAGAATTAAGAATAATTGCTACTTTACTTTTGAGTCTTCTCTCCTGAAGGATTTTAAAATTTAGATTTTACTAAATGTGTTACTCTAGTGACTCTCTAGTCAAATGTGAATAGTCGTTTGTTATGAATCCCATTGCTCTATTTTGTGTCCGTTCCAGTTTTTTAAAAAATGTTTTCATAAGTTGAGGATTCTCAAACAGAGACGTTACTTAAAAAAAAGATAATTGTGTCTTACGCATTTCATTTGTCAATCTATGTTAATCAATGTGTTAATCAATGTGTTAATCAATGACTTAAACTGGGAGTCAAAACCAGCCCGGGCATTTTTATACAATCCGGCCCACAAATGGTACGCCACACCATGAGCGTCCAGTCATACCTGACATAAAAAATCACAGTGTAAATTTTGATAATGTATCGAAAGTAGTTAGTATACGAATAATTTATTAGATGATTTTGAAACTAGCTTATAAGCGCTATTACTAAATGAATAAAGTATGACACTTGGAATGGGGAATCTTTTATTGTGAAAAGTTCTTGCTACATATACATTAGCATTCACATTCAAGACATCTGAAGATCTCCCATTAACGAACATATTGTTTATGATTCACTTTCAATCCTCGCCATTTCATCAGACATATGAACTCTTCATCCTCCATTATTTGAACTGTCCATCTCACAAGATGGTGGCTGAGTTATTAAGCGCTTCCGAACCTGGGGTCCTGGGTTCGAATATCGGTGAAGACTAGGATTTTGAATTTCGGGATTTTTAGGGCTCCCTTGGGTCCATCCAACTTTAACGGGTAGCCTACCTGACTTTAGTTGAGAAAGAAAATGCTGTTGGTCATTGTGCTGACCACATCTGCTCGTTAGCCACTGACAAAGAAACAGATGATCTTAACATCTGATCTATATAGATCGCAAGGTCCGAAGAGAACTTAACTCTCTTATAATGCTTCTCAATAACTTGGAAACCTAGTTTGATTGCATCTTAAAGCTGGCTGCACACATATACAGAATATAACGACCTGTTTTTAATATCTTTACGTTCAGTAAAACAAATGCTGTGCAGATAATCTCATGTTCTAGCAAAGCCTCTTTGTATTTCGATTTAAGTCAATAACTTTGACCTCTTGGCATTAGTGTTTCTTAGGGCGTTAAGCCTGTTCATTCGTAAATGCAGTCATCATAAAGTTGGTGAATGATAACAATCTAAATTAGACTAAACGATTAAAACAAGACTATGGCTTGAATATTCCTGGTCCATTGGTGAATTCGACGGAGGCCACCTCTGAGTTTGTGTGATGACATAAACTCTCTTTATAATATTGTTTTGCACAGCATTTCAGCAATAGTTATTACTCACTTTCTGCTCCTTCTTTTTCCTTCTTCTTTTTTTTTTTTAGATTCTTTTGCATTTTGATTCCAATCAACACATTTCAACACTGCTCATGACAATAATTGTGATTTGTGAAGGACTTCGTAGCGGGCCAACTCCGTCAAACAACAACAACAAAAAAAATTCTTATGTGACTGGACAAGTCCTCTATAAGACTTGGAACGTTGTTGTTGATCCCTTTATAGATTCACACTAACACCTATTTCTATAAGAAATAAATGCCTTAATTTTCTTGTTTATCGTTTAGTGACTCTACTAGAAGCACCATAGACCGATGAAGAAGGATATTTAGGATAATGCTTTAGATTAGTATTAGACTTGAAAAGTGCAAAATATATTTTTATTTAACCATGACGCTCGTTGCCTTTTAAGAGAATAATATACATCTCTAAACAATTTACTGGCATTCATGCGGCCCTTTCGGTGGCCCTACCGGCCCAGTTAGATATTATACCGGCCCACCGGGCATTTACCCGAATGCTCTTATAGACAGTCCGCCCCTGAATGTGGATGATAAACGTATATCACAGATTTGTCACCAAATTCTTATTCAGAAATGAAGATTATTAGGCTACATCCATAGACATGAATAAATATAGACTGGCCAATAAGAGAGTTTTATGAAATAGATATTTTGAATTGCAATTGTGTGTACTTTATTTTATGTCTATAGATTTTTTAAATCTCTAAGACTGAAGATCATGCAATTTTAAAATTTTTCACAATTCGGAAATCCGAATACAATAGATATACATGTTTTCAAGTTACATGAAGTTACTTCCTTTTTCCAGTCTATATTTACCAATGTCTATTGCTACATCCTAACAGAATCGGGGGGAGGGGGGATAATTACGGACGAGGTTTAAGCTTGGTACCGTCGTGCGCGAGCACGTTACCCTGCCTCAACGTAGCGCTCGCGTGGAAACGGCTCACTAGAGGAAGTGGCTAGGCGAAAGGGTAACAAACAGGACTCCCGTGGGAGTGCCCACGGTTGGACGAGAGTCCACCTCTTGCACGGCGCGGAGTAGCACGAAAGCTTCCACAGCTCAGTCACGAATCCATGCGCTGTTCCTCAAGGGACCCTCTCATCAATGGCGGATCCTGCACAGTTAGCTTGGTACAACGAAGGTAAATGGTGGAGGCCCCCGGTACCACCCAGTGGTATTGGAAACAGCAATGCCCTATAGACATTGACTCGGGTCGCTCCCAGACAGACCTGTGAGGTCCGCAGGTTGTTTTTTTTTTACTGTTTGTTTTTGTTCTCGGACGAATTCAGACAGGTTTTTTTCAAACTTAGAGCTCGAAGAGCCTTCGGCTCAGCTCTTAGACTATCCACACGGTACCGTCGTGACTACAGTCCGAGGTGCATATAGAGACGGACTTGGTGTCAAAATCGGCCCTGGCATTTGTATACAATGCGGCCCACAATTTCTGTATCATATGATGGACATCTACTTCTATGTCTACCTTTTAAGTCTACCTGTCTTCAAGATCATTTTATATGTTTCATAATGTATCGATATACATGCATACAGCGAACTCTATTGCTGTATTAGAAATAGGTCCTATGGGCCTTGTGTTTCTTTTTAATCGCTGAGTATGTAGGCCCTAAGAAGACGAAGCCTACTGACTACGAATGAAGGTATTTCGGAAATTGCATTACACTGCAGAGTCTGTGAAAGATTTGCATTTAAACACGACGCCCAGAGCCTTTTTAAAAGAGAAGATTATAAAACCTTTAACAATTTAATATGTGCCCCCATTGTGGCATCGATGCGACCATTTCGGTCATTTCGGCCCATTTGGGTACCGGCCCACCGGGCATTTGCCCAAATGCCCATATAGCCAGTCCGCCCCTGAGTGCATACCATGTGGTCAAATAGACTAGTCATTGCATTTTAGCCTATTTTATTTTTTAATGGACCTTATTCCCCAATTGTAAACAAACAACATTTAGCCACGTGATAATAATGATAAAACAATGAAAAAAAACTGTCACGTGACAGCCTGTGAGTATTTGTAAAGAAGAGATAGAGGTAAGGTAAGATATAGAAGATATAGAGAACCACGTGGCTAAATGTTGTTTGTTTACGATTGGTGAATGAGGTCCATTATATTTGCGTTTGTTAGTTTGCGCTACATCTAAGTCTACAAAACGTTTACATTTTACAACACGACAACGTTCCATGATCTAGCACTCTGCATGCTGTAATGACTCTGACTTGCGCACCATCATTCAGGCTAGTGCACAGGTGCGCACCTCTAGTGAACGGACTAGAACAGGATATTGACATTGTGAGAATAACGACTTCCGCCCACGTTGAGAGTCAAGATGGAGAAACAGTGCTAAATGAAGATGTTGATTTATGTAACTGTGATGTCATGTAAATAAACATCCTTGTCCTCGTTGAGTTGCCTTCTTTAAGTTATTACAATACTGTTGGCTTTTCCAATTCCAAAAATGCTTTTAATTAATTCAAACAAGAACTAAAAATAATTATTGTGAACAATTCCGATGGAGCTAGGTTTCGTACAGGTACCACAAAAGCTGTGACGCGATCAAGATTACCTAGTCAATTCAAAGTTTGCTTTTTTACATCTTGTAGGCCCTATACCGATTTCTTGAGGATTGCAATGACTGTAGTGTCGCCGCGACTTATTACGCAATATGTGCATCACGCAGGTAGGCTAAATAAAAAAATACACCTGTTCGTTGAATAATAAAAAAAGACTTATTTTTATATAAATGAAAAGATTTAAGATTACTTTACTTAACTTAAGACTGGAACATAAAAGATCCAAGAGATCAAGGATTACAGAGCGGTGCGATTTAATGTATAAGGAAAAATTGTCTAAACCCTCCACACACACACACACACACAAACAAGCAAAATACGAAAAAAAAATTTAAAGAGAGAGAGGGGGGGGCGGCTATATAAAGAACAGCACAATTACTGCTATTGATTTCTTCGTTCTCATTTTACATGTCGGAGGGTTCAGATCAATAAGCCTACATCTGAGATGAATCGCTCAGTGGTTTCCATATCAGGCAGTTCTCCGTACAGTTTTTCTTCTGTAGGAGGATTTTTGGGCCAGAGACTTGTTCGGGCCTCTTGATATAGTAGGCCTATTTAGCTTTGAAGAACATGGTCAGCATGTCAGCATAACCATTGTCCGCAGGTGGTCGATTTCGTTTTTTGTTTCGCCGTCTGCGTCTACGTCTGTCCTCGGCAGCATATTTTCGTTTGGTCTCAAATGTGTATCCCGCGGCCTTTGTAAGTAACCTCCAGCTGTCTCGTTCTGAAGCCGCATGCAACCAGGTGCTCTCTTCTATGTCAGCTAAGGCAAGTTGGAGTCTAAGCTGGTCTTTAAAGGGGGCCCGGTCGCTGAATGGTTAAGTGCTCGGCTTCCGAACCTGAGGTCCTGGGTTCGAATCTATGTAATATTGAATTTCGGGATTTTTAGGGTGTCCCTGAGTCCACCCAGCTCTAATGGATACCTGACTTTTGTTGGGGAAGGTAAAGGCCGTTGGTCGTTGTTCTGGCCACATGACTTCTGTTTGTTAACCGTTGACCATAGAAATAGATGACCTTAACATCATCTGCCCCATAGATCGCAAGGTCTGAAAGGGAAACTACTTTTTTACCTTTGTTACATCGACCACCTTTTAGTGCACCAAAAAAAAAACTGCTTTTGGCATACTTTCTTCCCCCATACGAGATAGTACCCTGGTCATCGTAACTATCAAACCAAAAGAAGTCCCTCTATACTTTCCATACAGGCGTTCTCAAGGACATCGCTGTTTGTAGTGCGGTGTTGCCACCGTACGTACGAGACGCAAGCATCTTTGGTGAAAGCGTTCAAGTAGTCTTAGTTGCTTTCTGTATAATACCCGTGTCTCAGATCCATATAAAAGGGTTGAGAGAACTACTGCTTGCTTATAATTGGCACTGCAATATATCAGTACTGCACGATTTACCTCCCTGTTTCTATATACAACAAATTTAATTAATTACAACTATGAGTTGGTACATTTTTTTGTATTGATCCTTGTTTAGGTAGAGCAAAGAATTTTGGAAAGATTCAACTTAAACCGAGAATGGGAAGTGGGGGCTAAAATAATCCTCCCAGAACAGACAAACAGACAGCCTAACGGTGAATGATGTAAGTTTTGTAATTCTCTCCATAAAGATCAATAAAGCAGTCCTAGTCTTAATAATTTCGCACACATTAAATTCGAAAGAGTATTTTGTTTTAACATTTTTGAAGGGCAGTGTATATAAAATTATCTAAATTCACTTTCAAACTTGTATTTAAAACACGAAGGTCAAAGTGAAAAGAGAAATAAAACATATAGAAAGACCGAAGCTGTTATTCGGGGCCGGTCCTAAGCCACTGCAACCTATGCCGCCGCAGTGGGCCCCGCACTGTCATAGGCCCCGCGCTAATTCTAGATATAAATTAATTAATTAAACCATTAAGGGTCTCCGCGGCTTCCTGATTTTCAGGAGTTCCCGAAAATCTCCTGAAATAGCAAAATATACGAAAAAGTCCAGTAATCTCCTGAAATTATTTTAATCTTCTGAAAAATAGTAAAAATTGGCATTTTGGGGTGACTTTTAATTCGTAAAACGCTGATTCTACGAGCGATAAACGATAAGGCAGTGTCATCTTTCATTTGTTATTGAACACGTGAAATAAATAGTACTGCAGTCGAGATCTGAACAGCTGAAACCAAACCACAATCTATTTGGGTTTCTTGTCAGCTTCAAGAGCTTTCAGCGTAATAACACGCAGAAGCTTACAGCGAACTCCAAGCAAGCATTGGCGTCATCGACAGACCAATCAACAGATATGGGCTAATGAATTTTTGACCCAGAGACCTCAGAGGGTTAGGGTAAACAATGTTATATCAAATGCACGCATAGTTAACACAGGGGCGCCCCAGGGGGCTGTGACATCGCCATTATGGTTCATTTTGTACACCAATGACTTTCAATCCCATAGTCCTTTTTGCTCTTTCACAAAATTCGCTGATGATGCGGCTCTTCTTGCCCTGCTCCCAGAGAGTTCAGACGTAAAAGAGTATTTTAGAGAAATAGACCACATTGAAAGGTACTGTAAAGATAATTTTTTATTATTAAATGTAAAAAAAACCGAAGAAATGATTATCGATTTTCGTAGGGAAAAGAAGGAAAATGATATTGTAACTGTATCTGGAGAGACCATTGAAATAGTGCAAACTTTTAAATACCTTGGTACTATCCTAGACAATAAATTAAATTTTACAGCAAACACAGATTATATCAGCAAAAAAGGGCAGCAAAGACTACGATTACTGAGAAAACTGTCCTCTTTTAATATTAGCGAAAAGGCCTTGGCTATGTTTTATCACGCTCACATCGGCAATATTTTACATTTTAATATCACTGCCTGGTATGGAAATCTAAGCACTAAGAATAAAAATAAACTCCAGAGAATCCTAAATGCTGCTGGTAAGGTCATTGGCAAAAAGCAAACCCCATTAGGGCAGCTGTTTGAGGCAAACATCCTCACAAAATCTAAGAAGATTCTAGAAATAAAAAATCACCCTTTGGGTCAGGATTTTGCTATTTTACCATCACAAAAGATATACAAGACATCGATAGCAAGGACAAACAGACACAAAAACTCTTTTGTTCCTCTGGCAATCAGATCATTAAATAGAACCAATCTAATGTAAACTTTTCATATGTTATGTGAGTGAGTCTGGTGTGAATGTACATTTTTTAAATAATGTTTTGTTTTGTATAATGCACAAATTGTAAGACAAATTTCCTTACGGACAATAAAGATTATTATTATTATTATTATTATTAGATATATGTGGGCGAGAATGTGCAGATTGAATGGAATCTTAAAGGTATTGGCATATCCTACCAAATACCACCAAAACCACGGCAGAAATTTAGGCTGTCTGTCCAACAATGAAAGAGACACTACTTTGCCAAACTACTTTATTGTACTCAGAATATTTTTAACAATACCCGCATCTGTAGCATCTGGTGAAAGAAACTTCTCGCCTCAAACTAATCAAGAATTGCATAAGGTCAACAATACACGTAGATTGATTGAACAATTTGGCAATTCTTTCTATTGTGTGCAGTGGCTGAGCGGTAAAGCGCTTGGCTTCCGAACCGGTTGTCCCGGGTTAAAATCCTGTTGAAAACTGGGATTTTCAATTTTGGGATCTTTGGGCGCCCCTGAGTCCACCCAGCTCTAATTGGTACCTGACATTAGTTTTGGGGAAAAGTAAAGACGGTTGGTCGTTGTGCTGGCCAAATGACACCCTCGTAAACCGTAGGCCTCAGAAACATATTACCTTTACACCACACGGTCTGAAAGGGGAACTTTACTTGACGTTTACTATTGAGCTTTATCTCTGTAGGAAACAAAATTTGTATGATACACTGTAGGCCTAATACACGCAAAGCTCGTAAAGTTAATTTGATCGGCATTTTTTTACATAACAAAAAAAAAGAATAAAATGCAGAGACGAATTTATTTTCTCATACAAAATCGTAATTTTTACTTATTATCCTAACGCGTACCGGTACCCAGACTGGTACACGCGCAATCCGCTTCATATTAGGCCCCGCAAATATTAGGGCCAGCCCTGCTGTTGCTAATGTCTTGATACTAAACAAAGGAACTTATAAATTTATTTTTGTCTGTTATAATAGGGCACAATATCTTTTATGAATCTTTATATTTTAGATAAAAATATTCCATAAAAAGATATTCCAATATGTGTAAGCCTTTTAAGTAATAGGCCTACTATTATTGCATTCAATACTTTAAAGCTATCTTACACCAGGGTTTGCCTTAAGATATTGGAGGACTTATGCGAAGTGAATTTCGTGACCCCCAAACGGAATAGAAAAAAAAAAACATTGAAAGCTTTTTACTAAAAACCCAGGGTTCTCCAACACTAACATAAAGTACAAGTTTCGCTACTTCTATAAAAAAAAATAATTGCCTAGTTTGCCTAGGCATAAGACCGGCCCTGCTTACACGTACTGGTGTCGGGACACCCAATTCCTCTCAAAAGTAATAAAGGAAAATCAATGGCCCCTGTGGCCTCAAATCGACCATGGGCTCGGGCGCATTGAGCCCCAATGGTTGCTACGCCTCTGATTGGACATTTCTAATATTTGGTAATAATTGGTGATAATTGGATTCTTAAAACAAAAATCACGCTACAATTACAGTTTTATTGGAGGTTAAAGACATCATCATTATTATCTTATCTTATAACATACAGACGTTACTTCAAGATAGAAAAAAAAGATTATTACGTCCAATGTGTAATAAATACAGATGATATGTTAAGGATTAAACAAAAACGATTGTAAAATAATTAATTTGAATGAAAACTTACACATAAAGATGATTTAACACCAAACAATTCTAACTTACACTTATTTTGTTCGCCAATTTATAATCATACTAGATCTTTGTAATTGTATTTTATTTATGTGAAACTTTGGCTATGGACCCTAAAGCAAGGGATACAAATTGCCTTGTGTGTGTGTGTGTGTTTGATTCTGGGTTGACATTAGCACAATAATCCCATCACAAGCTGGCGCCAAATTAAGAGTAGACTAAAAATAAATATAAAGTTAGTTATTTACGCTGAAGCGGCGAGAATATATAATATATTAAGCAGAAATACTTCGGCAATAGAGGCTATGGTAATTGTTAAAGAACCGTATACAGGGGCGATCACCCAAGATCCCCGTTTCACTGGGGCCAAGCGCTGGCTAAAATAGGTAGGGCTATATTTTAAAAAGTATATGGACTCGACCGATTCCCCGGAACATGAGCATCTTAAAACTCAACCCCCAAACAGTATACGCTTCGGACTCCTCATAATGACCCACAGTTGAAACCCTGCCCACAGACCCTCCACCTATCGTCCTGCAAGACGTCTGGGCTAGGACGTAATACTATTCACTTATGAAGAAACGTCAATAAACACATACAAACACTTATGATTCCCTCACACATTTGGTATCCTAAGCTTCGGGATACATGTCTACGTGTTAAATAGATTTCCACCACACGTGATCTGTCGAACGTCTTTCTCCATTCGTCTTTTGTCTTGAATAGAATATCTTTCAATGACTGGCACGTCCATTCTTATATGTTTTAAACGTATGACACTCGCCAACTTGTCGCCTCCTATTTAGATGTCTATTTCAAAGTCCTGTTGGCTAATGGTCATAATGTGTGTCCTACTGGCTGTTGATTTGCATACCATTAGCTACGGAAGTCTTGTCTATGCACATCAAGTAAAGCTAGCTCCTCCTCTGACTTTTAGCGAAGAAGTTATTTTAACTTTATTTCATTTTCATCACTCTGCGGACCTTCTTTGGTCGCCTTACGGACCCCCAGGCACTAGGGATCCGCAAACGACAATTTGAGAACCACTGATCTATACCATCCGTAAAACGCGAGTTAGTTATTCTTGTATATTATATATTATGTACCTTTTATCATGACACAGCGGAAAACGACTTTGTCTGAACGGGATGCGGAAAAATTTACAGGTCGCAACTGGGTTTGCGCAGTCGTGTGAAACACTGCACTCGTCTTTGATCTTCGAAATCGAAAGCATGGCCATACTACACATGACACAATGATTATATCAATGATAGGATGTATTCTATAAAAATGAGATAAAATGACCTATATGGACCTTAAAACGTCTTATTCAAAACGTTTAAACATCGAAGAACTAGAAGATTCATATGCTGGGTGAACCCGAGTGGTAAACAATTTTCTACAATTCAGAGATTGAATCCAAATGTCCCTCCAGAATTTAAGCCTCGACTTTTGAATTAACCTAACCATTCGACCATGCGTCTAAAATTTAAGAATTAATAAAGAAATAATGAAGTATTTTTTTGTAAACACACTAAATATGCTAATATTGCTTAGGCTCCTTCAGAACACTGTTCTCCTATTATTTTAGGGCCTATATCTGTCTTCACGCTTATGGAAAGGTTGCCTGAGACTATTCTATAATTCGCGTTCAGGAGAATATCTATATCTATATCTATATCTATATCTATATATATATATATATA
>JADKLZ010081101.1:18952083-18962519 GCA_021533235.1 Biomphalaria straminea
TAATTCTCTTCTTCCCTCAAGAGTTTGGACGAGCAAGAAGTAAAGGACAGATCACTCTTGCAATGTCTTGGAAAGATCACTCTTTTTTATTTCTACCCCACGTAGTTTTAGGCTAAAAAAGGAGGGGGGGGGCGAAGGAGAGCAAGTTATCTACTCTCTAAACACCCGTCATTAAATAGCATACACCTAGAATTAGTGCGGGTCCTATGAAAGTGCGGGGCCCACTGTGATCGCATAGGCTGCAGTGGCATAAGGCCGGCCTTGCGAAATAGCGGCGTATGCTACGCCGCCGGTTGACTAATAGTGTTATAAAATAACAAAAGAAGTAGCAGATGTCATCATTAAGAGTATAAGCTAGTAGTCTCTTTAGAATAGCTGTCTCATTAATTAGGATACGCTTGAATGGTTTGGAGTTACAATGCGTTGCTATAAATCTTGTTACTCAGCCGACAATAAGATAAGAGAGGGAGTTTATTTATGTGGGATTGAAAGCATATTATTGATTTCATTATTTCATTTCCATCTACCCTGTCCATACATTAAAGGTCGTCAAGCAGTGGTGTTATCAAAACTTCTACATGGATCTGAGTCAAGCTTACAACATGTATACAGAAAGCAACTAAAACTTCTTGAACACTTTCACCAAAGATATATGCTCCATCACGAGCATAGGATGGTAAGACGTCACTATATACAGTGCAGATCACACGTAGAGTAAACAATAAATCAAGAGAATTTCATCATCACAGCCTAAGTCCCAAAATCTTTTGACTTTTTTTTTTAAATCTATTATTTTTGTTAATAAATGTTGTCAGAGTGCGGGTTTGCCTAAGGGTTTAATTTTGTCTATCTTCTAGAATTATCACTAAGATCTACACTGTCAAAATATGAAGGTCAGCACTTGAAGTTCAAAATTAAATACATAAAAAGACACAAGCGTATTGTCAGATTTGATGACAGGTATGTCTCAAAATGATTAAAAGAAAAGTTTTAAGATCAATTGGAAAGTGAAAGAGATTAGAAATAACAATGTAAGGTTTAGTCAATAACATTCAATCTTGTGGACGAATTCGAAAATTAAGTAGAGCAGAGGTTGGTGTCACCCCTTCACAAAATTTAATTTTCCATAATAAAAAACTATTTTTTGTTATGAAAGGTGCAGAAAATTGTTCTAGTATTTAGCTTATGTGCTTTTGCCAAAAACAAAAAGGTTGCAAAGACAATTCAAAATCGCTCCCGAAGTGGTCCACCCATGCAGGTAAAAAGGCAGATATTTTCACAATATTTTCAGCAAGATTATCAGAATGAAATGCTATCAAAGGTAAATGGTAGAAAAGAATGAAAAAAGAAGGTTGACAGATCTTGTGTGGTGCCCCAGCGGTTCAGCAGACCAAGGGATAGGTGCAGGTGAATGTAAAGTTAGTTATGAACATGGCTAACTGATGTCTTATAATGATTAATTGTTTAGTAAAGGATTTAAGGATCAATCTTTTATTAAAAGCCTCAAGAAAAAACATGTTCGTAAAAAAATATAAAAAAAAAAATCTCCCCTTCCATTAGTTCAGTGTTTCGTATTGCTTATGGTATGGAATTTCACGTGAAAATAAAAATTAAATAATAATAATAATAATAAAATAATTTAAAAAATCTTACTAATTGTTGTTTTAAATTATTTTCAACTTATATGCATACTAAATAGATTTTTATCTTCAAAAGTAAACATTCTTTTTTGTAAATGTAAATTTTGTAAATATGACAGAACTTAAATTAGCAATACTATTGTGAAAAAAAAATAATTTTTTTTACAAAAAATCTAAAACTGTGTGCATAAATTATGTTTGGCGTTCCCCTTACTAAAAAGCCTGCAATGTTTGTTGCTACTAATAGTGAATAGTTGTAAATATTGTGTATTTTTATGAAAAACAAACTGCTTGAATAATTGATTTTTAAAATTAGATTTTTCACTTTCAGAAAAGTAAAAAGTAGCCTCTAAAAAAAAACGTTTTTATTCTACTTTGGTATTATTCCTTGATAGATGTCAGTTCACCCTCATCCTCTAGCGACGCCACTGAAAGTGCAGCATGGCAACGCCGACCCAGTTTTGAATTTTCTATTTGACTACAAACGACTCGAACAAAGCCTTTGAATACTGGGGTATATTGTAGCTTTGTTGTAGTCGTCCTGGGTTTTTTTTTTTTTTCGCGGCACTGGTTTTACTTTTTGGTCTCAAACATTTTCCTTTCCTTAACCTTTCTCCAGCTGTCTCTTTAGGAATCAGTATTTATAATCTTTGCTATTTAGATTTATACAAAAGTGCAACGCGCTTTTCCCATAACACTACTTGTAAAGATTTCAAACTATATGCCTATACTGTGAAAAAAATTGTTTTGGAAGCCCTTTGAAAGATAATCAGTTACATAGTCTGAATACAATAAGATATCGATACAATCTATATGCCGTGTGACCTGTCTGGACAAAACGAATTTATTACAAGGAGCATTTTTGAAATGTACAACATCAGGTTTCTATCTTGCTGTTACTTCAGCAAAATCGCATTTTTGATTGTGTTATGCCTGCAAGCTAAGATCATAGACATATATTTATTTATGTCTATGGCTGAGATATAATTATTTTTTCCAATATAGGCCTACCATGTTCACTCAACGATGTGACGGGTGCAAAGTTTTCTCCTTGTGACAAACCACTTTCGAATTTCACGCTTGGTGAGACTCAGCTCTAAGCTATAGCCTGGAAAACTAGAGAGCAGTGATTCTCAAAATGTAGACACATAAGTACATTTTCTATGATTTTCGTGGCACTCGGTAGCCCTCGTGTATAATTGTACATTTATTTGTTTTATAACGATAAAAAAAATACTTGTTCAACACAAAATTTTTTTACAGTGAAAGTCATTGACGATAAAATTAAAACCAAATTTATTTTATAATATAATTTTAATGTATATATGACGTCTATTGTTATTTTGTGATGGTGAGCCCTCTCCAAAGGTTGAGTGGGAAACTAAATAACCCCTTGAGTTTCCAGAAGCAGTGGAGCTCTCTGATCAAAGTCCATGTTTTCTAGCTTTCCACAAGTTTGTATAGATAAGATAAGATAAGATAAGATAAGATAATTTTATTGATCCAATCTAATGGAAATTCAGTTTGATTACAATTGACAACCTCAGCGTAACTACTGTACAAAAACAATGTTAATGAAAAATTCGAACAACATTCACATACGAACACACATACACATTCACAACCAGCGCTTCATGGATTTGACTTTACTTCTCAATGACAGCTGATCTCGTAACACTCTGACCGAGAGTGGGACAAAGGAGTTTTTAAATCTTTCAGTTTTAGTCTTGATGGAAAGCAGACTACCACTTCGTTCCTCCCCTCCTATGTTCATGATGGAGATATTTCTTCATTATCAATTTTCTCAGTTAAACATTCATTTCTAAAATTACTTTTATTACGTCTTAGATTATTATTATTATTTGCTCATTTTGCCTTTCGTTAAATGTCTATATATCAGAAATATTAATTGAATAACGTTACGAAGTAAAATTATTTAAGAATTGGAAACATTTAATTTCTTAGTCATCACAATTTATTTTCGTTTTTTTTTTCTTCAAATGTTCCTGTTGTGGGCCTGTCCCCTCGCGCCATAGTTGCCATTAATTTAATTTATGACCTCGGGGAAAATCTGTTACTCAATTTTATCGTTTCTATCTTGGAAAAGCTTAGATCTACCTGATGCGCAGACGCCGCAGAGGCGTAGCTAGGGTGGGGAGGGAGGGGGAGAATTTGAAAATCCCCCGCCCCCCCCACTTGAAAGGTTTTTACATTAAATATTAAATATTACCCAAAATGCAGAGGCCCCAAAGAGGTTAAGCCACCCACCCCCCATTGGCAAATTCATAACTACGCCATTGCTGATGCGGTTACATGTTTATCACTATCTCGATCAAGGATACAATTTTCTTTTTCTGCAGGGGCCCATAAACATTTTTTTTTCTTTGTACTTCAAATGTAGAGATTGCCAGTCTTACTTTTCTTTTTTTCTTTCGGTTGTTTGTTTTTATGTATGCACGTGTGTCGAATGTTTCCTTGTCACACGTTTTGAAATGGTCCCAGTCCGCGCTGTCATTCAAAGTTGATTTCACGGAAGCTTTCTTCACTAATCCGTTTATACTTCAAACGTTGTTGTATCTTGTTTTAGTGTTATATTTTTTTTTATTAAGTTGATTGTGTTTCATTACATTCAAGCAACGACTATAAAAGATTTGGAATTTTTAACTGCTAGTGTGTGCCAGTGCATTGGTGAAAGACAAATAATGGAATATCATAGTGTTATTTTTTGTTACGTAATAAGACACTTTCAGCAGTACATTAATTACAAACTTCAAAATCGTAGTTTTATAAATAGTTTAATCCTAATTGAATAACTAACACTGTAAACACTAGTTTGTTTCCATGGACATTAATAAATATAGACTGGAAAAAAAAAGTAACTTTATGTAACTTGAAAACATGTACATCTATTGAATTCGGATTTCCGAAATATGAAAAATTTCAAAATTGCATGATCTTCAGTCTTAGAGATTAAATAAAATTTATAGATATAAATAAAGTACACACAAACGCAATTCACAAATTCTTGTCTCACAAAACTCTCTTATTGTCCAGTCTATATTTATTTATGTCTATATTTGTTTCTATTCCTCCATCTTGAATTCCCATCTCTTTCCTTTCAACACGCATTCGCACCATTTCCGTTTAACACTACGATGCGCATGTAAACACATCGTTAGCCCTGAGTAGTTCCTAAGTCAGAACATTGAACTATAGGCCTACTAAGGGTCAGAGTTATACTGTATACCGTGTTAATTTTTTTTCTTCCGGTGAATGGAAAATGTTATTTGGTCGGTAGTAGCAGCACCCGTTCCTGAAACCTTTGTTTGTGGCGGAGGCAGACCCTAGGTTCTAGACCTGTGAGGTAGAGACAGCATCCCAAAAGAGATTTACCTGTGAATGTCAGTAAAGGTACCTGACTTCAGTATGACCTCTTTGTGACACTGGCCACACCTGGAAACAAGTAAAAAAAAAAAGTAAAGTATCCCCTTCAGACCTTGCGATCTATGGGGCAGATGATGTTAAGGTCATCTGTTTCTTTGGCCAACGGTTAACGAGCAGGGTGTTATGTGGCCAGCACAACGACCAACCGCCTTTACTTTCCCCAACTAAAGTCAGGTACCCATTAGAGTTGGGTGGACTCAGGGGCGCCCTAAAAATCCCGAAATTCAAAATCCCAGTCTTCACCGGGATTCGAACCCAGGACATCAGGTTCGGAAGCCGAGCGCTTAACCATTCGACCACCGCGCCCCCTGCCTGGAAACAAGGTTGCCTAAAATCGCGTGCCTACGTTTGCAACACTATATAGATTTGTTTGTTTTACATGCTTCGGGCTTTCCTCCAGAAATGAAGATTATTACGTCCTGGCCTCTATCAGTTAAATAAACACAGATCATCATGTTTGAAATACCTAGAATGGGCAGGTAGTAGCACAATGTCGCATACAACAAAACGTGCATGTCCTACCATTGCTTCAGATGATCATCTTTGGGGAAAACTTTGTCCTGCATTCTGCCAACAGCTAAAAACAAAGAGGGGTAAGGGATGTGGAGGGGCTTTGGTTAATTTAGTTTTAACATTTTGAAGTCACTTCATTTTAATTTTTTTCTCCCACTAACACTGGTGTTTTCAACCTGTAGGTCGCGACCCCCTTGGGGGTCGATTGAGGATTTGCCAGGGGTCGCCTAAGACCATCGAAAATATGGTTTGTTATTGTCTTCTCTTCTATTGCTGTACGTGTGTGGGTGGGGAGGAGGGGTAGCGGCAGAATGGGAGATTATAAAAAGGGGTCACCGAGTTCAAAAGGTTGAGAACCGCTGCACTAACATGAGGCGCGGTGGCTAAGTCATTGAGAGCTTCGGTGTCTGATACTTAATATTTTTCTGTGGCATTAAACTCTCAAAGACTGGAAATATTCTGTCAGCCTCAGCGTTCAGTACATAATTTAATAACAAGCCAAAAAAAAAAAAAACAAAACAAAACAAAAAAAAACAAAAAAAAACATCCTATTCTTTTAGAAAAAAAAAAGCTTATCTAACTCCGCCCTCAAAACTATAGCGATCGAAAATGTTCAGGTTATATCCCTTATTTGATATCAAAATAATTAATTCCCCATAATTATTTGACTAATTGGTTATTAAAAACAAATATTCATGTTTTGTTAGCTACGATAATAATGGTTTCAACTTGATCGGAGAATACATGAGGGAGAAATAGCGTTAACACTTATTTAAGGGAACTAAACCCAACAAACTTAGCCATATCTGGGAATACCATAGATATAAATGAATATAGACTGGAAAAAGGAAGTAACTTCATGTAACTTGAAAACATGTATATCTATTGTATTCGGATTTCCGAATTATGAAAAATTTAAAAATTGCGTGATCTTCAGTCTAAGAGATTAAACAAAACTAATAGACATAAAATAAAGTACACACAATTGCAATTCAGAAATTTTTGTTTCATAAAATAGTCTTATTGGCCAGTCTATATTTATTTATGTCTATGGGGAATACTGAAGAATTAGTTTCCCTTCATGGTGACAAACAGAATAATAACTTATTACCAGTAATTAATTGACTAATTGGTTACTTTTTTTTTTATTGTTTCGTGTCTTGTATATGTCATTGAATAATTGTGTGAAGTTTCAACTTGATCTGAGACAGATAGACGGATAGACAGACAGAGTTAGTCAGGGGCGGACTGGGTATCAAATTCGCCCCGGGCATTACCATATGAACCGGCCCACAAATGAAAGGCAAGTCATATCATGGGTGTAGTCAGGATTTTTCGGTTTGGGTGGATTTTTTTCCCTACCTCTTCTGCACTAAATATGTATGTAATTAATCTTCATTACATTCTGACTTTCATTCTTTCGGGCGTTTTTAAAGCCTAGACTAGGTTCTTCTTTTAATTAGTAGAGACAGTTCACAACACCAAGGACAGGGAGTCTGGGGGAGCGCTGTGAAGCCCCGCATTCAAGAAATCTTTCCGTTGTTATAAGCTTTAAAAATGCATATTCTGATATTCTGAGGTATCTACAGTGCACTGTATATGTAAGTAAATAATCTTCATTATATTCTGACCTTTCATTCTTTCGGGCGTTTTTTTTTAGCCTAGAATAGGTTCTTCTTTTAGTTAGTGGAAAGACAGTACACACCACCAAAGACAGCTAGGGAGTCTGGGGAAGCGCTATGAGACATCTGAGGATCCTCCTACAATGAACATATTGTTTATGATTCACTTTCACTCCTCGCCATTTTCTCAGACAAATGATTTTCCATTTACAAATATAAATCTTTAACCTCCATTATTTAACTGCCCTTCTAACAAGGTGATGGAGGCGCGGTGGCTGAGAGGTTAAGCTCTTTGAAGCCTTGGGTCATGGGTTCGAATCTCGGTGAAGGATTTTGAATTTTAGGATTTTGGGGGCTCCCATGGGTCCAGCCAACTTTAACGGGTACCTGACTTTAGTTGTTAACCATTGGCAAAGAAACAGATGACCTTATCATCATCTGCCTTATAGATCGCAAAAGAGAAATTTACTTGACTCACATTTACTGCTTTCTAAATAACATGGAAACCTGGTTGGACTTCATCTTACAGCTGGCTACACTCACACACACAACAGAACATGTCTACGTCTTTCTTTAATATAATTACGTTCAGTAAAGAAACGCTGTCAAGATGATCTCATATTTAGCAAAGCCTCTTTCTATTTCGCCTTCAGTCAATAACTTTGTCGTCTTGGCATTAGTGTCACCTATGACGTTGAGCCTGTTTATCGCTGTCATCATAACGTTGGTAAATCTCTAGTGTTTGTGAGAAAACATCAATAAGTTTACCACATTTTTTTACATAGCTATTATTACGCATTTTCTGCTCCTTCTTTTTATATTCTTTTTAGATTCTTTTGCATTTTGATTCCAATAATAATAATAATAATAATAATAAAGCTAATACACCAGCACTTGGCTTTGACGCACAATTTGATCGAGAAGGATACTGCACCTTATTACAAATACTCACCACAAGAGGTTCTCGAGTCTACTGATCACCTGCTGTACTGGGATAGGCCTATTTTGACCGACAAAACGGTAGATTTTAATCGCCCTGATCTGTTGCTTATCGATAAAAAAGAAAAAGCCGCTGTCATGATTGACATTGCCGTACCACTATCTCATAACTTAAGAAAAACTGAGCTTGAAAAACAGCGAAAGTATGTGAACCTAGGCTTGGAGATTAAGTGTTTATGGAAGTTATCTAAAATAACAATGTATCCCATTGTCATATCAACCGAGGGGATAATAACAACTGACCTCACAGATACATTCAAGGCTCTGGGCATTCATAGGAACATTCTCGTTGCCTGTCAGAGGGCGGTACTGCTGCAGACCTGCCACATCACCAGAAAATTCCTCATTGGAAACTGATAAAGGGAATACGATGAATTTTGTCTCCCTTTAACGAAACTCGACTCTGGCTCCGCCAGAGAAAGAATACTCGTTCTTTTCTAACATAATAATAATAATCTTTATTTCTACACTGTTCAAAATAATAATTGTGATTTATGAAGGACTTCGTAGCGAAGCCAACTCAAGATCATGCGACGACTCCATCAAATAAGAATTAGTATGTGACTGGACATGTCATCTATTGGACTTGGAACATTGTTGTTGGTCCCTTATTTATAGATTCATCCGAATATATTCACACTAGGTCCGATCTCTATAAGAAATAAAAGCGTTAAGCTTCTTGCGTATCGTTTGGTGACGTCTACTGTCTACTAGGAGCACGGATGAAGGATTTTTACAACAATGCTTTAGATTAATATAATTGTAAAAGATATTTTCAATCATGACGGTCAAAGTCTTATCTTTAAAGAGAATAATATAAATCTTAAAACAATTTACTGGCATTCATACGGCCCTTTGGGTGGCCCTGTCGGCCCAATGGGGTACCGGCCCACCGGGCATTTGCCCGAACGCCCATGGAGTTAGTAGGTAAACACGTTTCTTTTCTATAGGCCTACAATTATTATTTACATATCTAAGTAACATGAACGACTGAGCAAAAAGGACGAGTTGGACGTAGATTTACGTTTACAAATATTGCATTTTAATAAATTGAAAAAAGTAATAAATATATATCGACAATATGAATATAGTAAGATCACATCAGACTTATCAAGAGACAATGTGTTCACTTTTCTGTAGGGCCTACATACACCGCAATCATATCCCTCAACGCTCCATTTTTTTAGTAGACATCAGTCTGCGCCATCTATCTTTGTCGTGTGCTAGCCACAACTCATAATTTAAAATGCTAAAGGTCAATGTTAACAGACCTCAGTACAAGATCTCAAAGGAATGTAAATTACAACCTTTTCTGGTAAATAAGGGCCTTTTTTTTTTAAACTACCTAGTTCTTACGCTTGTTGAGAATCCTGTTTTGGAAATACACCACCATCTCTAATTTTCATTATGCCTTGACTTTGAAGATAATCTTATAGTTTTAATTATTCTGCACTTGCTAACCTGTTTTCCCTTTTCTATGTAAAACAAATATACAATGTGATGACAATGTCTTCGATTCCTAAGATTAAGGATGAGTGCAGTGTTTCACATGACTATGCAACCCAGGCACTTGTCATCAGTGGAGTAGCTAGGATATTTGATGCCCTGTTCCTCAAGATGCCCTCCAAAAAAAGTTTTAAAACGGCGAAAGTTTCTAATTTTGAAATAAAGTGTATTCATTAATTAAGCATTACCATTTTTCAAAGAATCGATTTTACACACAAAAAAAATACAAGTTTTTCTCGCTGGCAAAATATTGATAATTTTATCAAAATCATTTTTCCCCACTTGATCCTGTCAGTAGATGTAAGTAGGCCTATTTCTTCATCAAAGTACCTTTGGAAAAACTTTGCTTGCATGTAGCCACACTCAGGCTACCACAATGGTTAAAAAAAATATATGCGAATCAGGATCGCAATATTCGGGGTCTGACATATTTTTTTTTTTATATAAAACTCTAAAGCTCAATAGATTCTTGTTTTGGAAGTTCGGAGACTTCTGGAGAAACTGCGACAATTAGCTGAAGCCCACAGACCAATTTTGTTTTGTCTATGTCGGTCAGGAGAACCATCGAGATATCCATGTAATGATTCAATAAAGGCAACTAATTGACTAATGATTCAATAAAGGCAACTAATTGACTAATGATTCAATAAAGGCAACTAATTGACTAATGATTCAATAAAGGCAACTAATTGACTAATGATTCCATAAAGGC
>JADKLZ010081101.1:18962529-19005399 GCA_021533235.1 Biomphalaria straminea
TAATGATTCAATAAAGGCAACTAATTGACTAATGATTCCATAAAGGCAAATAATAGATGGTCTAGCAGCTTACGTTTAATTTAAGAAAGAATACAGGACATATCGAATTACCGAAAGAAATAAATGTGTTTGTTTTTATTTATGTAATTACAATGTGTAGTATTACTGAGAAAGTTAGTCCTCAGTTTGATGTCTTCCACCTCTTTCTAACACTGCGATCTATAGGGCAGATGATGTAGAGTTCATCGGTTTCTGTGGCCCAGAGTTTACGAGGGTGTCGTGTGGCCAGCACAACAACAACCGACTTTAATTTTTTCCCAACTAGTGTCAGGTACCTATTAGAGCTGGGTGGACTCATGGCGCCTAAAGATCCCGTAATTAAATAGTCCAGTCTTTACCAGGATTTGCACCTGGGACCCCTAGGTTCATAACCCAAGCACTATACCACTCAGCCACCGCCCTCCCTTTGAGTGAAGTCCTATAGAATTCATGACAGTGTGAGCATAGTAACCAGATCAGACATAAACCAAAACCTAACAAAGTTTCGCCTTCACATTCAGCGAGTACATATATGACTCTATTCTATTGGCCAAATAGTGTGGTTATGCAATTTGAGTGAAGTCCTATAGAATTCATGACAGTGTGAGCATAGTAACCAGATCAGACATAAACCAAAACCTAACAAAGTTTTGCCTTCACATTCAGCGAGTACATATATGACTCTATTCTATTGGCCAAATAGTGTGGTTATGCCAGGCCCAAATAAATACCCAGCCCGCCCCTGCCTTAACTACACTCAGTACTAGCTATGTCTTTAACAGAATTGAAATATTTACAGAGGGGAAAAAAAAGCACATCAAAAAGTTTCTTGATATGACCTTTAATAACAGAGATGCTATGATCTTTATTAACATAGATGCTATGACCTTTAATAACAGAGATGCTATGACCTTTAAAAACAAATAATGTTATGATCTTTAATAACGGATGCTTTGATCAATGATGACAGACATTATGATCTTTAAGTAAAAAAAGATATTATGAGCATTTATTTCATCAGAAGAAAAAAAAAAGTACTGATATACAAGGAAGCTGGGCCTACACAGACGAGTCCAAGACTAGTACTAGATAAAAACCCAGAACAAAAAATTCACAACTATATATAAACCTAACTCCATTTCCCCTATGGTGCTGGCTATGAGAGTAAGTTACAAAGTGCTATAGAAATATAATTTTGTATCTCCAAGATGTTGTTTGTATTCTAAAGCTAAATATCAAAGAATATGAATTGATATCTTGTTTCTAATACCAAAAAAAAAAAAAGAAAGAAAAGAAAGTATAATCACATGCAAATATGAACAGAATGAAAGTATTAGGATACATCTAAAAATTATTATGTAGAAAGTTACACTAGACATTTATTTTGCTCTTTCTATAAGCTTGATCGAGGCCCTATATTCCTTAAGGAACGCAAAGAAAAGATGATGATAAGCCTGATGTTTACTTCTTAAAGATCAATCAGCTATCAGACACTAAAGACAAACAAATTAGTTGAAAAAAAAATGTTCTACCCCCGCCACCCTGTTTCTTTACACTTCTGTATTATGTATATCCAATAGTTTATTTATTCGATATATACACATAACAAAGTACATACACAATTCTGTACAAGTTGCACATTTTCAAGAAAGAAATCTAAATTTTAAAGGGACTTAACAACAACAACAAAAAAGTTTAATCAAGTCTTATGTTTTCAGTGAATCTAATTAAGTCTCATTGATTCAGACAAAGTGACATGTGTCATTTGATTGTGAGATCAACTGTTATTTTATTCTTATAACTATACATATGTTAGAGTGACCACCGGATGACACACATAAGAAGGATAAAAAAAAAGATGCAGACTAAAACCTTGCCAACTGGAAGATCAACTAGCATGACTTACAGCACACACATTGTACTGGACATTGTGAGTCATATGGAACTAATGTGGAAATGAACATAAATGGCAATAATGTCACAAAATCAGAGTCAAACAATTTTTGTTTCTTTCTAGACTCATCCCCTAGACTATTCTATCTGATGTCAATCCACAGAAAAAAAACAATGTGCCATCAAAACCTGGTTACAAGGCTTTAATTTTTGTCGGACATTATTTCCATAAGCGTCACCAAAGCAATGATAAATTTAGTTTATTGTTGTTGTATTGGGCCACATATATTAATTAAATAACCACTCAAGTGTTTGTTATTGTTGTTTACATAAGCAATGATTTGTTAACAAAACATCAAACTCTTATTTCAGCATGAGCTCAAATCCACCCTTTTAAATTAGCTACAAACCCTATGATTCTATCCTAAACCTGCTTCTCCTGATCTGAGAAGTCAGGGACAGTTTCAAAGGAAATGAGACAGTTTTCTTCTCTTCCTCCCAGGTGGAGGCACTCTTGATCAGTTTGGCCTGAGCTAACAAGACAATGATGGGCTCATGTCTGTACTGTTCAGACCATGATACCCTCCAACATGGAAAGCACAAGTCAGATTGTCTCGTATGCATACAGTCTTAATTATATGGAAAAGAAAATTATTTATTTTATGTTTTTTAAATTCTAGATTAAATTTTTACAACTATTTTATTTTTAAAACAATTTTAACCCAGACAATTGTTTAAAAAACAATTTAATACAAATTTAACCTTCTATTCATATAAACTAAAATTTTCTTTAAACAAATTTAATTCAAATTTTACTATTCATATAAACCTGAACCTGAGCTCTCGTATGTCTGAAAACCATTATGCCAATTTTTTTTTTAAATTCAGGAAAAACAAAAGAAATGATTTAAGTACAATATTTAGCCGTTAACGTTGAAAAGCACTGTAAAAAATGTGTACATATTGAATTCATAAAACATTTCCAACAAGTCATGAACATTAAATAAAAACAAATAAAAGCAGCTTATAACTCAGTACCAACTTAAAAAAAAACAACAGGAAAATAAAGTGTTCTAAAATTAAAATGAAATCAAGGACTTTTAAAAAATTGATCAACTTAAAGTTCTTTACACAAAGACATTTTTATCAAGAAAAAAAAAATATTCTGAAGCAATTTATTTAAACAATTTATTTATAGTTAACTTCAGCTAAACTACTGCTACAATTCCCAAGAAATAAGTTTTCCTGATAAAATGTGAAATATGTCCAAAGATGAGCCCAATTTTTCTATATACTAGAAAATGACTGAATTTAATCTATGTTTTGAAAAAGTTAATTACATTCTGGGCATGAAGAAGTTTGACATTATTTAGCTTGATTTCCTAATAGCTCTTTAAGCATTGTTATTCATTGCTTTCTATTCTTTGATAGTCTCTTTTAGTGCTCAAAGTTGAATGCCAAAAAAAAATGTTTAGTTGTAAATTAGACATTTTCTAGAAACAAAATATTTGAAGCCTATTGTTTGTTGTTTTATTATGCTGGCCAAAATTAAGGACAATAATGACCCTTAGGAAAGAAATTATGATTTACATTAGGATGGGTATGAAGTAGTTTGAGCCCTGAATAGAAACAAATAATAAAGATCTATGTTTAATAATGCCAAGGAAAGAAAGCAAATATACATTGTAATGGACTGTTGAGAAAAGGTTTCAATCAATGAGTAAAACAAATTTACTTACAAACATATGCAAACAAACAAAAAATAACAGAGAAAAGACAAATAGTTGGGACAAATCAATAATATCATTTAGGCTTAATTACCGAAAAACTTAATGACATATAAAACAAATACCCTATGAATCATACAATGAGATGTAAACACTCATACATCAAAAGAACACACACACACACACACATGCACTCTGAAGATATTCAACAATTGATTTAATCACAACACAGATTATTCTGAGTTGACCTGAATCAAAGTCCAAAAGTCTGGTCATTAGTTTAATCACAGAGTCGTGGTGATCCAATGTTGCCAAGAGATAATCCAATGTTGCCTAAGTTTTTGAATGTATAAAGTTGTGGAAAAACCAGTCTACTTTAGTGGTCCATGAGTCACCATAAGCACTGTGGAATTGTTGCTGAAAATATTCAAGGGCCTTCTCTTCAGTTTTTTCCACTGCTAAAGTCTTGCGTATGTAGCCAATGTCATCCAAAGATTGCAGCTCTGGAATGCCACACTGAAGCATCATGGTGAACAGAGTGATGAACAAATTGGCATGCTTGCGTAAAATGAGGTAGGCATTACCACACAGTTCTTGGAACCTGGAATTATGAATAGCCATATTAAATTATAAGTCTCTATCTTGTGAAACTGTCAACTACAAAATATCACACAAGTTTTATTTTTACTCTTATGTGGCGTTTGGACAACAGGCTGACAAATTATAAAACTCCAATAAAGTTTCAATATTAATTGACAGTATTTTTCAGACATGCCCTAGTGCAAGATCTTCATATTAGTTAAAAGCCTAAATGTGGTTGGCTGTGGTGCTTGTCCGATGATAGCTATAACAAATGTTAAACATTGCATCCCTTGCTACAAAGGCTGCTAGATTTCAAAGGAAACAAAAACTTTAAATTATATATTTATGTCTTACTGTTTAAACCCTGGATGCTTTGATGTTTTATCTGCTCCCTCAGCAATCACTTTGAGAAAATCTTCTGTCAAGACAAATGGCACTCTCTCACGGTTGATACCAAATTTCTTCTTTTTGTGGTCCAAAAAATGACCAAAATCAATGTGAAATACCTACAAACAAAAGTGTGAAAGCTGAAACACTTCAAGATAAAAATTGAAAACAGGCTTTTGAAACTGGTGCCATTTTTTTTTTTGACCAAGTACAAAAACAAAGCTAATAGATCTAAATGACTTTTTAAAAAGTTAAGAATACAAATAGAATCATTTAGGAAATAACTATGCCATAAAGATGATTTATAGCCAAAATTTAGTATGTGATTTTATAAACAAGGTAAAGAGTAAAGCTCCCCTTTCAGATGTTGTTATCTATGGGGCAGCCGATGTAATGGACATCTGTTTTTGTGACCAATATGTCATGTCTTAAATTATTTCTAGTTCATTGATGTTATGAAGAAAAAAAATGTGCAAGCCAATGTGGTCACTACCACAAAGCACATTAAAATCTTTGTGTTCAAGGTTTTTCTTCTTTTCCAGTCCAATTTTTACTGCTGAGATGTAAGCTCTTTTGCAGTATCTGACATGAAAACATAGAAAGCTGTTCTTCTGAGCTGCTCCCCACTGGTTACTCTGGGTTATAAAGGTTTGTCTGAGGTGGGATAAATTGGGACATTTTATTAGGATATAACTGATAATTTAGTAAGTGACTGCAGTGACATAGGTGTATGGGTCTTATTCTATTCAGATGAAATTTAAGTGTCCTGAAAGACTAGTCTACTCTCTGTGATGGAGAGGTTAATACTGTCTAATTTATTTAGAAAAGTAATGTCTCTAAAGCCATTGCTTTCTAATGTCCATGAGTTAAGATGCTCTTCTCTATGATTTCTCATTGACAGATTTAAGTTTATAATTTTTTTTTCATTTAGGATTCTGATTTTGACAATCAGCCTTTTCATTTCCATTGTTTCTCTATGTGCATGAAGATCCATTGGATTTTGACTGATATTAAATTGTTGAGGGCTATATTTTTTTTTTATGTCCATATGTGTGTAAGAAAAGGATGACATTATGCAAGGCAGCAGTCAATGAAAATTTGAAAAATATATGACTGATTCACATACCTGACCTTCTGATGTAACCATGATGTTTTCTGGATGTCGGTCACCAATACCAAGTATGAAGGTAGCCACACAATACCCTGCACATGATCTTTTAAATAACTCTATAGCATGTTCATACCTGTTACAATTAACAAAGTGAACTATGATTGTTAACAATAATTTAAAAATCAATTTGTATATTTAATATATAGCATACCAAGATCTAATGTATCATAAGTCAAACTAGCATCAAAATAAGTAATTGGTAAATTGCTGACCATATTTGGAAAGGTATTAAGCAAATAAAACATAACTTCCCTTTGTTTTAAAATATAACGGTATAGTAAGAATAGTATTCTACCTCCCTTGTTTTGCAAACCTAACTATTTCAACTATAGACTTGACTGGTTTTCTTCAAGGTCTAGCTGACTAGAAGGGAGTAAAAATGTTTAACATTTTGTGAAGCAAATGGTTGATGGGTAGTATGTGATCAACTGCCTTTGATTTTCCCCAACAAAAGCCTTTATTTAGCGTTACAGCACTCAAGTTTCTGAACTAGGGTTCGCAAAACCACTGTTCAAACTGACAAACTGATCTGTTCAGTACCGGTAGAACCAAAAATCTCAAAAAAATTTAATTAAAAATTGTACACTTTAACAGTAGAATTGGAAATCCTGAACTGAACAATTCTCAGGACACCTGTTTGGAAGCTCAATTGTATACCACTGAACTGATTCTAAAATGATCAAAGCATTGAATATACCAAAAAAAATGTTTGTGAATAAGCCTGATTCTAAAAATCTCCATGAATAAATATAGCAAGACATTGATAGTTAAGTCAAATAAACCTGTCAGGATTTTGGTCCTTGATCCACTTATGAAGCTGAGATGAGTCAATTTGTATGGATGACAGAGTCCCTCCTCTTGACTGTATAGCTGTTATGGTCTTTGCATTTTTCACTATCTCAATCACTCCCACTTCTTTGCCAGTGGATAGGCAGCCATAAGGAATCAGTCTTAAAAATAAAATTTTAGAACTTAAATTTAAAAGTTTAAAAAAATTGCAGCCATATTTAACAGATAAATACAAGAGGTAATATTTATCAAATTAAAAAATACAGAAGATTCTCACTAATGACCTAAAGCCACTCATGCAATCAGAGGCTAAAATATGAATATATAACATGCTTCAATTTGATTTTTAAGTAAAGAAAGATTATTAGTTTATTATTTGATTAGAGTGTTTAATAATCGCTTCTTACAATGTACAACTTATGTTGCTTGCTACAACAAACTGTAAATACAATGATGTTGAGTGGAAATGCTTTGTAAAATAAAACTGAACCGACGTTAAAACCTTTGTTGTTTAGAGGTACATAAAACAAAGAACCATAACTTACAAATACAAAAAAACACCTCCTAGTAAAAAACTCAACAAAGATAAAGGCACAGTTCTATGAGCTAGGACAAATTCTTACAAGAGTTCCTTATTCTCTACTGCCATTAAAAATTGGTACAATGTAGCCAGAATCAGCCAGAAAAAAAAATGACTCAGTAGAGTCTCTAATTAATATGCATGACTAAAGTAACACAAAAATACATATAAAATGGCACTAGGGAAGAAGAAGCACTTTTATGATTTGTTCGAGCATATGGAATAAGAAATGTGCCTCTATCTTAATGTCTTTCTTAGAATTTCATTACTTTTTTTTTCTATTTGTAAACTATGGTTCAGTGTTTTATGTATTACGGCTTCCTGGGCATGCTACCCTGCCTCATAGTGGCGCCCAGGTGGAACCGATTGTAGGAGGAAACGATTAGGCTAAAGGGTAGCAAATCCTCATTGCCCTGCTCGGAGTTGTAAAAAGGCTCCCACAACCTTGTTGCAATCCAGGCGCTGTTCCTCAAGGGACCGTTACATAAATGGCGTGTTCTGCACGGTTGGCCTGGTATAGAATAGGAAAATGGTGGGGGTATTAGTGTATGCGGCCTCTTGCCGCTAGTCTGACCCACCCGCCTGGAGGTCCAAGAGCCAAAGGCTCAACTCTACCTGACAGAAACTTTTTTTTTTCTTCTATCCTGGAATGTCTCTAAGTTTAGTGGTGAAAAACTTATAAATTGTAGATTAAAATACCTGAGATCTAAGCCTTCATTTTTCCAGATCGAGTCCATGATCCTGATAACTTGTAATGTTAACATGTCTTGTCGCAAGTCTAGAGCAAAACAATATCAAAGAATAATTTAAACAGCCCCAAAGAAATAACATTAAAAAAAATAATAATATGTATTATCAACCTCTTGATGTATTGTAAGTTCATAAGCTTAAATAATAATCCATCAAGATGGCTCCTAAAATGTTACATCTAGCAATAAGAAGACTAATGTGAAAAAGATCAAATATGCTAAAGGATTATTAGATAATATCACACAGAAGATCTGTTTCTGTTAAGCATTTAAAATTATATAATTAAAGGAGTGATTTAGCTTTTCTTTTTTATCAAGACGTTTAATAAGGAACTTGTCTACTTCCAAGATGTCTAATAAAACTATTGTCAATATATTGATAAGGATATGGCTACAAGAAAATGACAAGTATCTTCCTAACATACCGTCTCCGTTTTTGAACATAATTCTATAGTGCATGTCCCCCATGTCAGCCATGGCATCTGGGTTAGACCAAACTAGCCATAAGGGAAGTTTTTTGCTTGTTTTGACACAACATTCTTCAAGGCTGAAACAAGGACACAACATAAGAGTTTCTCAGACAACACAAAGGTTTTTAATAACATCTTGTCATTTGTCTTTTTGTCTGTTTAATAATACACTTCTAACACCTCTTGCTTTTTACTTATCTTTAGTAATATTTGGATACATTAACGTATCTACACACAAATAGAATAAAAGCATTGAAGAAAAAGCTTTCTTTTTTTTACAGCAAAATATACTTTGTTTAAAAAGAGAATAAAAAAAACAACTTAAAGTCTGTACATGGGATAAGGGTAAATTAATAAGATGACACTCATCTATCTTTATAACATAAGTATTTAGAGCTAGGAATACAGATTCAAATCAAACAAAAGTAGCAGAATTGTTCATAAACAGGAAAAAAAAAAGGAGGGGGGGGGAGGATTTTATCTGAACTTGCACAGTAAAATCTGAAAGTTATAATCAGGCTCAAAATACCAGCTAGAACTGTGAAAAGTGAATCAAACCTCAAAAGATATTCATTCAAAACATGTTCTACATGAAATAAGCAAGTAAAATATTAGGATTCAAGGTAACATTATAATACATATTTTCTAAAAAATGATTTTCACAACTTGTACAGGCATCTCATCCTACAAGTTTCACACTTCAGTAAAATTGGAGATAGAAAAAAAACAAGAAAAACATAGAAATACTTTAAAAAACAAACCCATCTTATACAAAGTGTAATTGTATCAATTAATTTGGTTCACTCATATAATTACATTTGTAATAGATCTAGAACAACAACAATAAATCTATGCGATTAGAAATGTTTTTACCAATTGTTTTTGTTTAGCACTATTTCATGCTTTCATCTTTCTCAGTAAGCTATGATCCCATCCATGGTCTGGACCAGGGAAAATGGAAGGAGGAGTGAGAGAAAGAAAGGGATATCTAATCTAAGTGGATTTTTTCAAATTCGTGGCTTATGCCTCTACATGCCGACGTGCTAACCACTTTGCCAGGGAGATACTTATGACTAGAGAAGATTGTATAGTTAATTAACTAATTGGCCAATTTTTTTTTAAAAATTGATTCTCGTGTTGTGAGGTAAAAGAAATAATAATTTCAGCTTGATTCGAGATTGCATGTTGGAGAAATAATGTGTACAAACTTTTGACCATACAGAGTGACAGAGGCTTTGTAAAACTAGATGTATTCTAGAAGATGTAAATTTGCTTTGTCTTACTTGATTTCCCCAAGAATGTGGGATGTGTTGAGTGGACTGTGTAAATTCTGTAAGGCTTCCTTGTAGTCAGGCTGCTGGAGTTGGGTGTGGAGATATTTCATGTGCTCATCCTGGACAGGGTTAAACAGAAATACTTTTAACAACAGACATACACAGTTTTACTTATGACATTTATTCCTCAAAACACAGAATTCATTTAAAAAAAAATTCATTCAAAATTTGTATTTGTTGATTTAAATAATTAAGGTATTTGCCAAGATTTTAATTGCTTTATAATTTTTTTTTTTCCCCAATATAACTATCAAATCTTTCAAAATATGTAGAATACAAATATTGAGAAGATCAACAAATATATTAATTTAAAATTGTTGCACAATTACTATTGCCATCTATCGGTCATAAATTTGGAGAGTTAATTTTCTCACTATGACTGAAAATCATTAGTAAAAAAAAGGATAAAAATGATTCCCATGAAGCCCTGGTAATATTAGGCTATATGAAAATGTAAGAAAACATATTTCCTTTCATAAAATTGGATAACATATTATTAAGAACTCATCCTTACTTATACAAACAAATGACTGATATGAAACATTTACATTCGGTTAGATAGTACTAATGGAGGCGCGGTGGCTGAGGGAGGCGCAGTGGCTGAGCGGTAAAGCACTTGGCTTCTGAACCGGGGGTCCCGGGTTCGAATCCTGGGATTTTTATTTAGGGATCCTTGGGCGCCTCTGAGTCCACCCAGCTCTAATGGGTACCTGACATTAGTTGGGGAAAAGTAAAGGCGGTTGGTCGTTGTGCTGGCCACATGGCACCCTCGTTAATCGTAGGCCACAGAATCAGATGACCTTTACATCATCTGCCCTATAGAGCACAAGGTCTGAAAGGGGAACTAGATAGTACTAAAATTGAGATCCATCAACATGAAATGATCAAGATAATAATAATGGAATAATGGAAATTAAAGTAAAACTATTTACCGCAGCAATTTCATGCTTGAGCATGTCTGATAGCTTAGTAAGTTTATCAAGGGCTTCTACTTGTTGAGCCAGGTTCTTGATATAAGGACCACAACCTCGGCAATACGCTTCTAGTATCAGACCGAACCTGAGTCGAGTAGATGTTTGGTGCATCTCTGACCTAAGTTTAAAAAAAAATAGAAGAAAAAATTATTACAGGTAATTTGGAATTGTGTTATAAATTGGAATAGGGTAAAATGGTTGTATCAAATAAACTTAGTGGCATCTTTGAGGTCCTTACACATTATCCTGTTTTGTAAGCATAGGCTATCTAATTATAATAAAATTTGGTAATTATAAGTGGTTTCGTGTTTATTGTTATATTTTCTGAAAGCTCATTTAATTAATTTTATTTTAAATATTATTTAGTCTGATATGTTTTGCATAAATTGCAGTGTAATTTCTGTATTGTAAATATACCTTTAAAAGTGTTGATCATGTATATGTATTACAAAGTAAACAAATGGAAAACAAATCTACTACACATCTTCAAATATTCAGTAAGCAAAAAAACTCACTTAAGATGCCAGAAAAATGCATTGCCGATTCTTTGACTTAATAAACTTCGTTTCAGCAGGAACGTTGTCAATGGACTTTCCAAATAAGGTTCATATTTGATAGCCTGTAGAAGAACATTAAAAACACTTAAAGACTTTATAAGATAAATTAAGAATAACACCCCTTTAAAAAAGATGAGTCTCAACAAATATTTAGGCACAAGAAAAACTACTAAAAGGACTGATCTTGAACTACTTGACTTGTGTATTTAACAAAAACATTTTGGCCCAGTTAAATAAAACAAAATCCATTTAGATAGTTTAGCTAGTTATTTTTTTTTATTTTTTTATAGCTAGCAATCAAAATACTCCTCACACCTATTTTTTTTTTCAATTTCTTTTTTTTTTAGAATGTTCTGTACAGCTATCAGACAATTATTGACTAATTCTAGGCATAAATGAAGCAATGACAAACTTTGGTTTCAATCTAAAAGATTTGCGTATACAAACTATAACATGCAGAGTTATTTTTATTTCAGATAACCATTGAGAGTTATTAACAATTTATGCTTAGAAGGCACTTACCTGAACTAATTGTAACAAATACTGAGCTAGTTTATCATCTTTGAGTCTCTGGTCTAGACATTTTACAGCATACTCCCTGACCACAAGATCAGTGTAGGAACAATCTAATAGTTCTAAAGCAACCTCACAAGGAATGATTGGCCACCTCCTGAGAAGTTCATACAGCTGGAAGCAATACATGCCAGTTTATGTCAATGTTTGTTTTCATTATATGCTTCTTTATTATGTAGCCTCTACTTTAGTGAATCAGAGAAAATTTGAGGCTCAATTTTCAATCACTTATTGATTTTAATGATAAGATTTAGATATTAAAACCATTAGAATTTCATTTTCTCAACTTGATGGTAGTTAAGGCACAAAGGGGAGTCACTTTTTTCAAGAAACAAATATCACTTGCATTTGTTATAGCTAAAACTACACTTCTATTAATGTCTATTGGTAAGACTAGACCCAGCACAAGACATGCTAGTTAGTTAACATGATGATGATCTTATAATGATCACACCAAAAGGAGACTTTCTAGTGCCTCAAGTGACCATTTACACTTCAAGGAGAATAGCACTGTAGACTTGAAGAGAATGCATTTCAAGAAAACATTTGCCCCAAAGGGAAGCTTGGAGTGTATCCCTATACTCCATAGCTAAGGCATTGCAAGAAAAAGTTGAGAAACACTGCAGTAGATCCTACTTTTGGTTATAAGATTCACAATTGAAAGCTATGCAAAACGAAATTACTCCTGACAAACAAAAATCAATGTATTTTTTTGCAATTTTTGTTTCAACAAGCTAAATTCAGAATGAAATAATATAAAAATACCACTGACTCTTAGAAAATAATATTTGATGACAGGATAATATAATTAGCAAAGGACAACTTTATTTAATAAAATTTCATTAATAAACAAAATGAAAGGTTTTTGTATTGCAGTATAACTAACAGGTTGAAGTGACATAAATGACCCTATAGTGTTTACTATGTGTAAAATGACTCTAATGAATATAACTTTAAACTGCACTCACCAATGCAACACTCTCTCTATCACTCCATTTGACTGCAGATAGAAGTTTTGGCAAAGCTTTGGGACGAGTCAAACAAATTTCTCTGAAAATAATTTGACCTTGTTAGAAATTTGCATATACTTAAAAGATAAAATTACTGAATAAAAGATGAAAAATGTGTTTTAGTTTTATGTTTTTTGTTGCATATAAATCCTGATAAGGTAAACTAAACTGCAAGATTGATAGAATGAATCACTTTTTTAACCCTGAGTTGACTACATTTTATTAAGACATTACACAATCTTTTTATCTTATAAATTGATGCTGTATTTGCAGGCACTAAATTTAACAAAGTAGCTATAGCTTCATGAAAAGAAAACAAAAATTCATATCACCATTACAAATTTATAATTTAAATGTTGTTAATTGTAACAGCTCAGCATCATCTACTATATAGAAGGCAAGGTCTGAAAAGGGAGATTTTTTTTTTTAATTGTAACTTGTAAAACATTTGAGTACAAATAATACAGGAAGAAACTTATTCCTATTGACAACAATAGATTCCCATAACAAATCTAGATTGATTTCTTTTGTACTTTTAGTATCACACACAAAAGGTTGCACTGACAAAGAAGTAATTTGACCAACCTTAACTTCCATAATAATGCTTTGTCTTGTTCTGATATATCTGACAGAGGGTCTTTTTCAATGATCTCATCTAGACACCTCAGTTCATTCTCTGTTGGTTTGGCAGGCTAAAGCAGGCAAAAAAAAAAAAAGTAGAGTTAGCTGAGGTGCGCACAGACCATTTGAGTTTAGTTTAGTTTAGTTTAGTTTTAGTTTTAGGCACATCGGCACAGTATAGGCCATGTCGTGCCCGTAGTCCCTTAAGGACTACTCTCCCTTACATGTCCCTGTTGAACTTCTTTGATCATAACGACATTTGCTAGCTGCTCAAAATAGCCGTCTGGAGGATAAGAGAGAGGGTGCAAAAAACGATCAAACTCTATCTCTAAACAAGGACAATCTTTCTGAGGATTGGAACCTGAGAGAGGAAAGAAAATATAATAGCAATTAGTCATATATTTTATTTTTATTTTAAATTTAAATTTGAAAAATCATTAATGTTCAAGTGAAGAAAAAAAACATTTTGTTTATCTCAATTCTATAGCTACCAAGTGTACACAAGAAGACATATCAATCTTAAAAGAACTAATTTAGAAATGAGCCTCGAGTTGTGTATGAATTTTAGTTATCGTTCTTAAAAACTGAACTAAAAAAAACAACACTTAACATTATATGTGGTTGGATGGCGAAAAGTTAAATACAAACCTGGTATACCAATAGGATTTAACAAATCATCCATGCCTTGAGGCATTGACCACATGTACAGGCTATATTTCCCAGTCAGATGCCGCTTATTGAAATCAAATAGCTGAAGATTGCCCCAAGCCAGAGCAAATTGAACCTACAAAAGTTTGAAAGAACAAACACCAATAGAGTCAACACCTTCTTTGATTATTGGTTACAAACAATTTTTTTCTCCAGAGGTGCATGGTAAGAAAGAAGACTATTTAGAATTTAAGTATGAGAAAATATTTCTGTTATCAATATGACAAGCTCACATTTTAATTGTTAATTCTGATTTAAAAAACACAAGACTAAAAGAACTGAAACAATCAAAACTAAAAAGACTTACCTTTCTGTTTCTTCTTTTAGACTCTGAACATATTGAGAGGCACAGTCTGGCTGATCTGGGAAGGTCAGGTAACATGAGAAACTCTAACCACTGATCCCATCTAGGGCTTGAAGAGTCTGCCATGTTTGTGTTGATGGCTTCACATAGTGCTTCAGTACCATGATATATACAAGCACGTATGTAGATCTAGATGGAATTAAATTTAAATTTATTTAAATTTATTTAGGATGACACAAAGAATAACAAATTGACTGCTCCCAGTGCTCAGAATCAGACTACTCTAGTATGTTAGGATTAAAGAAATAAAATAAGTATGTGACAAAGAAAGAATACCTAAATAACAGTCCATTTTTAAACATATTTATTGTCATGAAATATCCACCTATTAAATATTTTTGTAACATATATAGCAAACCAAGAATAAAAAGTAGAAATTAAAATTGATTTAAACAGCTAATCAATTTTTAAAAAAAATATTTATATATGATACAATACTTTTATGCTTTTAATATATTTTTTTTTAGTTTTATGCATGTTTAGTTTGCAGTACAAGGTAACTAAGTGCAGAACAAACTTTCTCATTGCAACAGAGAAAGGAATCTAACTGTATGCACTTCAAGATGGTGATGTGAACAATTTGTCAACAAAAAATAAATTAATCTATTTTCATCTCAGCTGCAAAAATTCTGCTATGAGGGATGAAGCTCATTTAAACCTAATGGACCATTTTTTGTTAAAAATAAATAATTAAAAACAAAACAATTTAGACAGTTTCAGAGTCATAATATTAAAAATATGCAGTACCAACTGTACCTACCTTGCCCAACTCTTTGACATTGACATAAGTGGCACAATTAATTTTGACTCTAAGCTTTGCTTGTACTTCCCAGATGCAGAGAGTTTGTGTCTGGTTGATTTCTGCAAGAGCCTGAATGCCTGTGATAGTTTCAACAAAACAATTGTGACATTTATACTACTTTTACTTTAAGTCAAATTGGTCAATCCAGGCAATCCAAGTCTTATAAATATATAAAAGTACAAATTTAGAAATGGGTGTGCACTGACTTGAAGTCAGGGACAACACTTTTAACTAAGAGACTGGGTCATCAATACTATAATACTACAAACACATAATCTAAATTGATATAGAAATGTTGAAGAAATAAATATACCACATGCAACTCCATTAACTCAAGGTCAATAATAAAAAAAGTTACCTCTTTGCACATAAGATGGCCAAGAAAAATTGGTTTCAGGAAGAGTAGCATAAACACTTTCTTTGGTATGAAGCATAAGCTGTGCAATGCTTTCTTTGATAAGACTTTCTCTTATACACTGTAGGGAAAAATGTTTTTAAGATAGAATAATAATGACAATATAATTTAAATTTCAAGCCCAAAATTGTAATGGTATACTTAATTCATCAATAATATATTCTTAATGAAAAGACAGACACCATTTCTTTGCCTGGTGTACCAATAGGTTTGGGCAAACTAGATGTATCGATTACTCACATAATACATAGACATAATAGAAGGAAACAATTATATATAAGAAAAAATACTTTCAGCGTGCAGAAAAAGAGGAGGACGGATTTATAAGTTTAAAAGAAAATCTACTCTAGGGATATTTGACATACAGATGATACAAAATGTTGAAAACATTAGCTTATACCATTCAATATAGTCTACAAACTTAAATTATTTTTTTTCTAGAAATCATCAGATGCAATCAATTTAAGTTAGTTGTCTTGCAGGTCAAAATATAAAGTTAAGTTAGCTGTCTTGCAGGTCAAAATATAAAGTTTTTTTTTTTTTTTTTGCATCACTATTAAAATTTAATAATAATTTATTTTATATTTTCAAATGATAATTATGATTCTTTGCAAATGACTTACTGGATGTTTGTTGACAAGATCTACAAACAATTTATAAGCACATTAAAAAAAAGTTATTTCAAGTTTTTGAAGTAACCATAACTCCAATAAAACAATGAAAGTCAAAATAAAGACTGCTTACTTTATATTGACTAATTGGGCATTCTGCTAGCAAGAACTGATCACAGCCACACACTTTAAGGACATAGAGATGCCGGTACTCCTCGATGCATCTCTCTGCATGCTCTTTGGTCATGTTCATAAAACGAGACCTGCGCCTAATGGTCTCTGCAATAACATCACTAGGGAATGCAGTCAAGGGCACTTTGACTGTGTATTTCATTCTGTTATTGTCATCTGACACCACCCATACACAAATGAACACTGAGTTTTCTGCAAAGAGAAACACTGGGTTTTCTGAAGAGAGACACAAAATTGAGGGTCATCTCAATAAAATTACAGTCGGTCAGATCTTGCTACAACCAAGTTTCTTTATAATATCAATCAGATAGTAATTAAAAAAAAAAAAAAACTGGCTGGTTTCAAAATACAAATGTAAAAGAACAAAATATCTTAGAGTGAGAGAAACCCTGATGGACCAAAATAGAAACTAAGTGTTGGCACCATTTCAAAGCGCAAACAGCTTTGTTAAAAGTCTGTCTCTTCAAAGTGCTTTCATGTTACTTCAAGGTGGCTACTCAGGTAACGAGTACATTTGTTATGTTTAAATGGCCTAAATAAACATTAAACTCAAATGGTTTGGAACAAATTTAAAGCAATTTATTTAAGCTAATTAAGCTAATTATAACAAGATCTCACCATAAGTTCTATAATTTGTAAGAAGCATTTAAACATAGTTACTTAATGAATCATAAGAGAAGTGTGTAACAATAGTCTTTTGTTTTTAACCTTTTAATTTATCCATCAAATGTTTAGGCATTTCTGATGAATCTATGTCAGGAGGATATGCATAAAGAGCTCTTGTATGATCTCCCTGCTGATCTCGGTTATCAACTACATCTTTACAAGCCTTAAAAAAAAACAATAGAAACACATCAGATGTTAATCAAAGATAATAACTTACAAATTTAAATGTTAGATCACACAGATAGGCTTAATGAGAGTTAAACAATGTTCTTTTAAAAATGTATCTTACATTAGAAAAAAAAAAAGACAGCAAAGAACATTGTGCACTGTGTTGCTGTTAATAGAAAATTAATTTGACAATTATTAAATTTTAAAAACATTACCTTCAAAATATTCCTGCGAAAAGTAATAACCTCTAAATCTTTGTTTTCATTGAACTCATTCACAGGAACTCCAATAAGCATGCCTAAATAAAATTATCATAACAAACAGTATTAGAGCAATTGAAGTGCAATGACTAAATTAGAATAAAATTTAAACAAAATATGAATTACAAATATAAAAAAAATTCTTTTAGGGAAATCTGTCTATTATATAAGAAACACTATGGAGCTTCTCATATCAAATATAGTTTTTTTTTTTAATTTGTTTTAACTTTTAAATTTTGAAATATATATAAAATACTCAATTTAAACTCCTATTGTCAAATCTTGTAATTCAAAAACTATGTTGAATAAAACTTAAAAATAGCAATTATTTGAGAACCAACCTATTTCATAGTTCAGCATTTTTTCTTGTCTGTTTCCTTTAGGTTCCATAACTTTGAGAATAGGCTGAAATAATCGTAGATCACAAAGTCGTCGAGTCTCATCATAGAACTCTTCCTTCATTGCATCTTGTGTTATACCCAGGAATATATAAGATTCTGGTTCCATGAGTTTGTGAAAAAGAGGATATTTTCTGGCTTCCTAAAAAAAACAACAAAAAAAAACAATATAGACAATTACATGTTTATTTACATTTAATTTAAACATCAGTAATAAAACTTTTTATTTTCATATATATAGATATTATATAGTTACAATTTAATTATATTCCAAAATTCTGTGAACTAATTTCTAGTTAAAAGACGAGTTTGAAAGTTAATCCTATTTATTTTTAAAGCTTTTTAAAATGTAGTGGAGACTAAATACCATATGTTCTTTATAAGCATTTATTAACTTTTTTTTACTATCACTGCTTTCAAAAACTTATGTTGAGAACAAAGAATAGGTTCGATTAGTCTGTGCCAGACTAAACTTACCAGCCATAAGTCTTTTTTGATGGTTTCTAAAGTTGAGTCACGTGAGCACAGCAATGGAACAATGACCCCTGTAGGGAGAAGACAATCCACATCCACCTGCTGGGGCATCAAGTGATGCTCCCACAATTCCCCTGAAGTTGGTGGCATTTTTCTTTTTAGCTTCACAAAAAATCACTCTGAGAACTGGTGGAGTAATATATACAATATAACTAAGAATTTGTTGGTCTTGATATGTTGTTAAAAGAATTTGATATTAAAAAGAAAATTGACGATATTATTTTTAAATACCATAATATGAAGTGTTCATTTGTGTACCGAGTGTTCTTTAAGTTAGAAATGGGGGAATGGTGTTTGTTATTAATGTTAGCGATGGGCATCATTGACTTGAGGGTGATTGACCTGACCCTCTTCAAAATCATCAAAAACCACAATCTAAATTTATTGACAAATAGATGACAATTTTATAAATTATAGACTAGAAATTAAGAAATAGAATGTCACTAGATTATATTATGACAATTATGTGACTAGCTAGAGTCACTAGTAGAGATGTTTCCAGCTATTTCCTAGGACTAGTACTAGTAGGACTAACCATTAATTTAATTTTAGATCTAGATCTAATTATAATTTTTATTCATCAACATCATGATCAGTGGCGTCACTAGGGGGGTGCGGTCCGCACCGGGTGACACCCGTTAGGGGGGTGACACCCGAGTGAAAAAAAATTGCACTTTTGAAATAACTGACAATTTAAAAAGAAGTAACTGTCATTGGCGGCTAAATATTTGGAACATATTATTCACATTTGATAAATAGATCTAAATATATTTTTAAAAATATTTCGGCAAAACATATTTAAATTATTGAAAAGTAATTTCACAAATAGTCCAAAACGTTTTATACATCATGTTTTCTGGCATATAGCCTTAATATGTAAATTTTGTAGAATCTAGGAAAGTAATTGAGACAATTGAGATTTTTTGAAGATTTCTGAAGATGAAGGAGAAGGAAATGTGACAATTAAAAAAAGTGGAATGATAGTTTTTTAACATTTTAGGGAAGAGTTTCGTTTTGTCATGTGCCAATTTTCCAAACATTGTGCAGAATATTATCCAGAGGAAAAGTACACCAGTTGTTAATATTAATGGTTCTGGTGCTTCTGTTGAGATGATTTAGTCACTTGATAGTAAGAAATTCTGTGGGTTTTTTTTTGTTGTCAACTAATTTCAAGTAATTCTATAGAAAAAAATACAAATTAGTTACTTAATAAGTGGTGGATATAAAGTGCTAAAGTTGGAATATCAAAAGACTTATGAAGAATTGGTAAAACAATAGCATCCGGCTACTAATACAATTGACAAGGAACTCGTTGCTATGATTGATGTAAAGAAGAAAAACAATGAAAGGATATATGGCATGGACCGTTTCTATGGAATCAGAATATATTTGACATTTTGTGACCTTATCAACAACAAATCATCATTGAATATAGAATTTCAATAAGATGATGTAACTGTAGTGTGGATAAAACCCATAACCGAAAGTGTATCCATAGTGTTGAAAAGTTGGTAAATGTTTTAGAAAACCACAAATTTATTTATTATAAAAGATATACTTATCAGCGTCAGAATTACTCTAAGCACCTTTGTATTTTGTTTGAAAGCACCCCTGACATAGTACATGCTGATCTAATTCATAAGTTATAAGATTTTAAGGGAGTAAAAAGCTGGTGAGATCTACTTAATTTCTTAAAATGTCTAGAAAAGAATTTGCTTGAATTTATATGTCGAGCTCAGGAATATAAAAAATGCATCTTTGGTGTATGGAGCCATAAAGGAATACAGGAAATTTTAAGAATTAACAGAAAAGCTGTTTAATACATATGTGTAAAAGATCCCTTTCCGGACATTGTCTATAGGGCAGATGATGTAAAAATCATCTTTTCTGTGGCCTAAAGTTAACGATGGTGTCATGTGGCCAGCTTAAGTCAGGTACCCATTAGAACTGGGTGGATTCCGAGGCGCCCAATGATACCAAAATTAAAAATCCCAGCCATCACCAGGATTCGAACCTGGGAATTACGGTTTGGAAGCCACCGCCCCTCCAACAGATGTGTATATATAACTAAATCATTAAACATTTTTTTCTTTTAGAAAATGCTTTATGCCTAAAATTTTTGGTACAATGGAAATATAATTTGTTCGTTATAAAGTTAAAGCCTTTAGAGGCGCAGCTTAAACTATTGACAAACTGGTGGCTAATTAAACAGTTTCCTTACCAAAAACATAATACGTTCGACAAAGGAACTTTCATAATGAGCAAATTTATTAAAAGTGTAATCTTTAAATACCCAATAATTTTTAGTGATTTATACATTTTCAAGTTTGAAATTTACTTAAGGTTGCATTGTTTCACAATTGAACTATAGATAATTTGTACACAAACTGAATTTTAAAATTTAATTGACACTAATTTTATGGTTATTTAACAATCAATTATATATATATATATAATATATATAATAATATATATATAGTAAACTATAAATATTTGTGTTATATGGCTAAACAAACAAACAAACAAATAAAAACACAAAATTTTTCGGAAAGGGGGTGTGACACCCTGAGTTGACCGCACCGGGTGACACCCACACTAGTGACACCACTGATCAAGATGATGATCATACATTACATACATGATACTATTTAGAATTCATACAAATCAAATCAGTGTCAAATCATTGTCACTTCAAATTTGAAATGATCCATTCAGTGATTCACATTCATGAATGATAATCATAATATTAATCATATATATTATATAATGATACTACACTTCATTTATCATTTTATTTATAATTTATTCATTACACATTTATTCATTACTTAATTACTAGTACTACTAATACTACACAACTGACACTACACTGACTACTAGACAGTCATTACTTATTAGATTTGATTAGAGATAGATTCAACTTTGATTCAAGACAAGACAGAGGGGACTGAGATTGAGAACAGAGAAGCCTCCTTCTCCATCTGACTAGATTCTGACTGAGCCTGAGCATCTCACTTTTACTTTACTCACTAACTAGATCTAGTAACTCACTATATCAGAACTATATTATCATATCAGTATATCACTATACTATAACTATAATTTATATTATATTTATATAATAAAGTGACTATTCTCAGAGTCTGAGTCTGGAATAAAAAAAAATATATCTACTCTAGATTCTAGATTTTAATGAAAATTTAATCTAGATGAGTAGATCTCATCTAGCTTGACATTTTACCTCTTCATTTCAGATTAAAAAGTAAAAGACATTTCGTTGGACTAGACTAATTCTGTTCTAGATCAAGGAGGGTAGACCCTAGGCTATATGTACAGTCAGAGATCTAGGAAATAAACTAATAAACTAGATCCAGTTACTAGTAGATATAATCCATCCGCCATATTGTCCTATAACTAAGACGTGTTGCCAACTCTTCTACTTGGAAGCTGTGATATGCGTAAGTTAGTTTTAATCAAACCATAAACCAGCCAAGCATAGGAGCCTATGGTCACTGGCGGATCCGGGGGGGGGGGGGGCGATTCCCTCGGCCGCCCCGATAATTTATCTGATACTTTTTGAATGCATTGTGTTTAATTATTTAGAGCGCGTCTCAAAAGAAGCGGAAATGATTAATGATTTTTAATACAAGAAATTTATTTAAGTCATTTTTTCTTTGCGCTTCTTCTATTTATACTTTATATCTATCTATATATATAATCCTCAAAGTAAAAGGTCAAACAACAACATGCAAGCAACAAGTAAATAGGGAAGATCCCATGGCGCAGCACGCGGTGTGAATGGAAATTGGTGCATCCCAATCCGCACTATTTTGTGAATGAAAGTGGTGTTTATATAATTATCTCTTCTTCTCAGATTATTGGCATAATATTAAAAGTATTTCCTGATTATTGTGTCGTAAGACTATTGAAACTAGAACAACAATACACAGAGTATACTCTCAGGTTTCACTTTAGAAAGTACTTTAATTACGCACATTCGTTCATTAGACATGATTACGAAAGGTAACTCATCTCTCTATTCCTAGATCTAGATCTAAAACTCGAATTCAACTCTAAGAAGATTATAGAATTTCTCTTCGCAGAGATAGTTTTATGCTTTAGCACATGAACATACTAATTATAGTCCATTTAATCAAATTAACATTCAAATTTTATTCTTAATATCGCGTAAATTAAGGTCAATTATATATATAAAGACTTTTTTTTTTTTAGCTCCATTCATAGTATTTTTCATTCATGAATTCACTCATCCCGCTTTACTTATAACAAGCAAATGGGAAGATCCCATGGCGCAGCATGGTGTGAATGGGAAATAATATATCCAAATCCGCACCATTTTCATTCACAAAATAGCATAGCATATTTTTTTTTTTACTTTAAAACGATTTTAATAATGTCCGGAAATTTCCAGGACTTTTTCGACCGGCGGCATAGCATTTAATAACATTTCAGGAGATCAAGAGGCCGCGGGAAATCTGTTATGTTTTATAAAATGGTTCAATTTAATAATTTATACACCTAAAAATAGCACGGGTCCAAAGAAAGTTCGGGACCCACTGTGGTCGCATATGTTGTAGTATTTTTTATTCATGAATTCACTTATAACAAGTTAATGGGAAGATCCCATGGCGCAGCATGGTGTGAATGGAAATGGTGTATCCAAATCCGCACTATTTTCATTCACAAAATAGCATAGACATAAATAAATATAGACTGGAAAAAGGAATTAACTTCATGTAACTTGATTTAATAATTTATACACCATAAAAATTAGCACGGGTCCAATGAAAGTGCGGGACCCACTGCGGTCGCATATTATATGTTGCAGTGCCTAAGGCCTGCCCTGGAAAATAGCGGCCTATATGCTATGCCGCCGGTCGACTAGTTATCTATATTTGGAATATGTTTTTTTTTTTTTTGTTAACAGGTTTGGTAGGAACCTTGCAGTTTTTCGCAAATTGCGGTGGTCAGGTTACAAATCTGTTAAAACCCAGTCATAGTGAGGACCTAATTAGGCTAGAAAAAGGAGTCATGCAAATCGCTATGCTAGTTTAAGAGAGCTCTTGCAATGATTGATCAATCAGTCAATGAGTGATAAACAATATATGAGAGTTGATACACAAGATCAACATCAACACATTTGAAATTTGTTAAAATTATACCTCAAATCTCTGTTATTTAGTTGGAAAAGGTGAAGTTCAATTTAGCGTCCTTGATATTTTCTTAGTTTATCATGAAAATCTCAATACTAAATCAATTAGAAGTCGCCTTCCCGTATAGGCCTATACATGTATAGGTCAATTATTGAAACAATTTCAGACGTTCCTTCAAAAGAGAATAGGCCTATAAAACGTCCTACATGGTTATTGCTATTTGTTTTTGTCATTTATAGTTGTCACGCTTGTTATTTTTTGTTTATGACATCAAGGAAAGTTATAATAAGAACTAGGCCTATATAGATCTATATAGATCTAGTTACTATATAGGGGCACAGGCGAGTAAGTGGCGCCTTAACCAGTAAGCTTCGGGCAGAAGGGGCTCGTTAGCCATGGCTGGCTACCCACCTAGGAGAAGGAAAACTCTGAATTCAAACCTCTGCTTCCTTGCAGCTGTACCCAAATCAAGGGAAAGGCTTTGGGAGTCAACCCTGAGGAAAAATCAGGAGCTGGCGACCCTAATGCAGTTTGCAGCACCCATTGCTTTTTTTTTTTTTATACACTCTGGCAGAACCTGCGACGCTGCTGACCCCAAACTGTATCGGCACTGCCGTTCCTTTGGATACATCAGCTGCGTGGAGAGGAGGAACTGATTGTGGGCGACATCGTTCCGACCACAGCGTATGCCCAGGCATTCATCTCATTTCAAAGAGATGATCCATAGTCACTTCGCGACTGACGGAGCCCATAGAGAGAGAGAGAGAGAGAGAGAGATCTTAATATAATATATTTGTCTCTACGACATGGCCTATACTGTGTCGATGTGCCTAAAACTAAAAACTAATTTGTCTCTACAAACTTGATTAAGGCGGAAAAAAAATCATGGGCTTAGCTTATGCGTTGCACCGGAAATTTTTTTTTGTAGAAAAATTTTGAGGTTTATGGGATGTAAATGGCGGCGTAAATGATCTTACGCTGCTGGTTAAATTTCCCAAATAGACTCTAGAGAATTTTGCTTTTATAGGTTTTAAATAACATGATAAAGTACATTGTTATGGGATTGCGCGGCTTTTTTGTACTAGCAGCCAAAATATGGAGCTTTATCTGTTACATTTTTAAAAGACAAGTGCGAGCAGTAAGTGAACTAGAGTAGATCTAGACTAGAGTCAGTAGAGTCGTCTAGACTAGTAGTACACTGTACTGTAGTCTGTACAGTAACACTCACTCAAGTAACAGTTCTAAGTTCTACTTCTACACTTCTAGATCTACTCAGACGACTCACTCAGTCTACACTACTGAGTCTGAGAGTGAGACTGAGTCAACAATCTGAGTACTCTAGTCGTCTCACTCTCACTCAGTTAGGTACTTTGATAAAAAATTCAAAATAAATATATATAACAACAGAAACTATCTAGTTATGTAGAGCTTGCTTAGAGGATTACAATGATACCAAATTTATCTTTCTATGTTATATAGGAGCAAAGTTATGCAGTTTTATGTGTTGAAAAATGGACTATAGAAAATATCCAAAAAACTGTGATCGAAAAAATGAATTTTCGTCTTTATCTCATCATAACTTTATAACCGTAATAGATAGAAGCTTGAAATTTGGAACACATCTACCCCATTGTATGTTTTTTAATTTGATCATTTCACCTCACATGCAGCTAACATTGATTCACAGCTAATTCGATTGTTTGAAAATTGACTTCGATCCTTTTTCTAGAATGTCGTTTGGTAGAAACTTCCCCAGCGTATAATATTTTTAAATATAACGTAAAATAACACCTTGATAGCATTCTCTCCACTAGGTTAATCAAAGATAAGCTGTTAAACAATACATAAATCATTTATACTTCATATTATCAACGAGAATTAGTAATGTCTGGCGCCACACGTCGCTGCATCATTGAGTGACTTCATTAAACATCGTCAGGATGGGCCCAATTTTACCTAATAATCTGATTTCCTTTTATATTTTGTGTACCTAAGTATAGAAAAAAAAAGATTTCTAACACTACTCTTCAATATATATATATTGATTTTAATACTATAGTCATAGATTGTCATGGTAATTATAATTATTCTACTTAACCATTTTGAAAAATAGCCTAATTTGGCATCATTTTTAACGCGTTGGGGTGGTTTTTTTTAATTTTTGGGGGCAAAATTTCAATAAAAATTGATGAAATAAAAAACTTTAAAAGCATAAATCTAGGACTAACTTCAATAAAAAAATAGCTACCTTGCTTTAAAATGATATTAAATGCAAAATCATTCTTGCCTATGACTTTACTTTAAATTTTCTAAATAAACACAATTTTTTTTTATTGACAATGTGGTATCATTCAAAAGCTTAGGAATCCTCCTTTAAGATTAGCACAAGGGTTTTTAAAAAATGAAGCAAATGTAAAAACAACAATCAATCAACTAGCACCATGGGTTTGGAAGTCTAGCCATTCTGTTTCAAAACTATATAGCTGCCAATTAGCAGTTTATAGGTCAGTAGAGAAAGGTTTGTCAAAGTACCTAACTCAGTCACTCACTCACCACTGTGACTGTCTCAGTCAAGTTACTGAGTTACACTTAGACGTCTTAGTAACACTACACTCACTACACTTACAGTCTTACAGACTTACAGTTACAGTGTAGACTTTAGAAAATCATTGAATCAGTAGAGACTAGAGAGAAGAGACGCTCAGGGCCTCAGGTCAGGCTCAGACAGAGCCAGAACTAATCTTTATCTAAATTTTAATTTAAACTCTAAACTCTAATTATATAGATCTATCTAGATATATATAATATTAAAATGTTTTGATTTACAAAAAATGAATTTATAATTATTAAATTCTTTTTATTTTTTATATTTAATAATTTATATAAGTTAGTAAAATTGCTGTTTTTCTGGCATAATTTTTCTGCGTACTTACAAAGCGGTCAGACGAATCATCAGACCTTTAGTTTAAAGTGGCAACATGCTATTGGTCTCCATTGAACACAGATCACAGGTATCCATATCACAGTAGGCCTACTATATAGATCACGAATAGTCTTGATCCAACACACTTGCTTTTTATATTGCGTCAATTAAAGCCTTCTTGAAAAGTCTCAGAAAACAGCAGCCCTTTCTTCATGATCCCTTGACCATATCCCAGGTGATACATTGAGAATTTATATCAGCCGATTCTTGTAGGAGGTTTATTCCTTATCCTTTCACATATTTGTTCCTCACAGCAGTACATGAGACTAAGACTGCTTTATTGAACCTTATGGAAATTTGTTGTGATTACAAGGACTCTTTTCTCATATAAAAACTATACAACAGAAACATTCACAGTAATAAAACAGACGCAACATAATTGTCATTATAAAGAGTTCGTTCAGCCACTACACACTGGCATCTTGGTCCTTTTCATACTATGTTTCTTTATCAAAGGAAGGTGTTGATAAAGTCTGACAGAGTGTTCTTGTCTTGATTGACAGTATTTGTCCACTTCGCGACGACTTGACGTAGTTATGATGGAGCGGGCAGCTGTTGTCTTCCAAGATTTTTGCAATTTTTCTTAAAAGTTTCTTTAAATATGGTAATAGTAATGTTGTGCGTGTGATTTTTTTATGCCCTTTTTATGTTTTCTAGGGGGTTCAACTGTGTAGATGAAGCGTTGCTTTGCCAACAAGTCATGCCGTATGTTAGCAGATTTTGTATACTTGCGCCATAGAAATTATCTAGGGTCTTCTTAATTTAGTTTAAAGCTATAAAAGAAAAATATAGGAAAAATAGTGTCTGGGCTGTTTTCTTTGTCAGAGTTCCAAGATGGTCTTCCTGTGATAGCTTGTTATTAATGATGACTCTTCTAGAGATATTTATGTGACTCCACCTGTTCTATCGATGTAGTCTTTATCTTGAGCTTGCGTATCACCTTTTTTTCTTTTTTTTTTCTGAAATTTATTATAAGGTCTTTAGTTTTTGTGACATTCAGTTCTAGAAAGTTGCTAGTGCACCAGTTTGTAAACACTTTCATTGTGCTTTGATACTGAGTTTCGTCCCCTGAAATAAGACCGACTATGGCAGTATCATCAGCGAATTTAATGAGTCATGTCTTCCTCACACACACTGCTACCCCAACCCTTGTTTTCACAATATTTCTTTTTGATCTATCAAAATAGACTCCACAGATTAAGAGCTGTTAAGAAAAAAAAAACGTTTTAGACATCATGCATTTTAAAGTTTCAATTAGGAATTATGTTCTTAAAACTATTTTTAAAAAAAAATGATCCTGATGCTATTTTATGCCTTAGAAGTTAAATTAAGATGGCCATCTGAATTAAATTATTTAAATCCTTTTTAGGTAATACAACATCAGACTGTCAAATATGATGTGGTGGCTCTGTCTCCACTTTCTAAACACAGGCTTAGTAAGTATTTCAGCTGAATTTTTTTTTTTTTTTAATGTTTGTATTTCATTATTTCATGATGTGAGAGTATAATTTAGACTATAGTCATTCTAAGCCTAAGCATCCAGTAATGCAAAGTAACTACTAGGTCTAAGGTAACCTTGCACCAACCATGGATCTTTATGTCCTGAAGTGAAATTACTTTTGTATCTAGCACCTTGTATATATTCCTATAGAAGCTTCATTGTGCTCTTGTCCATTCTCGTGTATAGAGAAGTAACTAAGGAGGCATAACTGAACATTCATTTGTAATCTATTGAATTCTCCTGTCATTGTAGGTATGATGAAAAGAAAAGTTTTAGTTCTAGACTTAGATGAGACATTAATTCATTCACATCATGATGGGGTCTTGCGGCAGGTTAAACCAGGAACTCCACCAGATTTTGTTTTAAAAGTAAGAATGTTTTTTTTTTATGCTAAATAAACTCTAAAATATATATATTTATAATATATATATATATATATATTTAATGTTTATAAAATTAATTAGGCTTTCTTTTTTATTTTAATATAAAACATTTATTCTACATCAGTTATCAAATGCCTTTTTTTCCCCCTCAAGGTTACTATAGATAGACATCCAGTCAGATTTTTTGTACATAAACGGCCTCATGTGGATTTTTTTCTAGAAGTAGTAAGTAATACAGTTCCAGTTTTAAGTTTCTTCGCCACTACTCCAACATGTGAACTTGACAGTGTAATCACAGGTTTTATTCTATATACATTTTTATATATATATCAAGAAGCTGTGGTGAATAAAAAAAAAAATATAGTTTAGAAAATAAAAAAAAAATATAAAAAATTAACAGTTAACACTTTGTTTAAATTAGAGCTTGTTCAATACTTAATGGTTAAAAAATTGTTTGTTTGCAGTATGTTGCTGGTTATAGCACATATTTATTATTAAAGAGTACATGAATCATAAATCTGTCTTATTGAAATGTCCATGACACATCTTACACAAGGATTTTAATAAATGTGAAAGCAAATAAAACTCATCAGCTCATAAAATCAAAGCTTGAAGGGTCCATGCATTGATGAGTGCTTATTTATTCACTTTTGCAGGACCTATTGCATGAACTGTCTTGTATTTCAATAGGTCAGTCAGTGGTATGAGCTTGTTGTCTTTACGGCTAGCATGGAAATCTATGGGGCTGCTGTTGCTGACAAACTAGATGGAGGAAAGAATGTACTAAAGAGGAGGTACTATAGGCAGGTTAGTACATATGCTGTTATAGTATTGCCTTTTTTGTGTTACAAAGCTGGTTAAATACTGAAGTATTAAGCCCACATTACCAGCAAGAAGATAAAGGATCGCAGTCTTAAGTTGAAAATGTAAATTTCTTGCGATGGTGTGGGGCAGATGATATAAAGATTATCTTTCCCAAGTAATGTCTGGTACCCATTAAAGTTTGGTGAGCTCAAGGGCATCCTAAATATCCTGAAATTCAAAATCCCAGTCTTGACTGAGATTCTAACCCAAGAACCCTGGATTAAAAAACCAAGTGGTTTACCACTCAGACACCATTCCCCCAAACTACATATTACTTGAAACAAAAAAAAAAACACATTTTAGTTATTAGTGATCTCACAAGAAAACCTTTTTCTTTTAATTAAAATAAAAAAAAAAAAAGTTAAAATCTATCTTTAAGATTTTATGATATTGCTGATGCACTTCCAATTACTATCTGGTGATGTTAAAATGTATGTCTAATATGGTAGGTAACATGTTACAAATTAAAAACTTATTTTTTGTAAGATTCTTTATGGCTGCTCTGTTTTCATGGCCCAGTTGCACATATATTCATAAAAGAATCTTTACTGTAAAAAAACTCCTTATAGCCTAGTAAAGCCTTATAGCCTAGCCTTGTAAGGTAGGAACAAAAAAAAGAGGACATTTCCATTTGTTTCCATAACAGTGATGGGAATTTTCCGAAAATTTTCGGAATTCCGAAAATTTCTTCTGATCCGATTTTCAAGCAAAAAAAATCAGTCAAGTTGTTACCTGATTAAACTGTCAGTACATTTTCTGTGGACATACCACTCAGCTTATGACATTATTCTGTTCTGAGTGGGATGTTGTCAATAATTGATTTGATCAATGCATGATTTTGTGTATGTTGTATTTCTTGTATTTATGTGTATGTTTCTGTTGTGTTGTCTTTATATAAGAAAAAGAGTCCTTGTAATCACAACAGATTTCCGTAAGGATCAATAAAGCAAGTCTTAGTCTTAGTCTTTACAATCTATCACACCAACGAACGAAAACGAGGGGGGGGGGGTTTTAACACAATTTAAAAAATTTCCTAAAATTTTTGTAGAGTCTGTTCCCATCACTGCCATAAATTTTATCTATAGAATTCATTATTTTTTTTTAAAGTATACTACACACACAATGTTATGGCATTAACTGTAACACTGTATGATTTTAAATTATTTCATGTCAATATAGGTATTAGGTAAATTTTGCCTAAATTGAGTTGTAGAAATGATTATCTATATCTACAAAAGCTAAAGCTCTGATATGACAAAGAAGTCTGGTTTTTTAGTTTTAAAGGTAGGCTAAGGAAAAGGCAAGTCAAAGGTGTTTCAGCCTTAACCCTACTAGCCCTGAGACCCTGAATAATCAAAGACAAACTATAATAGCATCATGATATTGAAAAATGTTAAGTTACATGCAAACAAGTGGTTAGCATAAAAAGCATTAAATGGAACTAGTTAAGCATATCTAAAAATATTTACTTTGAAGTATACAAGATATGACAATTGAAAATGGAGCATACAAAAAGTCTATGAAAAGCCCCCTGGAGCAGAGTAATGACAATTTTACCATTGAAGGCCATCTGATCATTTTTATTACTATCTTTATCTAGTCCTTCAATTCACCAGCTTTAATACCTGAAACTTATGTTTGATGGAATTCTAGCTCTTCAGAGACTGAATCAGAGTAGTGATCATCTTTTTTAACTTAATAAGCCAGACTAACATTACTTACCTGTTCTCGTGCTGGGTTTATCAGCTTCACATTCCAATTCAATTTTTTATAATTTTTGGTTTATGTCAAGCCACACAAACTCAATTCATACACATGAGAGTAGCATTAGCTAGAACTAATCATAAGGTTTGACTATGTTTGGTTGGAAACTCTTTGTTCATGGAGCTTCAAAAGGTATATATATTTAATATTGTAAGGTTAGATAATGCAGAAAGTCTTGGTTTAATCTCTGTATTTAATGTTATTATTTTTTTTTTATATGTCAGCATTGTAATCTTGATATGGGAAGTTATACAAAGGATTTATCAGCCATCAATCCAGATCTTTCCAGTATATTTATATTAGACAATTCTCCTGTAGCTTACAGAATGTTTCCAGGTAAATAATAATTGATTCAGATAATTAAACAATCTCATTTTTTGTATATTTATTATATGTATTGTATAACTTTTTTTTTTTTTTTGCTTTATTAGCTATAGTTTCTTTTAGTAAAACCTGTACTTGGTTTAAAATGTTTTTTTTATTATTTTAATGAGTTAATTGTATGGACCTTGACCTTTTTATAGAGGGAGAGTAGTCCTTAAGGGACTGCCGGCACGACATGGCCTATACTGTGCCGACATGGCCTATACTGTGCCGATGTGCCTAAAACTAAAACTAAACTAAAACTGAAATTTTATTACTGAGTTCAGTGCTAGATCCCTTTTTACTTAAGTATTGAATTCTAAAGTGAAAATATTTATCTAAATCTGTTATGAATTAAGTATAGAAAACAAAGTTGTAATAAGTAGTTTGCCAAGTGAGGTATGTGATCCTTTCACTATCATTTAGTCAAGCAAAGCTCATCTTACAATGTCATCTGAGATATATTTCAGTTTATTAAAATAAATATCTTCTGTGTATTTATATTCTGTCATATTGAAATTGAACTTCACACAAGAAACAAAAAAAGAAAAAAATTGATGTAGTTGTTTCTTTTTTCATGAAGAATATTTAGACAATGATTCTTTTTACCTTTTTAAATCACTATCCTGTTATATGAGAGAAAAACTATCTGTGACAATCTACCAAAAATTTTGATGGGTGAAAAAAAGTCAGCTATAAAACAAATAGGAGAGTCAATTTAAAGAATTAAAAACACATTTATTTAAATTGGCTCAACTAAGTTGAGTGCCTGGCAGGAGGAAGGGTTTGTGTTTAACATATATAGTAGTCACAAAACATTTGATATATCAAATTTGTCTTGGTTACCATACTCAAGGTGTTTGAAAAGTTTGTCTGTGTATATGCATGCTAATTAAAAATGCAACCTAACAGTTATTATTGAATGTGTGTTCTCTACATTACAGATAATGCCATCCCAATCAAATCCTGGTTCAGTGATGCCAGAGATACTGCACTACTATGTCTTCTGCCCATGTTAGACGCCCTTCGCTTTTGCAATGATGTCAGATCTGTTCTAGGAAGAAATCTACATTTATCAAGGAATTGGTAGTTCATAGTTAGCAACAAAAAAAAGTGTATATGTTTAACAATAATCTGAGGAACTATGTACTGACTGGTCACAAATACGCAACAATATTTTTTCATTCCCATTATTAACACAAGGGACTATTGAGACCACATTCATGTATAGCTCATTGTTGTCTGACTATATTTCTTCAATTGCTTCTTGATGTTTAGCCACAAAGCTGTTTTGTAGACATACCCATGATTCTAGGCTCTTAGAAAAAAAAATATCACCGCCAATAATTGACATGTGACTGTGTGATAGATTAGTCATTTATTATTCTAATGGGGTCAAGTTTGTGACTATATATACATCAAGTATTTAGATTCTTTCAGAATATGCCTGTAATATGACATACCTGCTTGTGTTAATAAAGCAATAAGCTGGTGATATCAGTTTGAAAAAAAAAAACATTATCAAAGTCAATCTTGTGCTGTGATTCTGAACACTTAAAGTCCTGTGAACTTTGAGTTGTAATCCATGTATAACATTTCTTGTTGCTTTCTCTCTGTGTTTTTTTATTTTATTGTTTTATTTTTTTCTCTCAATAATGTTGTACAGCTAATACGATTTCTTGTATGTAAATCAAGGGGAGGGGAGATAACATTTGTACATTTGTAACGAACTTTGTGACTTCTGCTAAATATGTTAGTAAGAACTATGTTGTTGTTTTTTAAAATTATAGTTGGTTTATTTTATTATTATTATTTTTTTTAAATAATGTTTTATCCTGTATAGACTTTTTTTTTTCTGGATGGTGAAACTTGTATCATAATATTTTGTTACACTTATTGAACATTTTGTAATAATTTAGAAATTATTACATAATACAAATAACTGATATATTTTTGGGACTAGCAACATTCAATACCTATCATATGAAAATTCACTTCTGCATGGCCTGAACCAAAATTTACTTATGTCAACTGAAGAAGATTATACCAAATATTCAAAAGTTTTGACTGACAACACTAAACAGAAATTGTGTCACTTGGTCTGTGTGTATCTGCTAATACTTGACTGATGACAAGGTTTTGTTTGAAGTGTTGTTATTGATGCTATAATTTTCTTTTTGGTCCATGTGTGTGTATGTACTTAACTCTTGCTGTCCAGGGAAAACTCCTGTGATGCAAGATGCTATCGTTGTTGTACTTCACATGCAGATGTTTCGTTTCACGGAGGCAGCTTTAACTTGATGATTGTTTTAAAACATTTTTTATTATCAGTTAATAATTATTTTCTTAAAATGAATAAGGTAATTGTAGGCATTTTATGGTCTTTTCATTTTACTTTTCAAGCAGAAAAGTTCAAATGGATGTTTCAGTTAGTTGAGAATATTTGCTTTGTAATGAGATTTTGGTTACTTCTTGACACTTTTTTTTTTAAGTATTCTCTTTTATACTTGTGCATTTTTGTATGTATTGAAAAGAATACTTCTGGCTTATGTAAGCATATCTTTCTGTATTAAATATAGATTGATAATTGTGTTTAGCATAGAGAGATGAATGTTATATGTGGACACTTTTCAGACTTGTATTTAAATAGCATCTTACATATTATACACTTTTTCCCTCTCCTAGTTTTAAGTTCCCATTTCTAAACATTAGGGTACTGAGGGCAATTAGTAAGCTTGTTTTTTTTGTGTGTTTAACACTATGAATAATCATTTGTACTTTCCCTGATCTATTAGCAGCTATTCTTATTATTCTTTTGAGTATATAATGTTCCCAATTGCACACAGAAAAGTGACCACCAGCAAGACCAGGGTTGTCAGCGGCGCTATCACTCAGCCACAAAATCCTAGGTTTAAGATTCAGTGTATTAATTATATGGTATATTTTTTTTCCTGAATTATTGTAAATAGTTTTAAATCATTTTGTTTTGAAACATATCTCAGGCCTGCCATTTCTGTTATGCTTTTAGTATTGGGTGGTTGATAGGAACATTTTATACATAACGTCAATGTATATCTCTGACTAGTTCATTATATTGAAAGTTTGATAGAAACCATCATGTATTACTCCCTATTTCAATCTAAGTGCTTTCTATAGAGCTAGAGCTGAGTGTATATTTTTTTGTTCATAACTATAATTTCTGTTTGCGTTCAAATGGCAAATGTATTAAGCTGATGTCCACTAATTACAATATTTGTGTGTTCTATAACATTGTACTAGAATATTTATTTAGTTTGTAGATAATGTATGTCTAGTATATTTTATTTATGATAAAATCTTTTACAAGATTGCATATTAGATTCCAGCTGATCAGATCACTTGTTGTCATTACCAAAGTGTCAGTTATCTCTACATGTGTTTTCAACAGAATGTCCATAGATGGGAGTGCAGGTGTAATTGTTGGAAACTGTCTCTGGTGTATGTACAGCTCATGTGAATGTTGTTTTACATTGTGAGTTTTTGAAGTGTTTTGAATTTTATTAGTGTAAATTGATCATGTAACAATATTGAAATGCCAATAAATAATTATATAGAATGAACCAACGTTTTAGTTTGTATCTCATAGGCCACCAATCAGCTTTATCCAGGCATCTCAGTTCTGGGTGGATCGATCCAACTTTCCCTGCATCCATCTTACTGGTGATGGTTCCAGATCACTGACCAGTGTCATGTCATTTTTGTATTTAGCTTACACATATTTTGTTTTTCACATCTTATTTGATGTCTATCACCACGTTTGAGAAAGACTGGGGTTTCAAATGCAGTATAAAATGTTCACAACTGAATATAGAGTATGAAGATTAAGCAAATATATGACTATAATCTGTCTCAGCTGATATCTAGATTTGTCTTAATTATTAATAAAATTACAAGGCAAAGATAATTACTTTAAAAAGATTTTCAAAATGAAAATGATGATAGTTAACTAAAGTGCTTTTTTCCCCTTAAAATACTTAAATGAAAATATTTTTTTAAAAGTTAAGAGAAGGCTCGGCATACATATAAAATAGCAAAAAAAACCCCCAAAACATTTGGGTAATTATTCTGTTTGATGCCATTAGTGAATATTATTAGCTAAAATGCTTAGCTTTTTTTTTTATCTTCTAGTATACTTCCAATAATCTGCTTGATTGTTGAGATTCTGTTTTCCATTTACTGTACATCATTCAAGAAGGATAAATTTAAACTTAAGTATAAAGAGAATCAATAAACATTACTTGTTAATTGATTAATTTAATCCTATTTCATTAACGATTAAGGAAATATAACTAGCTTAAGTCACTACTTTTCCTACCATTGTAAAAGACATAGTCTATCAATGCCTTATGTTTGGCTGACCTATCAAAGCAAATATTGGACTCAAAAGCCATCACTGGTTCATAGGAGAAAAGATTGTGCCAACCTTCAACCAAGAAGGAGGATATATTTATTTATTATTTTGTAAAAATGGATGTCTTACTTGCCCATGTGGGTAGCACATCATATGAACTTGATCATTTAATATTAAATTATGCTAATTAGTATGACCAATAAACATACTAACAGGAAGGTGGTTTCATGTGGAGGCACAAAACTAATACAAAACAACAATCTTTCCAGATGACAAAAGTGATCATCATTATTTTACAAATACCTTAAGTTTCATAGTAAGTGAGCTTTTCTAGATTTTATCTTTTTTTAAGCTTTTAAAAAAAATCTATAACACAAAACAAATCACATGTTTTTATAAAGAATTATTATTTAGTATAAAAATAATTGGTGTACATTCCATATTTTATACTAAATAGTGGAATAATTAACATTTTCTTTTTACACTTTAAAAGTATAACTTTGTATCTTTGTACAGGTCTTCAATAAACAGTTTAAACACAAAGAATCTGAATACACTTATGATCAAAAGATGAGAATGTCTAAACTATATTACTGTAAAAAACAAAAGGATGTTAACCACAAACTAATATGCAGCCTGTGAATCAGATTTCAAGTAAGTCATTATCACTTGAGTATCACACATACTCACACATGGTAAAACCTTTCCAAGTAACTTCAATTAGGAAGAGTATGCCCTACATTGCTGTGAATGTTGCGGACAATATAGATGACAGTGATTTTTTAATCATGTTTTTTGTATGGTTTTTATGTATGTACATAGAATATGCATACTTTATTTTAAAAGTAAACAATTTTGCTGTTGGTCACTCATACTCACACATTATATTACAGATTTACTCTTTTTTTGATTTTATGTAAGTTGCGATTAAAACAAACTGCACATTGAAGCTTGTCTTAAAATATGTTCGTAAAATGTAAAAGCATACAATATATATACCTAATTATAACACAATTTCCAAATAGGATCAATTAAGCTGTCTTAGTCTTGTGCACCGATGGGCATTTAAAGATCATATTAAGAAATAACATTTAGAACACAGTTAAATTTTGAAAGAGTAGACTAAACAATACCAAAAAAAAAAGATTTTCAATAACATTATGTATTGCTTTTTTTTAAACCAATTTTAGATAAGTAAATATAATAAACTATTTTGTTAGTGTTTGTGCTTTCTTGTATGTTAGTCATTTGTTAACACCATGTTTATATGTTTGTAAATGATGTCTCTGTGGGCTTACTATTTTGTCTTAATAAGACTGTACTTCCAGTGGAGTGTTGAAGCTTTTTGAGGCTACTTTCTTTGTCCAATTTAACATCTTCAGGTACTGTTGACAAAAATAAAATGATTAATAGTTTTGATGATTGACAATCAATTTATAGTTTCCAGTTGTACATTAAAATAGAGGTTTATTGGTGTTGATATATTTGATAGTTAAATAAGTTTTTTTTTAAGAAATGGATTATAAACATATTATGTTAAAAAAGAAAAATCCATATGGTTGAGAAATGCTGTCTTAGGATGATAAAGCTAAATTTAAAAACAAAATATAAATAAAAATAACTTTAAAACAAAAAATAAAGCTAATTTGAGGGAAATATCTGCATTTTTACAGCAATATCTCACATTACTGTAGAAATTATTTCCCTTTTCTATATCAACACTATTGATTAATTATCAATTATTAATAAATTAATTGGTTAATTTTCTAATGCTTGATGTTTTGTTAAGGATAATGAATAATTGTGTAAAGTTTCAACTTGATTTGAGAATGGGAAGTGGTAGAAAAATGTGTACAAAATTTATACCAGACAGATGGAATGAGTTGATATAAGCTTTGTGAAAAATAAAATCAGGGAAAAAATAATTGAAACAGAATGTTTTGGCCTAGAGATAATATTTTTACACTGTGTTTCTGTTGTTTATATATCTGACACCAATACCCATTTTGTCCAAAACTATGATAGCCTGTAAGCCATTTTTTTTTTAAACTCTCACATCACTCTTAAAAGTTAGGAGTCAAAAAGTTATAAAAGGTTACGGTATTGTTGAAAAATGATTAATAATAATATAATAAAATTTTTATTAAAAATATGTACCTGGTTCTAAGGGCACCGAGAGTAAACTGCTTCCAGATTGGTTTGGCTCAGAATTCAACCCATTTTTTCTTTTTGGGTAATTCTTTCCTCTGCCATGTTGTCCGTTTCTATTGTACACACCCTTTAGTTTCTTTAGAATGATTGACCTCCATATAATGAATGGTGCTATTACTAAAATAGCTATCACAATAATAAGAGGTATCAGCAAACCAATATTTATTGTCTCTGAAAAAAACAAAAAACTATTTTCTAATATAATAAAATTAAGAAATAATAGGTATAAAAATTTTAGGAAAAAAAAAATTCTTACAAAAAAAAAATTCCCAATTTACATATCTGGACTTTTAGGCCATAATTTTAATTTTCTTTGTTTCAGCTTGCTTAGTTTTAATCAGATTGTTAGTCAAAGTTCAATACCAAATGGTTCAACAACAATTTGTTCATGACTATTAGTTTACCACAAATCATTCAACAACAGTTAGTCCCAATGGGTAGAATAATTTGTTATTGTCTACACTTCTCATTCAGTCAGTAGCAGTGACCAGATAACAGTTTAACATTTATACTTAAGACCTTTCAGCTGTGAAAACAAGAGCTTTCAACTAAGTATTGTTATCTGGCCTCCGAATCACTACCCAAGCTTTAAAAAGCCTAATCCATATTTGATTTCTTTTCTCATCTTTTTTTTTTGTTGAAACACCTTATGAGAATCATTTTACCTTTATCTGGTGCCAGATCTGCAATGCTAAATAATGCCTGACACGCAAGTTGACAAGAGTTGTGGTTCATAAAAGTTACATTTCGTAGACCTTTAGTTTTACACCAGTTCAGCAAATTAGTTTTGGCATCTTCAGGAAAACAGGACTGGACTTTGCCAGATTGGCAGAATTGTAAGTTGTTGTAGCATTCACCAGCAGGTGGACATTTGTGTGGGCTACTGTCAGAGCAGGCGTTGTTTAGTAAATTGTAGGAATCTATAGAAAGTAGCAAGATAAACTGTATGAGCTGCAACATTCATAACAAAAAAGAGAATTTTATATTACAATCATCATAAATGATGCTTTTTTATATATAAAATACATCAAAGCATGCTCACTGTAACAACACTCACCAGACTTTAAAAATGTTAATGTTTTAAAATGGTTAGATTAGAATGGTGTTTCGAATTTCTGTTTTTGTCTAATAATTTTTGCTGGTTTAAATTAGTTTCATTATTTTATTTACCTTGTAAAAATATCGAGGAACAGGCTGTCAGACATGTTGGGTCTCTCAGGAATGTTACATTGTGGCCAAACTCTCGGCACCAAAACTCCTTTTCTGACATGTCTGGTGGGAAGCAGGATTTGACTGTACCAGATTTTGAGTCACAATATGACTCCACCCCATAACATTTTCCATATGGTAAACATTTATAGGGCTTAACAGGGGGGCATACTTTATTTGTAATAGCATCAAGAGTTGGGGGTCCTGAAATGGAATTGACTAATTAAAATTTTCATTTTTACATGAAAGAAATATTCAAAACATAAAGAAAAATACATTTTTAAAAGCTTAAAAGTTTATTAACTATACACCAAACAGAATTTTATTAATACCCTATTAAGCAATCGATGTTGCACGGCAAAATAAAAGAATGTTAAATCTTACCAATGAATTCTACAAAAAATGAGGCTATTACTGACCCTCACCTAACCCTACTGGAAGATAGATTAGAATTCGAAACACTAAAATTATTTATAATAAGATTTGATATTTTATCTACCGTTAAAAAGATATAGATCTAGATTTTAGATTATATCTACATCTATATTATCACTTGTGGAAGTGGGTTTTAGATTTAAAAAAAACCATGAAATCCAGATTTTGCGCATAACTATACTATGGACTCTAAAATAAGAACGAGAGGCTTAATTTTATTTCGAATTCTAACCAACATAAAAAAGGTCGCTCTTTTATTTTTGCATGCGTATTATTATTATTTTTAAAACAAGTTTCTAGGCTATATCTATTTTTAAGTTTGTGGATGCTCCCCTTAAGAATAAGAGTAAGCCTTTCCACAATTTTCAAACACTATCAGATAGACTTTGGAATTGCAAAGAACTAAGTCCGATGGCGATCAAGTACTGTTGGGTCCCTTTGCTCTAATGGGAGTTAAAAGTATTTAGCCAAGTAAAGTAAGTAGGCCATACCAGACATGCACACTCAAAGGATAACAAAAAACAACTAAGTAAAATATAAAAACTAAATTTTCAATAACAGACCAGTAAATCAATGGCCTAGAAATTCTAATAATTGTGATCAAAGTATCAAATTTGGTCGGACAATTTGACATTTGTAATTCAAATTGCATGTTGTGATAAAAAAAAAAGATTTTAAATCAATTGAAAGTCTGCTTCTGTCTCTGGCTATATGCGTTGATCAGCGCAAACGCTTTTTTAAAACGAAAATTCAAAAATCTTGAGGAGTTCTGAGGGATATAAACAGCTTTAAACAGTGTCGTGTCTGGGTATTTGATGCCTATACCAATAGTGCGATGACTTTTTTTGATGCTCTCTAAACTTTGCCCAGTGCTTAGTGCAGGCGTCATGAGTTTCCTGCATTCTGAGCTGTAAGAAAGCAATACTGGCGTCTACAGCGTCCAGTTCACTATAAAAACGGTGGCACGGGTCATTATCTGATGTGCGAGGAACATTCGAATCACATGTAGATAATGTCTTTTGTAATCGGCTTTTTTTTCCCCCATACCAATCAAAGTGCCTTCCAGTGGATCTGTTTTTGTCACGCAAAGAAGTCAGCAAATTATTTTGAACATTTTAAAACAGTTCTGACAAAAAAAAAATGACGGTTAGGTTCGCGATGACAGAGAAATGTCGTCTAATTTTACTTTAGGGCCTATAAATAGGCACCTATTGAGATGGATCCAAATATGATAGATTTTCGCCTCCTGAAAAAAAAATTTCTTTTGATGAGGGATTCCGATTGGTGCATTCAATTTGAAAGAAAAGTGTGTAATAGGTCGTTCAATTGAGAGAAAGGTGTGTAATAGGTCATTCAATTTGAGAGAAAGGTGTGTAATAGGTCATCCAATTTGAGAGAAAGGTGTGTAATTGGTGCACCCGTACCAAAAAACAAACAAACAAACAACCTTAACAAAAACAGACAATATCATATTCAGCATCCAGAATACCGGTACATGTAAAATTAAGGGCATAGTTTAAGTAGCCAATTCATAGTGCATTATTAGTGACTTATAGGACAACCTTTCGACAATTTACCGTAAAGTTTTAGTTTGATTTAGCCAGGAGATGTCGAGTGAATTGCGGCAGATAAATCGCGAAATGTTTGTATTAGTCTACCAGAAGTCTTTTTAGCCTTCTAACTTGATCACCAAAAAATACGATAAATTCCTCTTGTATTTGTGGTGATGGCGACATGTAGGCTTAAATGTAGTCAACATGATACCAATGTTGGTTCCAAGCCTATTTTCTCTCACCACAGGATCTAATTTCACAAACTTGATGAAAAGTGACTTTTTTTGTGTCTGATGCCCAAATAGTAGCAATTGCTTTTAAAGAAGACCAATAACTCAGATTAATACACACTGGGGGACATAATGCCTATCACCACCTGATGTCACTGGGTGGACCGCATCACCCCCCCCCCCCATTGTTAGGCACTTCTCTGGAGGCTAAGTACGCTTGAACTCGGCTTGGCTACCTTTGAAGGGGACTCGAGGTTCGACGCCGGACTCAAGCAGTGTTGCGTTTATTGAGCGCCTAAATGTAACACGAAAAACCTTTCAGATACCCCTCCCACCATTGGTCCATAAAAGAGACTGGACCACAGCGCTCTGAGCATGATATAAGCCTGAAAGTAGCGCTTTATAATATCTCTCTCTCTCTGTGACATTTTACGTCACGAGAGACGAACTTTTCACTTTGCAACTTCTTGTGTGATTAAAGAGGCCAATCCTTGATGCACAGCTGCGGTCACAGGTTGGACATATGTAATCACCAGGCGCCGTTGTATTTTCACTCTACCGTCTACTGCTGTTGAGTATGGCATCTACATTCAGGGACGCTTCCTTTATGCTCTCTCTCCATGTGGATTTATCCAGTGCTACTTTTTCCCAGCTGCTAGTGTCGATCTTGAAGAGCTTTATGTCGCGTTTGCATACATCCGTATACCGTAAAAGTCAGCGACCAGGGGATCTCCTGCCTTCTGTTAAACCTTCTGGAATTCTAAAAACGCGGGCAAGCCAGCTACGGCTATATAAAAGCTCTAATTTAAGCACCGCCCTTGAACCAGGTTGTCAAAAACATGCGTCTTTTTTCCCCTTTCACACTGCAGTATTAGTCAACCAAATAACATTGTTTACTTTGATACCTCATTCTTTAAAGAAGGCCTTCTTTACACATAACGGTAGACAGGGCCGGTCCTAGCGATTGCGGGGCCCTATGCGAAACTGATTGCGCGGGGCCTAGTATGGGTAGAAAAAGGATAATAAATGAAAAATTTGTATTAGAAAAAATATCGACTTTGAATTTTATTCATTCTTTACTAAGTACAAAATTTCGATAAATTTTTTCGATTTATTTTACGAACATTGCTACCTATTTGTCAATTTTAGAGGAGATTTCTATAAGTTTTCAAGAGATTTGAATAAATTCAGATTTCATGGAATTTTTCGTATATATTTTGCAATTTAATAATTACA
>JADKLZ010081101.1:19028826-19045298 GCA_021533235.1 Biomphalaria straminea
GGGGGGGGGGGAAGGGCCCATCAACATATTCTTGAACCCGGGCCCACGGGTACCTTGCTACGCCACTGAATAAATTGTACCTTTTTGAAATTCGGTAAAAGCAATTTGGACAGTTAGTACAAGACAAACACACTTTGTTTTCAACTTCCATATCACTTTCACCACAATAGTCATCGTTCTGTTCATCTTTGTTGTTTCCCACACTTATATTCATCCAAAGGTGATGTTTTCAGCTTGTCCCACTGCTCAGCTAGATTCATCAATTCGTTACGTAAATTTTCTGCAGTAACCGTGGAATCAAATAAGAGCAACTTCTAAGTTCTTTGAAATCTGGTGGCTCAAGTCCTTTTAGCTTTATGTCGTTAAAATTTCGCAAATCAAGGCATGAGAGATCTGCATAAAAGATGTTTGACATGTTAAAACGTCTTTCTATGTTCTATGATGACATTAAAAACTTGAACTTCATAACTTTTTTTAGCGTCGAGAATTCTATCACCATTGTCCTGCTCTCCTGGCATTCGGTTTTTCATTCTTGTCCTTTTCTCAGTTAAACGCTCTTCAATTTCCAAGTCCAACTCTTCATCTTCAATTTTTGTATCACAAAGTCATCTGCTGCTTTCTTCAACCCCTTCAAAATTATTTCTTAGAGCTTCATCTTGGTTTTTGTTACACGCACCATGTTATACGCTTTCATAATATCCATTCCATTTGTTTGAAGGTAATTGGAAGAGGTGTGGTCAGTTCAAAGACGTGCAGGAAAACAAATGAGGTCAATATGGTTTCATATCTCAATAAAGCATCTTTGAATGCCAGGGCTTTTGTTCTCGTGTCTGCTTTAGAGCCGCTATTCTTTTCAATTTTGTCAAGCACTAGAATAATACTAATGTACAGAGATGACTCTTTCCTTGAGAGTGACCCGAAGATTTCAAAGCCGCATCTTTGGACCACCATCGTGTTTCTCTTATTGTATTTAGGTCTATTGTATGACACCAGATCTTTATTATAAGAATTTCTGTCATTATTTACCTCAGACTCTAAGTCTCTGTACCTTTATCAATAATTACAATAAAAAAAGTAATAGATTTCGATTTACATCTAGTCTAGTGTGTACTCGATACATACAATAATTTTTTTTTCTTTGTAAGTTTTAAGTGTAATATTTTAGATATATGTTACTAAAAAAATAAACAAAAAAAAAGCTTACTCTTTCTTTAAAAATGAAGAAAGTCAACTCTATACACAGACTGAGTTGTTAATACGTTTTTTTTTTTTTTTGTTTTTTTGTGGTTTGCTATTAGGCTTCTGTGAACTGAAGTTATTTCTTATTCACTACTGTATATTAAGAGGTAATTGTCGCCCCTATTTTGTTTTCTTCTTACTTACTTACTTAGGTCCTCCCGCGCCGTTCGGCGCATTGGGCGGCAAGCTGTCTCCATAATGATCTGTCATTGGCAATGTCTGCAGCCTCCTCCCATCTGGTGTCCACTGTTCTGAGGTCCTCCATGAAGGTTTGACGCCAAGTTATACGAGGACGTCCCTGTTTGCGTTTTCCTCGTATTGGCCTCCATGTCATTGCAGTTCTTGGTATGCGTGGTTCATTTTGTCGTAGAACATGTCCCGCAAACCTCATGCGACGTTCTGTCACAACCTCACTGAGTGTTCGACTCCCATTTCGGCATAGGATTTCCCTGTTTGAGACCCGATCTGTGTAACTGACTCTCAGAATCCGTCTCAGCCATTTTTGTTGAGCTACATTTAGTCTCTTCTCAATTTTGACAGATGACTTCCATGTTTCACATGCATATGTAGCAGTTGGAATGACAATTGTGTTGAGAAGGTGTATTTTTGTCTCGAGTCCAATGGCTTGGCTTGTCCAAATAGGCTGCAGCCTTTGGAAAATGCTCCCTGCCTTTCCTATTCGGCACACTATATCATGGTATGCATCCCCATCATTTGTTATGATGCTGCCAAGGTAGGTGAACTTGTCCAACTCTTCAAGTGTTGACTCGCCAAGTCTAACAGGAGTACCCTTTGCCTTATATCCCACTCGCAATATTTTTTTTTTAAAAAACTTAACCTCTCTCTTCCCTCTTTTTTTGGTAACATTGTCAATGGAACCATCAAAAGACGGGTGAGGGAAGGAGCTAAAACAAATGGGTGCGCCATCAAACGCCCATGCTGACCAGCAAAACGATCAGTCCAAACGCAGCCTCGTAGACATTAAAGCAGTCTTGAAGCTTATGCCGCTGGAAAATTGAAAGGTCTTGCGGCTAATTTTAAATACAGTGAATGATCATAGTATGATGTAGACTGTAGAGTGTTTTTTTTTATATTCTGGTTGAGTTTTGTTTTTTAAAGGTGTATCTGAATTACGCTGCTGTCATTTTTTTTTTAAAGATCTGTTTTGAAAAAAATAAAAAAAGATTGGTGGTGACCCGACCGGCCCATTTGGTGGCGGCCCACCGGGCATTTGCCCGTTTGCCCATATAGCCAATCCGCCCCTGGGTATTATTCATTAAAAGAGTCTTAATGATATTTTTTTTGTAAAGTTTACTGATATACTGAACCAATTTGATCTTGGGCTTATATATTTTTGCGTACATTATGTCATGTCATATGTCGAATGCCAAATGCAAGGGGCCCCCAAAGACGTCGATCCCCCGGGCCCCCGAACCCTTAGCGACGCCCCTGGCTAAATGATTAATTAATTAGTTAATTTTTGGATTAATTTGGATTGACATGATCCGAGAAAGGGAAGTGGGAGAAAAACGTGTCAAAACGTAACAAGGGGACTAAATCCACACATACATATTCTTCTTCTTCTTCTTAAACTGTCAGGTAGAGTTGAGCCTTCGGCTCTTGGAACTCTAAGTCAGCAAAAGTGAAACAAGAGCTCCCTATCACCGCCCAGAATGAGAACAGTGTACACAGTGGGTCAGACTCGCGGCAAGAGCATTCCTAACGGTAGGTGTGCTGTGATGTACAAGATACCAATTTTTCCTTTTTAAATATTTTTAAAATGCTAAGTCAGGCTGCAAAAGTTTTCCAAATTTTAAAGTCTGATAAATTTTCTTCAGTATTTTCATGATTTTCTAATTTGGGGACATTATTTATCAAAACAACAAAATCAATTAAATGACTTGCTATTGTATTTTCTCCATTCGGCCTAATTTTATACAAAAAAATATTTTTGAATCCTTTACTAATTTTTATAGGTCGTTCTTTTTTTTTTCAAAAGTGCATTCGTGGGTGTCACCCGTTGCGGTCCGCATATCCCGCACCCCCAAGTGATGCCACTGAATAGGGGCCTACAAGTAAACATTTGTCACCGATTCTTTGTGTTTTGTATGACCTCTTATATAGCTTTTTGGAAATTAATTTGTATGTCTGTATTTTTGAAGATAAGATAAGAAAAAAAATATGTTCGGTAATATAATGATAGGCTCTATAATGCCCTATATATTATATACAATATACTATAATATAGCCTAAGTCTTTGGTTCGGTATTATTTTTTGTCTGTTTGGAGAGCATAAAAATGAGCTGTGCACTAGATCTAGTCTATACCACAAGTAGGTCACTAAAATAACGTAAACTAAAACGGTTGACGTACGTGTTTTATGATATTAAATAATAATATTAATACTACTAATAATAAGAAAAAATTATAATAATAATACAATTAAAATTACGAACCGAATCTGTAGCCTGCAAATTTCGAGTACCTTGAACTTCACCTTTAACCTTCGAAGAATACGTACTAGCCAACAAGGTCGGTTTGTTTATTATGATTATCTTTTGATTTACTGCTTTTGATTTGTTCTAAAATTGATCATTGGTGTAGATCTGGGTCTAGCTTTAATATTCCTAACACTGTTGAGTCTTATATCTATCGTCTAGACACTCTACAGATTCTGTAACTCTAAATAAAATGCCTCAAACTAACGTGTCCAGTAGACTTGACTAGTCTACTACTAGCCTAGGGCCTAGGGCCTAGAGTAGTACTACAACTAGCCGGGACTACTAGTACACTACTGAGTCTGAGTACTAGTCTAGGACTAGACCTTGAGTCTAGACTAGAGTCACAAGATTGACTCTAACTCTACTAGTACTAGAGTCTCAGTCTACAGTCACTAGTCTAGAGACACTAGTTCACTAGACTAGAGATGTACTAGATAGTAGAGACTAGAGTCGAGTCTACTTAGAATTTTAGATCTATAATATATAATATAGGTAGTTCAATAAAAAATTCAAACTCAAAATATACTAATAAAACCTATATGGTTGAATAGGGCTTGAAAAAACATTTCCAATCATACTAAATTTATCATTGTATGACAAGTGGAAGGGGAGATATTAATTTTTATTTGAGAGGTGAAAAGTCTTGATTTTTATAGATTCCGTCCAAAAGTGGAAGATAATTCCGGATTAATTCCGGAGTCAAAGAGTTAAACCACAAGATAATACCATATGACCAGGCAGCCATCCAACTTACTGTAGTTCACACTACGCTCATTAATAAACGTGATATATAATTTATTGCATGTATATACATATATTATATGCGTGTTTGTGTTTCACATATGTTGGCTCGTACATGTTTGTTTATTAAATGGACATTTTTATTTTCAAAAATATTAGTTTAAGTAATTATGCTAATTTACAAACACAACCAATAAAAACATTGAAAGAGAAACAATATGATGCAATTTTTCATTTACATGAAAAATGGTTAATTTAATTTAATTAATTTATGGTATATCTACATATACATTTAAACTATCTTTGATGAGATGTTGTCATCAGTTATTCCCCAAGAAAAAATCTGTTACCCAAATCACCCTTACACAAAATAATGTTATCAATTGAAACCTATCTTTTAAAAATTTCTTAGCTTTTATGAATATTAAACAAACTTTAATCTGTCTCTCTGTGGCATTTTACATCTTGTGAGATGATCTTTTCCCTTTGCAACTTCTTGTGTGGCTAAAGACACCAATCCTTGATACACAGCTGCGGTTGCAGGTTGGGCATATAAAATCACCAGGCGCAGCTGCATTTTCAGCCTTCTTTCTGCTTCTGTTGTGTATGGCATCTGCAATCCAAGACCCTTCTCTTATGCTCTCTCTCCATGTGGATCTATCCAGTGCTACTTTTTCCCAGCTGCTAGTGTCGATTTTAAATAGCTTCATGTCGCGTTTGCACACATCTATATACCGTAAAAGTGGACGACCAGCGGCTCTCCTGCCTTCAATAAGATCGCCATACAGTATATCTTGTGGTAGTCTACCTACTGGCATTCTGCGAACGTGGCCGAGCCAGCCAAGGCGTCTGCTGCTCATAATAGAGCGGATGTCCTGGCACCCTGCTCTTTTTAGCACTAACTTAAATTAACTAACTAACTAACTTTAATACTTTCAAAAAAAAATCTTTTGGAAATACTTAAATAGATATCAATGAATGTAATCTAATTCATAGAACTGTCATATAAATTAGGGGGAGAGGGAAGCATGTCATTACTATGGTCTCAGGTAGGAATATAAGTTGTTATATATTCATGAAATAATCAAAACATTTGTCAAAAAACTATTTGGTGTTTTGGGGTTGAATTCATACTGAATGTCACGGTCAAATAAGATCTTGATATAACTTTCGTCGAGGTTGACTAGATGCCTGATGTCACTGTTGAGGTACTTGAAACAAGATCATACAGACCGTGTGCCGGGGATTGAATAAAGTAGTTAAATAAATAATGATGAAGATCTAGAACACACTTGAAGAATACTTTCAATAACAAAATACAGGAACCTTTTAATTTCAATTCAACTTAAGTACAGCTATGTACAACTAGATATGAAATAATATGTAGTTTGAATAAAGATATAACTTTCTGTTCTAAAACTAGATCTACACTTAAACATCCGTACTGTTCAAAGTTCTGCGATCAACTGCTGGGAAGGACGCTTCTAAGCCTCAGTTTGATAAGCTAATTAATTCGTAACCAATCAGATTTCAATGGAGACGTGTGCAAAAGTGACGTCAATAAAGTTCCAGAACGTTCCAACACATGATGGGGAAAACCTGGAGGATTTTTGTCAAAATACCCAGATTAACTAGGTCTGGAGAAGTGGCCCTGACTTATTAAATAAATTATTAAATAAACAACTAAAATTATAAATGAGTATGTGACACTATACATACAATAATTTAGTTTAGTGAAATAGACTTTATCATAAATTATAGTCAGAATTTCTTGCATCAAAATGTACCCTGAGTCAAAACATCTTGTGCCAAAAATGGCTGCACCAAAACATCACTTTGTAAATGTAATATAAAGCATAAATATAACTTTAATTACAATTACAACTATACTTTTTATGGACTTTAAAATTAAAGCCTTTTCCTAGCTATCTGTTGACATTTTTTGTTTGTTTTTAAAATAGTTGCATTTGCCATAGAATAGCCTTTTAGTTCATCAGGATAATTAGTTAAAAAAAATTATTTACACATTATAGCCACAGTGTGTTATTGAAAATACTGTCAATAGATTCCACATCATAAAGAATCTTATCTTATAAAGAATAACTCACCATTGTCATAGTTAAAGTGTTTCTGATTTTAAGATTAAATTTAGAGAATGTTTACTTTTCAAAATTGGCCAAATAAATAGTCTAGTAATTGATTTTAACAGAAAAAGTAAAAAATGCAAACTTTTATTGTGGTCATTCGAACTCTTTCTTTTAAGATGGCTGGATTGGGCAAAGGAAGAGCCTGGCTAGCAGGTGCTGCCAATTTATTAAATGGCCACTTGCGGCAAAAGTTAATTGCAAAAGCTTGCCTTGCAACATCTGCTTCTGATGTGAAACCTTTCTACTTCCAAGATATTTTAGAACTCCAAAGCAAGCATGATGCACCTTATAGAAAATTAACAAGTAAGTTGTTTAAAACTCAGCAATATTTCATTGGTTTAAATAAATAATTCATCGGCATAGTTAAAAGAATTTTTTATTCCTTTTTGGCCTTCAATAACTTTTGCATCCTGTACATACACTCATTAAAAACCTTTCACTTACATTAAATCAAGTATAATCTTAATAATGCTTGCTACAGGCGACTATGTATCAACATTTGATGTGAAGGGCAAGAAAGTTTTGTCAGTGCAGCCTGAAGCTTTGACATTACTAGCTGAAAATGCCATGATAGATATTGCTCATTTATTGAGACCTGCCCACTTACAAGTAAGCATTCACATTTTCTTTGACTTATTAATATAGTTACTTTCTCAGGTTTTTACCTGCTTTAGTCATTAATGAGTGGATCCATTTTTTTTAAAATTTCATTGCTAGATCTGTTTGTTAATTAAAATGGCTGCATAATTGCTTAAATGCCTGCACATTTTATTTAGCAATTGGCAAAGATTTTGAAAGATCCAGAAGCATCGTCCAATGATCGTTTTGTTGCACTGGAATTGCTCAAAAATGCCAATGTTGCAGCTGGTATGGTTCTTCCTGGATGTCAAGATACTGGCACAGCCATCTGTATGGGTAAGTTTGTAGAATGTTTTATATAGGGGGTTGTAACTGTTGACACCTTTTGTTTTGGAGAGAAGTGTTGTCTCTCAAATGACATGACATATGAGTTCCTAGGTGCCTCTATGCAATTGAAGAAACCCTTTGTATATTAAAGATATCTTTAAACTCCATTCAATACAAGTTATCCAGCAAGAAACAAATTCATATAAAACATAAATCACTTGTACACATGTACTTGCACATGACTGAGAATAATATTATTGTTAAATAAAAGAAGCACATTGAAAATACAAACGATCAGTAACTTGAGATCATAGAATAGTGACCACTGAACAGTGATCTCAATAGATGATTTTCTACCTTATTGTTATTGGTCTCCTTCAGTTTTATAGTTGATGATGGGCTTAACACCATTACTCCCAGCATTTGCAGCCTTGTGGTACCTCTTCCTTATATGGTTTCCTGGATTATTACACAATTATTGACACTTTATGTGAACCTTCTTTCTAAGTCTTTATTAATCCCGCCTTCTTGTTTACATAAATATCTTTTCAAGAAGTTCAGACAAATCTGGTCTAACATGAACTCATAATATTGATCTCATATTTATCACAATTAAAAATATTTTTTTTTACACATATACAATTTGAGGCCAGTCCATTCTTTTATTTTATCTATCCAGCTTTTCTAGTTCTGAGCTTTTTAGAAAATAGTTTTTTTCCCTCTGTTTGATAAAATGATTAATAGAAAGTTTCAATAATTGTCATTTGTTCCACCACCAGATATAAAACAAAGAAACATTTTATTTTTCTTATAAATGTTTGAATCAATCTTACAACTGTTGTTATTTTAATCTTTATTAGGTAAAAAAGGCCAGTATGTCTGGACCAATGGTAATGATATGGAAGCTATTGCTAGGGGAATTTATAATACTTATACAAAAAAGAATCTCCGTTACTCTCAGGTAAGGGAAAATACTCTTTTTATTTGTATTAAAAAAAAAGAACAATAGTATTCATAAGGTTTCCAATTTTGACTATTATTATTGAAAGAAGGACACAATTTGCTTTTACTAAATTATGAAAAAAACTTTTTAATTATAGTTTATCATTTTAGTCACAGATTTGGTTTTGTATATTTCTTTTTTTATTCTGTATATCTGTAGGTTGCACCTCTAGACATGTACAATGAAGTCAACACAAGAACCAACCTTCCTGCTCAAATAGAAATCTATTCCACAGACTCAAATCAGTATGATTTTCTTTTTATAGCCAAAGGTATGTTCAACTTTTGAATTAGCTGACTATAGCAGGGATGCCCAAGGTATGGTTCGTGGTCCAGATCTAGTTCTGCTGAAACATCAGCACAAAGTGTGGAAAACTAGATAACAAAAAGAAATAATCCCTCAAGGGCCTTACAGGTTGGATTATTCTTTCTTTTGGGAGAGGCCTATTTAGCTGCTAATCATTTTGTAAATCAGCACAGGCTGGAAAGTAGATATTGTGCACCATTTCTGACTGGGGAATAAAAAGTTGTTTTTTCGTTTGCAAGGCACTTATGTCCACATGCACATCAACTTGTTTTTTCCTTGTATGTTGAATTGATTCAAATGTGACTAGATGCAGCATAAAAACAGCCAATTCCCACAACCACCATGAAGATACAATACTGTAACGTTCTCCACTATCCAGACTCTCTGCAAACTGCACCACACAATACATCTAACTTAAAGAACCTCACAACTCAGGGCTCCAAAGTATCAGTAACAGTTTAATTTCAAATACAATTCATCACAGTTGGCAACAACATTAACACTGACTGTACAAAAACCTTGCCACTGTTATGGACTGACTTCACACACCGTGCTGGTTCTGACTTCGCCTTGTACTGGTCACATTGCAAGGAAACTTGAAGTGTCTTGACTAACACACTCGCTCTTATATAGTGTCCCTACAGGCCTTCTAGAACTGGATGGAATGTTGCTTGACCAATCAGGTAGATCACAATTTGCTGTGACTTGCATGCATAATATTTACAACACAGGTCTTTGCCGAACTGGCACGTACTGTCATTTGTCTAGCGCTGGCCTGGTGCGCAGTCCAAAACACACACAGCACTACCCCCATCTGTGTCACCACCAGGTTTATAACAGTACACATAAAATTCCTCATTGTATTTATTTCTAATTTGCTTCAATATTGCAGGGAATCTTTCCAATGAGCTTTGAACAATCAAGTTCTTCAACAAAAAAATAATTAAAAAAAAAGCCTCCTGCCTTGATACATAATGCTTCATTTTTTTTTTCTTAATCAGATAGCTGGTTGCACATCTATTTTTAGTAACATTTTAGAAATAGAAAAAATACACATCGCACTAGAGTAAGCCTGGAAATAAACTTGACTGGTATTTGTTAAATTAAACTTTTCTCTCTTTCTTCACAAGACTTCTACACTGTTTTGTAGACAGAGTTTGATCATCTTATACAAGAATGACATAATCGGATAGCATGAAATCATCTTTTCATTGTAACATTTCCAGTTGCAGCTTTGAATCAAAGGCTAAACAGTAGCCTCAGAACCTCACAGTATTCTCTTCTCTCAATTTCTTTATATGTAGCTCCTCAAAACCTATCTAAACTTGTATAATTTTGCACTATTTCAGGAGGTGGTTCAGCCAACAAAACTTACCTCTATCAGCAGACTAAAGCTCTTCTAAATCCAGAAAAGCTTCTGGCCTTTGTGAATGAAAAAATCAAGGTAATATTATTTTATTGTATTTCTGTTTTCATTTTTAATCATTAGAGCATTTCAACTTGTGACATAGAGGCTGAAAGTATTGCATTGAAATGAGAGTTTTTTATTTTGAAATGAGAGTATTTTATTTTGTAACTTAGAAGCACACAGTGCAAGTATGTCCTCTATGTTCAGTTGAGTTTAGTTGAACTTTCAACTTAATGTTAGCATGACAATATCCACAATTTCTTTATCAGCTGGCACCAAATAGTGATCCAAAATGTTAAGGTTTTTACCTTCAATTAGAACATTTTCTTTTAGAAATGAAGATGGTCATGTGAGCTCCGTGAAATCAACCTGTTGATATTGTAATAGATGTCTTCAGCGTTTTAAGTAACAGATTATGGTTTTATAAATTAGTATCAAATATTTTGTAATGTTTATGTATATTCAAGTTACTAGAAGCTTTCATCACTAAAGTGTTTAGTTTTTTTTTTGTTTTATTTTTAAGATAAACTTAATGCACACTAAGTTGGATTTTCTAAATTTTTAATATCTTTCTTAGACACTAGGGACTGCTGCTTGCCCTCCTTACCACCTTGCATTAGTCATTGGAGGCACATCTGCAGAGTTGACCCTCAAGACAGTGAAACTGGCTTCTACTAAATATTTGGATCATTTAGCAACATCGGGTAATTTGTAAAACCTTCTTCACCTGCAGTTTTCTTACTTGTGGTGCTAGTTTTTACATTTTTTTCACTCTAGGCTAGTTAAATTTTTGCACTTTTCTCACATTTCACATTGTTGGTTACTGTATATTTCAGTGTAAATATGAAATAAAAAATATTTAAATAATTTAAAAAAACAACAACTTGTAATAATAGATAATCCATGATAATCAAATACAACCCATTAGTTCTTACATCAAATTCTGCTTTTAACAGTTAATCTGGATAGAATTTTCCAGCTTTACATATATACAAGTGCAAGCCTGCTGCAACTTGTATCAGTTTTATCCCTAATGTCACTTTTAATTTCCCTATCAATGTTTTTTTTATTTGTCAGTGTGATAATTGACTTGAATGTATGTGTAAAATATATGCATGAGACTGAACTTCAAACATACTAATTTATTGTGAATAGAAATCGTCTTTGAACTTTCAACTATTTTAAAAACTTTCCCTTTAAAGCTTACTGATATATGTTTCTTAAATGTTTTATATGTTTCGGATGTTCCTTCAGAGTTGAAGATAATTACTTCCTAGTCCAAACCTCCTTCAGGATGACGGGGAATGGGAGCAGGCAGGGTTTGAACCCTGGACCATCGATAAATCTGAATGACAGTCCAGCACGCAAAACGCACGGCCAGGCAGCCATCCAGCCATATATTGACTTACTTGACTTAATCCTGTGTACTCCCAGGGGAGCATAGGGCCGCAACAACACCTCTCCACCGAACTCGGTTCTGATCAGCTTTCTTCATCTGCTCCCATGTCATTCCAGTACCCTCAGTTTCATTGATGACTGACCTCTTCTAGGTTTGCTTGGGTCTGCCCACTTTCCTCTTTCCTTGTGGATTCCAGTCAAGAGCCTGCCTTGCAACGTTACATTGGTAACTGGTTTTTGCAGGGTGTGTCCTATCCAGCTCCATTTTCGTTTGGTAATGTCTTGTGCTATGGGCTTTTGTTTAGTTTTTTTCCACAAATCGGTAGTGGTTATCTTTTCTGGCCACCTAATTCCTAATATCCGGCGTAGGCATCTGTAAACAAAAGTTTGGAGCTTTTCCATATTTCTTTTAGTGACTCTCCAAGTTTCTGAACCGTAAAGGAGAACAGACTTAACGTTAGTTTTATAGATTCTTATCTTGTTATGTAGAGAAACTGCCTTGGAGCACCAGATTGTTTGAAGAGTTGAGAAGGCAAACCTAGCTTTATTTATTCGAATTAGTATATCATCATCAGCTCCACAGTCTTTGCTAACTCTACTTCCGAGATAGGTGAAGTGGTCTGTATCAAGGATGCCATATATTGAGGGGGGGGGGGGATAATGGATATCTCTTCTGCTTCTGTTTCCAGTGTAAAGTGTTTATCAAGGGTGCTATGTGACAAACACTCAATTATCAACTTTTACACATCACTGTAATATTTCAAAAGTTCTTACTGAGGTCAAAGTTCTAGTTTTTACTAGTGGTACAGGAGTGGTTGGCTTTACTGCATGGCCATAAAAACAGAATGGTTCCTGTTAAATATATTACTGAGATGAATTATTTTTTTATGAATGAACCTATATTGAGTGATTTAATTCTAAAAACAATGGTGAAATTGATAACGTTTTGACTAAAGTTGACCAATACATATCGTACAGCGATTTGTTTCTTTTGAAATTAATATATCTGGGTGGGTGTATTCATTGTGAACTAGTTCATCAGTTCCATAGATATGATAGAGATAGTGAACATCTTTCATACTTATGAATCTGATAATGTTTTAATATTTACTTTAAATTTTAAAGGCACTTAAGCCATTGTCTTCTGCAACTCTTTTTTTTACACAAAACAAACAAATGATTTAGTATATCTTATGTATTCTATTTTGATTGGCTACATTCTACCCTTTCACTTTTTTCACATGATTGGTCTCTTGACCTTCGTGGTAATTGCCATGTGTGTGTGTAACCGCAGTGACAACCAAGGTGTTCACTCCTCCTAGTAAAAAAGTTACCCATAGTGGTATCATCAAGATGTGACATGGACTTGAAATTTCCTCCATTTTTTGCTTTTCTTTTGACTAAGAGCTTCAGCATTTAATTTACTTATTGATATAATAATTGTTGTCAGATAATTAGACTACCAAATAAACAAAGAAAGAAATATTTTTTTTGTATCTAGGTAATGAACATGGAAGAGCCTTTCGTGACTTGGATTTAGAAAACAAAATATTTGAACTCACACAGAAAATTGGTATTGGAGCTCAGTTTGGTGGAAAATATTTTTGTCACGATGTCAGAGTAGTTCGACTTCCCAGGCATGGTGCTTCCTGTCCTGTTGGCCTTGGTGTGTCTTGTTCAGCTGATAGGCAGGTAAACTGTACATCCCTTTCTTTTAAATTGTCAATGCAAAACTTATTTATTCAGGATATTTAATAAATATTTAACCTACTGCTAAAGCCTTAAAGCTCCAGTTCATCTTGACTTTTTTTTGTCTTTTTTTTTTTTTAAACAACTTCATATACATAGTGATTATAAGAAGATCAAATTATTACTCTTTACTATGTATGTATCTCACAGTGTAAAATCAGCTTGTTATTACAATTTCAAAATATAATTATATAGTTCAGATCACATTTAATTTTTTAAAGAAGGAATAAATTTGTATTATATTTATTTATATTTGTGATAAATTAAATATATTGCATTAATGATTCCTAATATATTTTTTTTTCTTTCTCAGATCTTGGGTAAGATCACATCCGAAGGAGTATTTTTAGAACAGTTGGAGACCAATCCTGGACAATATCTTCCTGAAGTTCAAAGTAAAGACTTGGGTGGGGAAGTGGTGGAGGTGAGTCTGCCAACCTTATACAGAACACTAAGAAAACATGCCTCTTTCATTGGCTAAACATGCCTCTTTCATTGGCTAAACATGCCTCTTTCATTGGTTTTATTACACAAGAATGACAAAACAATTCATAACAACACAGTACATAGACACAAGCTGACCTAGACTCTAAGCCAGTTTGACACACCAGCACAGAGCAGTTCACAACACACAAGAAACAAATAGACAACAAGAAACATAGACAACAGCGAGTCTCTTTGTTTTAAATGTTTACAATATCATGCCGCTCCATGGATCAGTCCAATAAAGAATCAGCGTTCTCAGTTTAGTGGAAGTTTTTCTAGCTAGAAGAATCCTATTTTAATTTTCTTAATTTTTTTCACTATTAATTCACAACTTCCTCCAGTGTAACTATCATTTAGAAATCAAATTGGTGTTAATTATAAAAAGTATTTTAAAGTTTTTTTTGTTGTTATTGAAATGTATAATTATTATATCATTAAATGATATATTATTATTTATCTTAACTACCCAGTAGGGATGTATTTTTTTACTGACATTTTCATTTATAAATTAGGTGAACATAAATAAAGGCATGAAGACAGTACTCAAACAACTTAGCCAGTACCCCATACGGACAAGGCTGAGCCTAACTGGCACTTTGATTGTTGCTAGGGATATTGCCCATGCTAAGTTAAAAGAAAGATTAGACAAAGGGGAAGGACTCCCACAGTATTTCAAAGACCACCCTGTCTATTATGCAGGACCAGCCAAACAACCAGCGGTGAGTGTTTAAATAAAATATTATAGCTTTTAAACACCAGCTTTTGCCTTGTGCCTCAATCTCAATCTATCATCTTTTGTTGTGTCACACAAAGTATCTACTAGTGAGTTAAAATTAGTCATTTATTGAAACATCCAGAAAAATAAACATTGTATTAATGTAGAAGGACTACTTTTGTCATACCAGTTAAAGTGGCCTCACCAAGGCTCTCCTACCTTGCTTTCCATTGTAGAGGAAATAGCTCTAATTCTAATTCTGAATTCAAATAAATAGTGTTTATGTGACTAAATTTATTAATGCATTCTTATCTCATTGATTTTAAAATAACTAGATTGCTATTGTTGGCCTTAATATACTGTGCAAAAGTAAAAAAAAAAATATTTTGTTTTTCGTAGTTTGCAATATGATCTTTCTTTCTACTAAAATGGGTGTACCAGTATATTATTACTTAAAAGATTAGCTTGTTTCTGGTAGTATTTATGTCTCTGGATAATAATTAATACTCAACAGAGAATGATTGTGTGTGTAAGATGTTTTGCCTTTGCAATCACCAGATTAAGAAGAAGAATGAGCTAGAATGCTGTTTGGATGATTGATATTTGATTGAATTTATTTGAAACTTGCACTGTTTAGGCTTTACATTTTTTTTTTTTAATGTTTTTTTTTTGTCCCAGACGATTTGAACTTTGTAGGTAAAAGAATTATATATAGTTGCATGTGTGGAAAAATAATGGGAATACATTTCTTTACATTACTGCCAGGGCTATTCCAGTGGTTCTTTTGGTCCAACAACTGCAGGGCGAATGGATTCATATGTTGCTGAGTTTCAGAAAGCTGGTGGCAGTATGGTGATGTTGGCCAAAGGCAACAGGAGCAAACAGGTGAAACAATGGATTTGTCTCTTCTAATCTTATGTATTAGAATTTTTTGTCAGCAAAGTAGCTGGATTTTTTCTTATATAAAAGTATATATATATTTATGTACATCTAAATTATAGTAACATGTTTATGAATGACAAGCTTGATGTTTGATAGGTGACAGAAGCCTGTAAGAAGTATGGAGGTTTCTACCTAGGCTCAATAGGAGGACCTGCAGCCATATTAGCCCAGAACTGTATTAAAAAAGTGGAGTTGCTAGAATACCCTGAACTTGGTATGATTAGAATCTGCTTATGCTATATAGAACATTTTCTCTCATTACATATCACAATTTTTTGTCTTTAATTCAACATGTACGCTCCACAATACTGTCATGGTGACCTCAGCTCTATTGGCTTATTAAAAATTCTCAAAGAAGATTAGCTGATTATATTTGTAATCCTATGTTAAATCTGACTAATCTTTTATTTTTATTGAAAAGAAATAGCCACTATGTGCAATAATGGCTCACAGAAACTTGCACTCAGGAAATAATATTAAACACTGCATGTTATCTTTACAAATAATTAAGAGTTTGGAATGAATGTTCAATTGATGTATTTATTATTTCTAAAAATATGAATTTTAATGTTTTACTCTTTTGCTTTTAGTGAATTTAAAATAAAAATTATATTCTTAAAATATTAGAAAATTATATTAAGATATTGTAAATGGTTGACGATGGTCTGAAAGTCCATGAATATTTTGTTATTGATTAAAATATATCAATTAAATGACAAATATCCAGGCCAATATCTGACCATTCATTCTGTTCCCAAGCTATCATTTGTAGGTTTCATTTAAATTCTCTGATCCAGTCCTTTGTTAGCAAAGTCATATAATATTTTAATGAATATACATTTCATAATTAAGTTACATACTTCTATGTTTTATTTTAAGGAATGGAAGCAATCTGGAAAGCCTGGATATTTGTCATCATTGTTACATGAGT
>JADKLZ010081101.1:19081623-19096083 GCA_021533235.1 Biomphalaria straminea
GCGTCATTTGACACTATGCTACCAAGATATGTGAAGTGGTCTACCACAATATTTAGTTCTAGATCTGGAGTTGGCTAAAGCTAATATTTAATCTTCCATTAATCAGACAAATCCAAACATAAGAAGTGTAAAACGGTCAGCTAATCTCTAATCCTATTAAACGCCGACGCGTGGAGGAACTTTAGTTGGGGATGTATGGCAAAGGCGTTATCAAGGAACGAGAGTACGCGATAAAAAAAAAGGTATAAAAGTTGCGTCATCACATCTTGCCCAGTTTTTGGATCCCCTAGTACATTTTATAACAAAGAAGGCATTAGCATGACTAGGAAGAGATGTTTTTAAGCTAATATTTTCCTTCATCCTCTGTGTAATTTCAGTTCTATTTTGAAACTAAATGACCCGTTGTCCCTGAGGAGACTAGGGTCGAGCCATGCAAACTTCGATTATTTCTAGGGGCATGTTGAGGTCGAGGCTAAAGAAATCAAGTCAATTACGTTGAACCGTGAACTCTTCGGAGGGAAGGGACGAGGTCACCATATATATAGGAAGCAGCTTACCAGACCTTATGAAACTACTGCAGCACTGGTCCTCATTTCAAATACAATCGAATAGAGAACAAGAAAATAATAACAACTACTTTAACTCTTTCTCTCCTAATTGACGATGCTAACGTTGATTTGACTCCCATTAAACGAAATTGATTTTAGGATTTATAAATTAATTTGTATTGTCTAGACCAGTGGTCTACAACGGGGGCGATATCGCCTATCAATGTGTTAAATGTTACAGTGTCAAAGCAATGTGCTAAAGGTTACAGTACAAAAGCAATGTGTCAAAGCTTACAAAGTCAAATCAATATGCTAAAGGTTACAGTGTCAAAGCAAAGATGTGTTAAGGGTGGGAAGCGTGGTCGACAGGCTAAGTGCGGCTTGAGCTTGGCTTGCTTGGCTACCTAGAAGGGGGCTCGAGGTTCGACACCCGACTCGGGCAGAGTTGTGTTTACTGAGCGCCCAAAGGCAGCACGGGAAACCAACTCCTAGATACCCCCTTCCCCCCACTGGTCCACAAATGAGATTGGACTAAAGCGCTCTGAGCATGAAAGTAGCGCTATATAAAAGCAATAATAATAATAATAATAAAGCAATGTGCTAAAGGTTACAGTGTCAAAGCAATGTGTTAAGGCTAAGGGTTAGAAAGTCAAAGTAATGTGATAAAAGGTTAAATTGTCAAGTCAAGTTAATAAAGGTTGTAGTGTTAGAAGTGACAGTGTTAAGTCAATGTGATAGATGAACGAGTGTCTTACCTGTAGACTTGTTCTGTGATTCATCTTCATTACTGGGTTCGACATTCAATCTGAAACAATTGAGAACAAAAAAATAAAGTACATTATGACACATTCTTTGGCAGAGTATTTTAAAGTCACATGCTTGCCAACTACCTCATTAAAAACCATGTACACAATGATTATCTCACAATTATGCACTAAAATATAGAACGATCAATAACCTAGTTATTAATTGGAAGATACAGTATTTTGCTTTTGTAGTATTAGGAAATCTGCTAAGCCAGTTGATTTGTACCCAGGACATATCTTCTGTATTTGGGTTTTGAAATTTTGAATTTTTCATTTCGCACTTCCAATTCTTATTCCTACTAGCCATAGATTGGGTCATGAAGACAGTAACAGACCAGAAGCGAAACGGTATACAGTGGACATTGTGGAAACAGATGATCTCGACTTTGCAGATGACTTAGCTCTTCTTTCTCACACACAGCAGCAGATGCAGGAAAAGATAAATATTGTTGCAGACAATTCCGCTAGAATGAGTCTTACCATAAACAGAGGAAAGAGCAAGGTGTTCAAAATAAAGGCATCGAACACTACACCCATTATAGTACAAGGTGAGGCGCTGAAAGAGGTGGAAAGCTTCACCTATCTAGGCAGCATTATAGATGACCATGGAGGAACATCTGCAGATGTCAAAACCCGCATTGGTAAAGCTCGAACAGCCTTCCATCGGCTGAAGAACACCAGGGGATCTAGGGAATTAAGCACCACCACCAAGATAAGGTTATTTAACACCATTGTTAAGCCGATACTACTTTATGGAGCAGAGACCTGGAGAACCACTGTCACCACCGTCAAAAAAATCCAGGTATTCATCAACACCTGCCTGAGGGAGATTCTTATGATCCGCTTGCCAGACAAGATCTCGAATGAGGAACTGTGGCAAAGAACAAAACAGCAGCCAATTGATATAGATATCTTTCAGAGACGCTGGAGATGGATAGGTCACACCCTGCTCAAGCCCGCATCCAACATAACAAGGCAAGCCCTAACCTGGAACCCCCAAGGAAAGAGGAATAGAGGACGGCCCAGGAACACATGGCGCCGCGATCTGGAAACAGAAGCCAAGCAGATGGGCAAGACATGGGTACAGTTGGAGAGACTCGCCCAGAACAGAGATGCCTGGAGAAAGCTGGTTGGTGGCCTATACCCCAGTAAGGACCACAGTCAGAGATGAGATGAGATGAATAATGAGAGATTCTCCAACATACCTTTAGGCTTGTGAATTCTATTATCTGTTACTGTTACGTTGAAGTGAACGTACCTCTCTCTTTCTCTCTCTTTCTTTATATCCCCCCTCTCTCCCTATCATTCTCTCTCCTCCCCATCCCTCCCTCTCTTCCTATCATTCTCTATACTCCTTATTCCTCTCTCTCCTTATCATTCTCTCTCACTCTCTCTCTCCTTATCATTCTCTCTCACTCTCTCTCTCCCTATCATTCTCTCTCTCTCTCCTCCGCATTTCTCTCTGGGCCCGAGCCCCCTTTTTTTTTGCTTCACTGCACATCGTAATGCTCTCCCATTTAGACTTTTACTTGTATTGGAACCGTTTACTATTTATCTCTTTGTCTTTCTCTTCATATTTTTTCCTTCTCTTTATTTCTCTCACTCTCCACCTCTCTATCTCTTCTTCTTCTCTCTCTTTCTCCGGAACACCCTTTCTTCAATCAGAGCCTCGTAATGTTCCCTCATATAATCTTATTCTCCTTCTCTTCTTCTTCCTCTTTCTCTCTGCCCCCTCCCACTGTTTGACGTAATTTAGAACGGCCCTGTTTGCAATGCTCCCTCCCATACGTACACATAATTTAAACAAATAAACAACTGTATCCCTTTTCTCTTATATCCCAACCAAATAAAATTTGTCTTTATAACAATCTTTTTTTTTCGATATCGAAATATTCGTAAGTTATACTTCATAACGTTATTCTTTAAAATATTCATATCGTTATTCTTTAAAATATTCAAAAAGCTATACTTTAAAATATTCATAACGTTATACTTTAAAATATTCAAAAAGCTATACTTTAAAATATTCAAAAAGCTATACTTTAAAATATTCATAAAGTTATACTTTAAAATATTCAAAAAGTTATACTTTAAAATATTCAAAAAGTTATACTTTATAATATTCATAAAGTTATACTTTAAAATATTCAAAAAGTTTTCTTTAATATATTCAAAAAGTTATACTTTAAAATATTCACAAAATTCTATTTTACTTTTCATCTCTACCCCCACAAAACGTTCAGGCTGCGAATATTTCAAAACAGTGTCTTAGCAAGCACCCAGGAGGTAAATGGAACCCAATGTCATGCGATTCCGTGTGGCAGTTGGTGAGATCTTTAGATACATAACTGATTCAGTGTTTTGGGTTTATACTGTAGATATGCCGCCATTACTTTCAAAGTCATTAAAAGAAAAAAAAAACAAGCTTTGCGAAAATGAACAGCGTAAAAACTCTAATTAAAAATAAACGAAAAACAACAAAACAACAATAACAATAATAATTATTATTTTAAAAATAAACAAAACAAAACTAGAAAAAAAAACTACGTATTTTTGAATATTAAAATTTCCCATATCTGACAGAGTGTGGGGAGAAGGGAAGAGAAATATATATATATATAGAGAGAGAGAAATTGAGAGAGAAATGGAGAGAGAAAGAGACATAGAGAAATGGAGGGATAAATAGATATATAGATACATAAAGAGAGAGAGAGAGAGAGTCAGAAAGATAGGATCGGAAATTTGGAGGCTCAATCTATTTTCATTTAATTGCTTATATAAACACCAAAGTCCATGGTATTTGAATGACACCAGGCTCTAATCTCAACACAATAATAACAGTTGGACAGGAAATGGATCTGTTTGAAGTGACTTACTGATCTGACCCCCCCCCCCTCTACTCTTCACTTTCTACGTTCTAATAAGTCATCTCTGCCAATAATTACCTCACTCCGTTAAGTCAAGCTTCAAACACGGATTTAAAAAAAAAATAAGAGTGAAAGTACAGCCACCATAATCTATAATTAGCAGCCTCTATCTTTATATAGCAAAGACTTTCTTCTACATCAGAATCACAACAATATGATAGGAAAATGAAAGACATTCTAGTGTCTATCCATGTAATAATGACGCTATAATTTCGATCATACCGCAGTCCGACAGCTATCTACTAAAAATATTTTGTATAATTATCATTCTTCCTACACGTTAGTTCTGTTTATATAATTCAAACCTAATGTTTAAAAACTGTATGTGTGTGTGTGTTTGTTAGTGTGGGAGGGAAGGTAAAACAAAGTAAAGAAATGATCAAAGGAAAAAAATGGAGACCAGGAATAGAGAGAGAGAGAGAGAAGAAAAGAGAATGAGAAGAGAAAAAAAAAGATGAAAAGAGAGAGAGAGAGACTGATTCAGGGAAATTCGGGGAATGTAAAATGGATTGGGGTGGGGTAGGGGACCAAGGCGAGTTAATTACTGGTCGCAAATGGATCATTAGGTCAATCCAGACATGGCGTTGATCAATAGCACCGCCCACTGTATGGCGTCGATGGCGCAGGGACACGGATAGAACTGGGATGATTGCAAAGGATCATGGGATAGGGTTGTCTATTTTAAAGTGCCTTTTCCTGAAGACGTCCTTGTCTCCAGGTGATCTGAAGGGATGCAACTGTTTTTTGTTTTGGTATCCTTCGACTATTACGATTCAGGAGATTATCTTAAGGCAAGTGTTATAACCAGTCGCCTCTGTGTCCCCCCCCCCTTCACTTTCTACGAAAGCGCTCTTAGGATGCCAGGTCAATGAGCACAACCAAATCTCTTTACAATTCTAGGGCCGATTCTAGCCGTTAGACAGTTGTAGACTTTGGTTTTAACAAAACGTTGTATTCTCTCATTTCATCTTCTCAATTCTCACTTATTAAATCTTTTTGATATTCTACATCTTAGAATCAGAATCGAAAACCTTTTTTTTTTGTTTGCTTTTAAAGCTTTCTATAACTCACAAAATATAAAAACAAATTTATATATAAGAAAACAGAGAAAACCATTTATAAAACCATCATCAGACCTGTATTTGCAAGCGAAACGTGGACAACCAAGTGACCAAAACATACTAAAATAAAAAACCTTCAGAACAATGTATGGTGCCCTAAGTGAGGAAATCGGATGGAGGACTCGCAGCAACCAAAAAATATACGTTATGAAGCCACCTCCATGGTGACGGAAATAAAATGGAACAGGCAGGTTACCTCGAAAGAATGCCAGACAACAGAGAACCAACGATTGTTCAACGGCTAAACATAAAAGGCAGGCCCCTCAAAAGGAAGACCACGGGTACGGAGGCTTGGTGATGTAGAGGCAGATCTACAGCAGTTAAAGTTTCAGGCATGGAGACGTAGAAGCCCTGGATATATCAAAATGCAGAGGTGTGCTAAGGCAGGCAAGGGCCCTCTATGAGCTGTAGTGCCACTGGGATGGATGGATTTGAAAGCCGAAGCATTCAGAGACTCTGAAGGAAGAGAGACGCTTCAGAGACGCTGGGGATGGATAGGTCACACCCTGTGCAAGCCTGCATCCAACATAACAAGGCAAGCCCTAACCTGGAACCACCAAGGAAAGAGGAATAGAGGACGCCCAGGAATACATGGCGCCGCGATCTGGAAACAGAAGCCAAGCAGATGGGCAAGACATGGGGACAGTTGGAGAGACTCGCTCAGAACAGAGATGCCTGGAGAAAGCTGGTTGGTGGCCTATGCCCCAGTAGGGACCACAGGCTGAGATGATGATGACATTGTCTCATTGTCCAATACTAAGAGAAATATAAACGAAAGGACCAGTCCCAGGAAGCCAGAATTATACTACGCAGGGCCGGTTTTAGGCCCAGCGCTTTCATAGGCCCCGCGCTAATTCTGTGTGTAATTATTAATTGCAAAATATATACGAAAAATTCCTGAAATTGTAATGCCCTTATTAATATTTACTGGAAACTAATAAAACTCGTCTGAAAATAGACAAATTTGTCATTTGTGGGTGTCAATCAGTACGGAAAGCGCCAATCCTACGCGCGAAAAACAAAACAAAAAGGAATTGTTAGTTTTTTTTGTAGTAAAATGAAATAAGCGGACGAATTTTCCCCTTAACCGGATGTTCCAATACCTTATTTATTTTTATAGTCACTGGCATATTAATATGCCATAGTTTGTAGGGTTCGAAAAGTAGTGCAAAGCCAAATTTATTTTGTAATACAAAATCCTAATTTTTACGTTTTATCCTTATTTCCACCCAGCGTAGGCCCCGCGCAATAAGTTTCGCATAGGGCCTCGCAATTGCTAGGACCGGCCCTGATACTACCACTGCTACATTACACGAACTTTAACAAATTAAGTTCCCCTTTCAGCCTTTCTATAGCTTTTGGATAGTAAAGCCGGTGAGTAACAGGTTTGAATCTAGGTGAGGTCTGAGATATTTTCAATTTCGGAATATGTAGCTCGACCCCGACTCCACCCAGCTATAATTGGTACATGACTTGAGTTGGGGAAAAGAATATGGTTGGTCGTTGTGCTGGCCACATGACATCTTCATTAACCGTGGGCCACAGAGAAAGATGACCCTAATTGGAATTTCGCGAGATTTTTCATAAATGAGTCTTCTGGTATTGAAAGTCTTCGTCATCATTTCTCAAACTGTGGGAGGGATAACATTGAAATAAAAATACAAATAGAAAATTATATATCAACAAAACACAAATTTACTTCTAGGTTAAATGTTACAGTTTTTTTCTTTTCTTAGAAAAGTCATGAACTTTAAACATATTTATAATGGATGTTATGCTTTAGGTCTGATTGACAATATTCAAAGTATAAACAGGCATCGCCCCTTTTTAAATAAAAAAATGACTTTTTTTAAAGACAACAATAGAATGATGAATGATTAAGAAAGGAGGGCATATAAGGAACTAGTTCAATACCAAGGTTCCAGTTCTTTGTTTTGTTTTACAAATTTCGGATGTTCCTTCAGAGTTGAAGACACAGGACTTCGGAGGGCGGTGGGGAACGGCGGCGCGCATGGTTCGAGCCCGGAACGGCAGTCCAGAGCGCATACAAACGACCAGGTAGCCATCTTATTATTTTATTACCAATTCTTAAATGGGAAACTTTTTTTTTTAAATAGACGATCTGAAGTATAGATAAGCGAGGCCTTTCCAAATTTAAGCTTCCATTGTAAACAAATAAACAAGAATATCATAGATAAATGTAAACCTTGTAATCTAGCTTGGTACTGTGGATCGCGCGCGTGGTGTTATTTTCACATTGAAGATTCTCTAATCTATGTGTAGATCAAGTGGCACTAATATTTTATTATAAAGGTGCTGTGATTGTACAAACCTGATTCGAACAATAAACACTCTCAGTAATGATATAATACAATATAAATAAATTGCAATTATAAATCCACAGATAGCACTCTGTCTTGCAGCACGATGTACTTAGAAATAACTCTCGATCTTCTCATTTCGCCTCCTTTTTAAACCTATTTTTAAATTGAGATCTCTGAAAAAACAAACAACAACAAAATTTAAACTATTTAATTTAATCTCACGTTAAATTTAAAGAGATATTTCTAGCCCTTTCACAAGATTTTAGTAGGTCTCAGAAAAATGCTGTCACATATGGTCTCCGTTGTTATAAGCGTGAAGTAAGGCGTCCTATTACTTTGCATTGTACTTCTAAATCTCGAATACACCTATTCATTTATAGACATAGAGGACAGAGGGTTTTCTGTACCTACAATATGAAACACACTAGATTTAAAGCTCAGGATAGAGATTGTGTCGTTTTCTAATTTTCGTCGTCAGATTCGAATGAAAATTGCATTAAATAAAAGAATCACTCTACCTTGTAGGACGGAGACGCGGTTGGTAAGGTTAAAATGTTTGATAGGTCCTTTGAATTCATATATAGAAGTAAAAAAAAAAGTAAAGTTCCCCTTTCAGATCTTGTGGCCTACGGTTAACGAACCACCGCCTTTACTTTTACCCAACTAATGTCAAGTACCCATTAGAGCTGGGTGGACTCAGAGGCGCCCAATAAAAATCACCGTCTTCACCAGGATACGAACTTGGGAACCCCTGTTCAGAAGACAAGCGCTGTACCGCTCAGCTTTATGAATATTTTAATTGTTTGTTACCTTCCTTTGCTTACGGTAGCTTTGTTTTTAATTTAGGGAAAAAATCTGGCAATGAATATGTTTTAATACTCTGGCTATTATTGTCGATCTTAGCGCAACGATAATTTGCTTAATTGGAGCGTCTTTTTATTTTTATTTTAGACCTCTTGTTTATTGGCCAAACCTGCAACCAAACTTGCAAAGTCACATTCCTGAAATAGAGAATGCCTTCGGCCAAGAAAAAAATTATTAACAAAATGGCGCCTCATTCGGAGACCTATAGGCGATGACAGTTCAGAAGAATTAGACGGAATTAGACCTTGAAGATTTTTTTTTACCACTGAGAACCTAGTAACATTTCCAGGTTTAAAGCAGAATATATTTTTATAATTTTCAAAAAGAAACAACTTGAAGGCGGGATCAACTCATCAGCTTTGGTCTAGCCCGCCCCATAAACCACCTATAGACGCTGCTTCTGTTTAAAGAAGACATAGTTTTCAGACCGAAAAGAAATAAATATTGCCAACAACAGTGTCGGTCTTTGCTGACTTCTGCATGCGGTCTAAAATATGAAATAAAAAACTTGTCATGGGCTTGTAATGTCGAAACAATGATTCTAATTTACGGCAGAAAAGTTATAAATAGCTTGCCTTTGGTTCATCCGGTCTACAGAATAAAGGAAGTGTTCATACCATAGACATAAATAAATATAGACTGGCCAATAAGAGAGTTTTGTGAAGGGAAAATTTGTGATCTGCAAATTTGTGCGCTTTACTATACAGCATGAGCAGTATAAAAGTTAAGTATTCATATCTATTTCAGCCATAACCTATATAAGTATTACAATATTTTTATTAGTGTTTTATAAAAAAGGAGGCAGTGTAGTTTTATTTAATCTCTAAGACTGAAGATGGTGTAACTTGTCAGATTTCGGAAATCCGAATTCAATAGATATACATTTTTTCAAGTTACATAAAGCTACTTCCTGTTTCCAGTCTATATTTATTTATGTCTATGGTTCATACTCGTTGTTGGTTTTTAAAAAGTTATTCAATAATTAGTGTGCACTATCTGGAACTGCAAGATCAAATGTTTCAATTTGATTGGCAACATAGAAATTCAGTTTATTGGCGAGTTGGTAATGGCATGAAACACTTCACTAGTGCCCGGACTTGAATCTGTTTGTATCTGTTTCGTGCTCTTGACTTGATCTCACAATATTACTGACTTCGAGGAATATAAGAATAATAAGTATGAGCTTAACACATTCATGCGGAGACCATGACACGTGAAGGTCACTGACTCTCAACTCGGCCAGGGACATTTGAGGGCAATACAGATTGTTGTGGTCACTTACTCAAAACCTGTATGTACTACAGCCTTTGCAAAGCCCTGGACCATGCCCCCCCCCCAATATAAACACTGACATCATGGCCTCACACAACATAAAGCAACGCTATGGCCCCCCTGTAATATTGCAGTGGGTACCGAGTCACATAGGTGTGACTCCTTGGCACACCTGTGAGGGCAAATTCCACCCACCAAACAGGCTGAAAGTTTTCATCATGCTCAAAAAAAAAAAAAGAAATGAATAAGTGGTTTGAGTGCTGGGACAAGTCCCAAAAAGCCCGTGGAGTCTGGGAGCACATGAGGCGCCCTAACCGCACTTCCCCGTGGTGGAGGCTGTCCATGCCTGAGCAATCTATTATAGCACAGTGCAGGATTTTGTTGGCTCATATTTCTCAAGACTGTGGCCAAATTTCGATTCACAATGCCCCCGCTGCGGGAAGAAAATGAAACCATGCCTCATATTCTGTTTGACTGCTCCAGACTTGCTGATCTTCCTCTCGAAAAGTCTGGGAAAACCAAAACTTCTCGACCTGTATGGTGACATGTATGCACTACGCAAGACAGCAGAGTTTCTGTCCTGGGCTTTTGCAAGAGAAGATTTGAGCCTCCCAAGCCCTCACTCAAATGGAGTTTGATGATAAGGATGATGATTGCTAAACGAATAAGGTAACAGTGATACACATGACCTCTTAAAGACTTCAAAGATACTTAATTACATGATGGGACGATGATCGTCCTATCTCTAAAAAAATCCTTCTATATTTCCCAGCAGTCCATTTAACCAGGCTTCTTATTCCAAGTCTCACGCCTCTTCTCTGTTTGTGTACTCCTATTCTCCTACATCATTTGTCTGGCTGTGTCACTAAATTTTACTGTCACTAAAATACAATGCACAAGATTTATACACAAAGTAATATACTCTCTAAGCTAATTTAAACTACTACACTGCCAATAAAATGCTTCCTACGGCATGCGTTTCGAAAAGCATCTGACAAACAGTAGGCTAAAACTTCTGGCCTTTACGTGTGGGCTCGACGAATTTTTTATCACTGATAGGAGGTGGGACAAGGATAAATAGCTGGCGCCTAAGCCAGTAAACTTTGGTTTAGCCTGGCAAAGCCTTAAGGATACTTTTTTTTTAACATTAGAGGTTTTGATCTGAACCTAATCTGATTTTTAACAGCATTTTAACACGTACAAATCATACATTGTATAAACTTTGTATATACATGAACATACATGTTTTGTACGTGTAATTCGTATCAGGGATTCTAGGATTCACCGGCTTTGTTCGAATATTAAAATAATCGTTTATGATGCATCATGGAATATTCAAACACGAGTAGGTACATTGTGATAAATTAGAAAACAATTCAATGGGAGTAGCCGGTGGGTAAATTTTGTATTGAGTAGATTAACTTTCTACACATACATCAATCACAAATTGTTTACTGTTACTTCTTGAAAGTTCTTCTTAAAACCCCATAGTAGATTTTCACTTGTTTTATCAGTTAAACTTTCTGCACTGTATGATCTCTCTAGTCACTTCCCGCACTGAAACATAGCTGGACTTAATTAAAAGACTTTTAAAAGATGACCAATTGACATTAGCCCGTCCAGACTGACCTTCAAGCTGCTCCATCATTAATGACGTAGATCTATCGATGAGAAGGATCCAGTAATTAAGCTACATAACTTGACGATCAAACAAAATGTAAACCCTAAGTAACCAGGGACGCTACATTACAGGGGTCTGGTCACGTGAGACAAGGGACGGCATACAGTGGGGCCACCTCGGTATGGGTTGCTTGCAATGACAATGACACATATTCCATGATAGTGTAATAACATATTCGGTGTTGCTGGGAGTTTCAATCCATTATACATGCTAGTAGCTATTAACAACCAAAGGTCTATAATTTTGTATTGTCATATTATTCGTACAAAGCCAGAACCTACTCAGGATGTTTATATATAATAGTAAAATATAAGATTTATAACATATCACGAATGTCAACCGCAGTTAGGCAGCGGTTCTCTGCCTTTTTTTTTTACTTCTGCGACCCCTTTTTGCAATTGTCAACTATACGGAGACCCCCAACAGTAAAATCAAACGTGCTTTCGCTAATGTTATAAATCATAATCAAAATTTAAATACCTTACATGTATGGCTAAAGCTGTAAGGCCCTTTGTTTAATCATGGAACGCTGTATGGTATCCTATACTCTTAAGCGAGCAATTCTTGTATATATATATATATATATATCTTCTATTTCGAAAACGGCTCTAACGATTTTCTTTAAAATTTCAACGTATCTGCATATTTTTGAGAAAAAAATTTTCAGCTCATTGGCCACATCGGGAAAACTCGAGTTCGACCGTTATTTCGATACATAAAATGTCTCATTGTAAAATTAATATTGGTTTGAATAAATTTATGAATGAAAGTTTTCCATGACGTAAACGGGAAAAACTATGCTTACGTCACTAGGCTTACCTTAGAACAATAACGCGTTTAGAGATATGAATGAAATTTTTTCCCATGACGTCAAAGGAAAAAAAAACTTGACACTAGGCTCACAGCACTACACTTCGCAACAAGAACTAATCAATCGACCTAATTAAACATTTGCGCACAATCTTATTGTGGATTGATCTATTATGAAACTATGGAGGAAAAATAATTAAATTAAATTTATAAATATTATTAAGTGGCGATTCGTGAATGAGGTCCATTGTTTACATTTAAATTTTATAAACCCGTGAGTAACTTTTACTTTGTTATACTCTACGCCTTATTTGCACACTCTGAACATGATATCCAGAGTCGACCCTAACATTGGCGGGGCCCTATGTGAAGTGGATTGCACGCGGTCCAGTCAGGGTAGGGATACGGATAATAAATAAAAATTAAGATTTTGTGTTAGAAAATAAATTCGTCTTTGCATTACAATTTTGTCTATTTTTAAAAGTGCCTGTTTTACCCTATAACGTAGAGATTTGAGTCACTTGATTTTCGTACTAAAGCCATAATGAATACACTAATTTCATGATTAAATGTCTGAACGTAACTATCTGAGAAGTTACAGAGCAAAGTCTTTCTTCCAAGCCAATAATAGTAGGCCTATATAAGTTTTACGCAAAAAAAAAATGGATTGTAAAACTATAAAACGGACGTGAGCTGTGATTTGTCTACACGTAAGGGATTTCATATTTAATCGCCATGTACAATTACATTTAGAACTAAAATAACACTAAAGCAACTCTTCAGATTAGAGGTCTTTATCCGATCGTTAAATTTCGTAATAACAAAAAATATTCCCAAAATGACTTCGGGTATATAACCTTCCTTAACCCTTAAAGTGCTGAGCTGTTTCGCAATGAGTGCATACTAAATGGAATTACAATTCTAGTGTTAAGAGGCTAAACTACCACACGCATTTTAAGGGTTAAGAAATTATTTAACCGAGCAAGGCTCGGCCACCTGATATTATTTCTAATTAAAGCTAAATTACAAATCAACAAAACTGTATCTATCCAGGGGCGGCCCTAGCAGTGCGCGGGGCCCTGGACGAGCGTCATGTGCGGGGCCCTTAGCCGTGACGGTAGACTATATAATATATAAACTGAAAACTTATCACGCTGACAGGAGTCATCCGTCTCTAACGATGTAACAATAACAATACAGTATGTCCGCCTCTAAGCTGTGGGCCTTATTTTTGCTGTAAAATATAGAACATTATGCAGATTCATTACTAACACTAATAATATTATGTCTCATCAGAGAGCAACAGTGGCCCATACACTTTTGAAGACCCAACTTTTGCGGATTGGTTATACCACGAGTTTTCAAATAAATTAATTGAAAAAAAAAATACTCCCGCGTTTTCTTTACTTTTTATCACTATTACAATGGTTTTCTCACGGCCGCACGATATCTATGCAAAGTAGTCCATTGGGAAAAAAATAACAACTTAATACGTCATAGCCAAACTTTCTGGAAGCTGATTGGCCGAAAAAACTGCACAAGCACATCAACTGGTTCAATACAGGCTAGGTTACAGTACCAAATAAGGAATCATTCTCATACATTCTCAAAGTATTTTTTTTCATTTGCAGACTAAAGTAACGGTATATTTAATTTTTTAATGTACACGTACTAATTGTTTTTATACTGCAATGCGACATAACAGTGGTGTATGACGCTTTTAAAAATTACTGAACTGATTTTTTTTATCACTTGCATTTATTTACTTTTCAGTTATGTTTTATACTTATGAGACAATATAAAAAGCATGACAAATATGGTAAACAACTCGAGCAGCTGTATCCTACATTGGGCTACATTGCTACAAGATTGCAGTGACAGTTTGTGAAAAATTTCAACGTCACTGCGAAGTTAAACTTTCTGTTTCACCTGATCAGAAACTCTAAGCCAGTCTTTGCAAGATCATAATCTTATGTATCAAATGTACTTTTGTGTCAAGTTGGAAAATCGTGTTTCGCAAAGATTGTGTTGTCCAAATTTAAGATCTAAGATGACAAAAATGGAAAGCCAGACAGTGTTTTCTGTAAGTCACTTTGGAAAGCCAGAC
>JADKLZ010081101.1:19096093-19114695 GCA_021533235.1 Biomphalaria straminea
TGTAATTCACTTTGGAAAGCCAGACAGTGTTTTCTGTAATTCACTTTCATCGCTAAAAAGCGCTTTCAACTATGGGGTGGTTGCGTGGCTAAGCGCTCGGCTTTCAAACCTGGGGTCCTGGGTTTGAATCTCGGATTTTTTTAGGGCGCCCCCGAGTTCACCCAACTCTTGTGGGTATCTGACTTTGGTTGTGGAAAGTAAAGGTGGTTGACCAAAGAAAACAGACAACCTTAACATCTGGTTGTGGAAAGTAAAGGTGGTTGGCCAAAGAAACAGACGACCTTAACATCGTCTGCCCCAAAGATTGCAAGGTCTTAAAGGGGACACTTTACTTTTACTTTGCACACATTGTACTATACCGTAGTTCTCATTGTTTACTTTAGAGTACAATACCGTTGTATTCATTGTTTACTTTACAGTACCAAACACAATGTATACTTTAGAGTACTATATCATAGCACTTTTTTTTTTTACTTTAGAGTACTATACCAAAGCACTCATTGTCTACTTAGGACTACTCTACTGTAGGATACGCTGTTAGCTATTTTAAGGCGCTTCTAGTATCTCCAGACAGCTGCCTATCACATTACTCTCCTGGGAGACTTCACTTTCAGAGAGTGTTAATCCTTGCGCTCCTCTGTTTCAGGAGAATATCGGGCGCTGAAACAAACATTTCTAGAACCGGCCCTTACTCCGCATAGTAAACTAATTTGATTATAGGCCTACTGCAGAAATACTCCGACATGCCATTAGATTGATCTAGCTGTGAAGAATGGGGTGACGCTGTCTGTGTGTGTGTGTGTGTGTGCGTGTGTTTGTGTGTGTGTGTGTGTGTGGTGTGTTTTGTGAGTGATTCGGTAATTCGGGGTTTAGACAATTGTAAACAAAATAAAAATTTTAAACACTTTTTTACAGGAGATAAAAATGCTTTGTCTAGCCATACACACACTTCAGAGATTTGAACCCCTAGGTTCGGATGCCAAGCGCGTTACCACTCAGCCACCACGACTCCCCATCTCCTTTGTAGCTCACTTGGCATCGCGCTAGTCTTTCATAAGTGGATACGGAGTTCGAATCTACCAAAACTCATCTAATGACAGCCATTATTTACTATATCAATGCTTTGTGTTGTGATCGAGATGAGCGAGCCAAAATAATTCAATAACTTTTACTCTAAAAACGAACAGGATCTACCTGGGGACTGTCCACTGTCCATTATCCACTGTCCATTAATATTATTTGATGAATAAACGAATCTGTTGAGCTGTCCATGTTTTTTATTCTAATAACGGCTTTGGAATATGGTTTGAATCTGAAACATTCTATACTGCTTTTTAACCATCTCCAATGTCAATGTAAACAGTGCAACGTGCCTGAAATTGTCTTTCAATTAGGTCACTGTAAAATAAAACTGAACTGGGTGTGTGCCCGAGCGATGGCACGTTCTAATTTTCAAAGATCTAATGCCAATTAAAGCAAAATTTCTTTTCAAATTGTGTGCTGTGATCAAATGTCTGAGGTAAACAAGAGTATTGACTTGGAGAGATGTCAGTTCTTCAGTTAATGTGACATTAAGATCCCCGTGACATGATCTGCTAGACGCAAAGGTCAAAGATAATTTCATGCATTAAAAAACAAAATAAAAAACATCCTCTGATTGAACAAATGAAAATTGTCTTGCCAACTTCACCAAATGTAAAAGGAACAAATTTGTTGCTTTTTTTTTCTTTGTCTAACGTCTCACGAGAGCACAGATGTTTTCAATCGAAAAAGTAAAAGGATGAGATTGAAGTTGTCTAAGAGAAGTGTACATTTGTCAACAGAAACATGCTTTAAACATTTCAAAGCTTGACTATAATTCCAGATTTATGTTGAAATACCGTGTCGATCGACAGATTTCTATCCTCAAGCTTATGACTTGAATTCATTAGGAGATTCTTAACTACAGCCTTTGCCAAGGGTGGTACGCGAAATTTTGTTTTTTCAAGTTTGTGTAATGTTACGATTCCAGATTAATGTCTGTAGTTAAAATAACACAAAAACTCAAAGTACATCACTCATTTAATCTTCGGAGCTTAATACTCTAGCCATCTTTCAAGAATTGAATACTCGAGTCATTTTATTTCACTTTTCCCTCAGAAAGCTGTCTGGGGGGGGGGGGAGAGACCAAAGTAAAGGTGGAGGAGATCGCTAGACCAAGAGAAGCAAAGATGGCAGGCTAGACGAGGACACGGGGGAACATTGCCCACAACAGAGTCTGATGTCGAAGTTCTTCTGTGTCCCATGTTCCACTGGAAGTCAAAAAGATTAAGTCAAATAAGTGAAGTCATTATCTCGATGTAGCTTATTTGTTCACGCGATAACATCTTCATCCTGAACATAGACCGGTGCTAGGAGGTATCTGACCATCTCAAATGTTTTTTGTCTTTTGTGTTTCATTACAATTAAAGGCTCGGCGTTTTACTATTTGACTTAACAAAACCATTAATAGCACACGTTTTTTTTTATCTACACGAAAGAAACTTTCTTTAAAAAATCTTTACATAAGTTTGTAGCATAGACTACATTAAGGCATTTCCGTACGAACATTTAGACATACTACACAAAGAACTACTATATTTAATCTGTTTTTACTGGAAGATTGTTTTATGAAATTCTAGTATTCGAGATGCTACAGAAGGATCCTAGGTATCTCATTCAAAGACGGCATAACAAACTAAGAGATAGAGACAGGCTTACTGCAGCAATCGGACCCCATGATGACCTGCTAACTGCTAACTATTATAAAAAAAAACGCAAACTTAAAATCAATGGCCACATTACAAGAGCTGCGGGGTTCGCTAATCCTTCTTCCAGGGAACAATACCGGGAAAAAGAGGAAGAGGCAGACAGAGAAAGCGATGGGAGGACAACATAAAGGAATGGACGGGTCTACCGATGAAAGAAGTTCTAAACAAGGCAAGAGACAGGGAGAAATGGAGAAAGACGGTCGACGGGTCTTGCTTGGTGCCCCAACAGTCCAACAGACTAAGGGATAGGTGAAGGTAAAGGTAATATTCGAAAGTTCCTTTTGAAATAAACGCCCCTGCACAAACACCCTGCACAAACACCCTGCACAAACGCCCTGCACAAACACCCTGCACAAACACCCTGCACAAACACCTTGCATAAACGCCCCTGCTCAAACACCCTGCAGGGCGGGGAGGTGAAAGAAGGTTCGAACTCTTGACCGCTTGACGTCAATCCGAAGCGCATACCACCCAATCAGAAGATAGGAATCAATTCCCTTTCAAACCATGCGATCAATAGGGCAGATGATGTAATGGTCATCTGTTTCTGTGGCTTACGGTTAACGAGGGTGTCATGTGGCCAGCACCACGACCAAACCGCCTTTACTTTTCCCCAACTAATGTCAGCCAACTATTAGAGCTGGGTGGTCTAAGGGGCGCCCTAAAGATCCCGAAATTAAACATCTCTAATTCACCAAGATTCGAACCCGGGACTCCGGTTATGAAGCCAAGCGCTTTGCCACTCAGCCACGGCGCCTGCAGTTGAAAATAAGCTTTGTAAAAAAAAAGTCAACACATCTGGTGGGTGGGTCATGGTGACTTATGAGTGATTGTCTTACACTGCAATCGTTGGCAAATGTTCTAGAAGACCAATTTGTATTCTATTATATAAAAGGAAAACAAAGGCGTATGTATGTATGTAAGTATGTATGTATGTATGTCCCCGTATAGAAATCAAAACCGTTTCGCCGATCTTGACAAAACTTGACAGAAATGTTCCTTGGGTACTAACTTAGACCAGTGTGTATGAATTGTTGCCCTATAACAAACTTAAAACCTAAAAAAAAAAAATTAAACTCTAATACAGCTATACTATTTTATGGATCTAGGCTTTGTTTACAATGTAGACATGAGAAAAGATCGAAAGGATTTAGATGTAGATCTAATTCTAAGAACTACACTTTGCAATTATAGTTTTTTACTTTGACACTTACAAGTATGAAAGAACGTTCATTGATTTCATTATTTAATAAAATTATCCTTCAAATTTGTGTTTCAAAAGCATTTTTACATAAATTCGTTCTTTGTATCTGCGAATTAAATATCCTGCTGAACATACTTTCATTAGACATTACCGAAAGGTTACACTCTTACACATCTCTCTATTCCTAGATCTAGGCATTCTAGGTCTAAAACTATAATCCAACTCTAAGATGATAGAACTTCTCTTCGCAAAGATAGTTTTAATCTTGAACACATGAACATACTAATTATATTCCATTCATTTCATATTTTAATCAAATTAACATTGAAATTTGTTTTCTAAATCATTTTTACATGATTGCAACTATTATTCTAATATCGCGTAAATTAAGATCAAGTAGCTATTTATAGCTCCATTAATAATTTTTTCTAACTGAATTCACGCATTCGCTTTACTTTAAACATTATTATTTTCTTTAATTGTTTCTAATGCACCATATATCCGACTACATCAGCAATGCGCAAATTAAATTAAGACCCACGGGCAGCGGGTAATATCTGTCTAGTAGAAAATAAAGTGTCGTGGATAAAGTGTTCGAAGCATTGTAAAAAGGGAAGCAATCACATATTCCACAAGACAACTGGTTTATTTGACTCCATTTTGTCTGCTGACAATATTAAATTGTAAACAAAAACATCAGAATTACGCAATACGAATGGATCAGTGTTTACTGGTTATGAAATTGAACTAAAAATAAATAACAATGATATAGAGAAAGTTAAAACAATATCGACTGTCAATTAAAAGCGTATAATAAAGATTGGTCTCCAACCTCCTCCCTCTCTCCTTTCAAATGTCATGTGTAGGGAAGTGTGGTCGAGAGGATAAGTGTGATTGAACTTGGCTTGGCTACCTAGAAGGGGGCACTCGACTCGGGCAGAGTTGTGTTTTCTGAGCGCCTAAAGGCAGCACGGAAAACCAACTCCCCTCGCCCACTGGTCCACAAATGAGATTGGACCAAAGCGCTCTGAGCATGCTATAAGCATGAAAGTATCGCTATATAAAAGCTATCATAAAAAAGAAACCGCCACTAGTTTGACATGCTTTATTTCTAGATGTAAGTCAATTAATTGTGATGTTGCCTTGAATTCAAGAAACGCTCTTCTAATGATTCCCTCTCGCAGAAACAAGGCCGGAAGCTCAACAAACAAATATGGAAGCCAAGGCAGAGACGCTTACAATTCTAAATAAAACTCACTGCATGGTCAATTAAATTATAAACCATTTTTTTTTCTTTGACGCCTCGTTTTGTTGTGATACACCAAAGAGGCAACCACGATCTATTTTTAGGCATAACATTCTGTTTGACTGTCTTTATAATAGCCGCGCTATGAGAGCGACAGTATTATCATACAAGAGTTCTTTAATTACTCGAATTTATATATACATACATACTTTTTGTAGAAGAGATAGAAAGAAAAAAGAGCTAGATCTATAAGGATCGTCCGTCATGGCCAATAAAACAAAATGTCACATGGAAACAATTCTACACACTCAGACTGTCGAATAACAAGAGAGGAAAAATAGCACTCATATCTAATTAACTCTGCAGACGCTTGCGTAAGCCCACTTGCCTATACAACTTATCTCTGGAACAGAAATAATAGCGCAGAAAGGCAAGCTGAGAGTCTTTTTGTTAAATTGTTAAATGCTTTTAATTTTATCTTCAAAATTATGAAATAGTTGAGAAGAAATATGAAATAAATACAGAGCCAGTCTAGAAATAAACCAAATGAGCAGTTATCAACAACATAGTAAATAGATTCAACTGTTTTTTACATGTATTTTGAACGTAATTATTTACCATATTCTGGTGGAATCAACGTTGGTATCGTAGGTTCGGAGAGAAAGAGTTAAAGAAATGACATTAATTTGAATCCTTATTTGAAATATTAAACATCAGCTTTTCTCCAACTGGGGGGCCGGGCCCCCGTAACATCCTGTTATAGGGTGATGTGACATCTTGAAAACTGAGGGGGAGGGGTGGACGAGGTTGAAAATTAAGTTTTCAAGAGACGAAAATACATTTTTATATTATATATAAATATAGATTTGAATATTAACCAAGTCAAATAAAAATGTTTCAAAACTTAAAATATTTTAAGCAGAAGACGCATTTTCATTTTATAAGTAGGGCGTTTAACAAGAATAACATTAAAAATACTTTAAAAAAAACAACCGAAGCTTAAATTAAGTGTAATTATATCAATTAGTTTAAATCAGTCAAATAATTATATGTAGGGTCGAGCTAGACATGATAAATCTGTGCGATTAGAAATATATTTACCAATTGTTTACCTATTAGCTTTCTCATTGCACTATGACCCTAACACTTGTCTGGAGCAGTTATGAAAGTGGAAGAGAAGAAGGGGTATCTTGTTGAATGTTTACGTGATCGTTTTTTAAATAATTAAAAAAAAAGTTTACTCAGGGCTCAAATGTCCTTAACTTTTTCCAACACATCTATCAAGTACAATTGCTTTCCCTTGTTCAAGATAACAAACAAAATAATTAATTACCATTAGTTAATTAACTAATTGGTTAATTTTTTTATTGATTATTGTGTTGTCAGGTAAAAGAAATAATTGTTCTTTAATTACAGCCTTATCCGAGAACAGGTATGGGAGAAATAACGTGTACTAAGACAGACAGACAGAGTGAGTTGATATAAGCTTTGTACAAATATTAAAAACGAAAATTGCAAGAGGCGTCTGCAACAATTCCGAGTCAAAACTTTCAGTTCAAAAATCAATTCTTTTCACCGTTCAGAACGATCTAAATCTCGTCCATCGTTGCGTTGATGACTTGAATACCTAGAGGCCCGAACAAGCCAGTGGTCCCCAAAACATCACTACAAAAAGAAAACTATTACGAAGGCTCCCTGATTTGGAAACCACTGCGCAGTTCAACTCGTGTATTGGTCTAGTCATCTGAACGCTCCAACATAATAATGAGAACGAGGCAGAAGCAGAAATTATGTGTATGACGTCTTTGTTACAAGAAAACAAAAATGTCAGCGGCTAGACGTGTTACTTAATACGAAGATGACCACAGGACTATCACGTCCATTATAGACGTACGTCGAAGAATAGTATTGGTCAGTGCTGCCTCCTTCTTTATTTAATGTGACATGCGTATTAGCCCGTCCAAGCTCTTTTTAATATAACCTTTATACTTTAAGACTAAGTGCTCAGAAAGCAAGAAAACACATGGCTGAAATATGATCTTCAAAAAAGAATTTTCCAGAACACAAAGCGCTTATAACTTTAAAAAAATATATTCTTCAATTCCTACCGATTTATCTTATCTTATCTTATCTTATATAATACAGACGTTACTTCAAAAAAGAAGATGATTACGTCCTACGCGTCATGCATTCAGTCATGCATATTTACCAGTGACTTAAATTCTACCAAGTCACTGGTTTTCCTGGCTAGCTCAGGCAAACCATTCCATGCTCTAATGGCACTAGGGAAGAAAGAGCATTTGTACAGATTTGTCCTAGCATATGGGACGAGGAATGTGCCTTTATCTTTGTGATTTCAACTATGACGCTCCCTAATACCCCGTATGGTTATAGGGGGCGCGAATTTTTTGTTGTTGGTTGTGGTGAAGGGGGCGGGGTGGGAAAGGGAAAGTGGATGGGATGGGGCGCCATTTTGAGAAACACTGACATATATATTTAGTCTGCTTGCCTTTATTTCCTGAGTTATTTTAGCCAATAGCTACACCAACTTGACTGGAGAGGTTCATACATGGCGGAAAGCCTATATACATAGATGTAAATAAATATAGACTGGAAAAAGGAAGTAACTTCATGTAACTTGAAAACATGTATATCTATTGAATTCGGATTTCCGAATTATCAAAAATTCAAAAAAATTGCATGATCTTCAGGCTTAGAGATTAAACAAAATTTATAGACATAAAATAAAGTACACACAATTGCAATTCACAAATTTTCATTTCATAAAACTCTCTTATTGGCAGGTCTATATTTATGTCTATGAGCAAGAGTTTCGGTGTATCCGGTGTACACAATATAGGAAGTGTTGATGAGCTAGGTGTTTTTAATAAGTAGGCCTACAATGATAACAATTTGACTTATTTTTAGTATTGCCGAATTATTTTTTTAAAGTTTGTAACTTGTTATTTAGTTGGCAACTTTGAAATTTAATTGAGTGTCTTTGACATTGTTTAGTTGATCGAGAAAATCTCCAAATAAATGGCTGCTTGGTTGTAAAGTATGCGTTATGAAGTGACGTTATGATGAACTAAGGTTGGAACTCGCCCACTTGTCTTCCACTGTTATCCCGCAGGGTGGTCTGGCCTTAAATTTCGGGTGTGCTAAAATAAAAAACAAAATGTCTGTTTCAAAAGTTTTACTAGTAAAAATCTGAAGTAGTAAGTAGGCCTACCAACTACGAAATACTGTCTCCGAGCAGATCATTTGCTAATTTCTTACTTCTTATGCGGTATAACATCTTGCCAAAGACTGTCGCTATATCTTCCAGCGAAACCTTTTCGGCAGCAAGCTAAAAAAGGTGAAATTGACGATATGCTAATAATTAATGATTAAGACATTTTTTGCGCTTTAATCAGCCCTTGTATCACTTGACATATTTGCCCTACCCCCAACCCCCTCTCACTGACTCTCACCACAAGTTTTAAGCACTAATACAATTTATAGAGTACCGCCGATTAAATATTTCAATATCTGTCCATCGACGATGGAAATATTTGATCAAAGGGTAAGTAATAGTATGGTTAAAGTCGGTGCCAAAATTTTGTTTCCGGATATTTCATGGCGCTCGCCAAAATAAGCTGTGGACTTCCGTTACCCAATGACGAAAAATGTTAACTAGAATTACTGCCCCTAGGTGTCGCTCTTGTTTGCGGCCAATACGAATGGGGACTTACAGAGGGGTCACTGGAGATGAGTTTACGTTGACGGATATGTCAAAGGAAAGGTTACAAGGCTTGTGGCATTGGCACAGTTTGAAGAATAACCACAGCGACCACAGACATACGAAATGCAGCTGGTAATGGAAGTGAATAGTCAACTGTCAGACGACAATCTAGGAGGATTTTGACATGAAACATTTAGATAGATCATTGTCGGTACGTAGGGTAATTATTACAACACGCATACAGCCCTGATACAGAACAGAGAGAAACTGAGAAAGACTCACTCTATATCTCCCGTCTCCCTCTCTCTCTCTTTCTCTATCTCTCTTTTTCTGTCTCCAGGGCCGGCCTTTGATATTTGGAGACCCTAGGCGAAATGAATTTGGTGGAACTGAATGAAATTTTTAAAAATTAAAAAGACACAGCCAAAAAAAAAATTATGCAATTTATTAAAAGCCTACCTTTGTCAATATTTTAAGTAACAATTAACTGAGAGTCATCTCTGCTTACCGCACCGCATGTCACAATCAGCAAATATAGTCACAGTTTTCTACTACGTTCGAGATATGATCATAGTTTTGCAATATTTAACACCTTTTTTAGTGTGTGCTAGGCCCTCACCCATTGGAGGCTTTAGGCAACTGCCTAGCTTGCCTATCTATCCTATGTATGTATTTATAGTTATTTATTTAATCCTCCTTTCATTTCTCAAAGTCAGTCGCTTTTGTTCTTTTCGCTAGAAGTTTTTTTTTATGTCATTCTGACTGCATGGGAAAGAAGATTTCCGAGACAAAAACTTTCAGTAAGCTTAAGAAAATCTTTTGGAGCTTCAAATGTGAGCAAACAGACCCAAGAAATTAATGGATACCTGGAGTGTTCCTTGTGATAGTTCTGGTGAAGTGCCAGGCAAACGTGTGTACGCACTTACTTCAACACTCTCTCACACACGCAAACCTTACTGACTACACATTCACATACACACACTTACACATGCATCCTTAGCGTCGCACCCATATACATTCTTTTTTAATACGCGCAGGGAGACAGAGACAGTGAACGATGAGAGAAGGGGAGACATAGACACAGAACGTGAAGACAGAAGATTCTCTAGCATGTACACAAACAGTTATTAACATATTGGAGACCAGTTTTAGATTAAAAATGAACAAACGGGGAAAAAAAATGAACAACCTAGAGACCATTTCTTATCTTATAAATTACAGACGTACCTTCAAAGAGGAAGATAATTACTTCCTATGCGTCTCCATGTACATGTTAATTAGACACTTAAGCTCTACTAAATCACTGTGTTTTTGTCTGATTCAGGCAACCCGTCCCATGCTCTAATGGTATAAAGTAAGGAGGAGCCCTTATAACAGTTTGTCCTAGTATATGGAATAAGAAATGCGCCTGGTACCTTTTTTATTGTTCATTATATGTGCATACATAACGACATACAACTGCAAATCTGCATTTCGTTGTATTAAATTATTTTATACATTTATTTATGTGACAACCCTTGTTGCTAAATATTTTTAATATGACATTTTTTCTAAGGAAGTAATATATATCAAATACAGCATATACTTTCGCCAGGGAATAATAATAACATATTACATGGCCGTCTCGTATGCTTACCGTAGCGTGAAAGATAAATGATAATTGCGTGGCATAAAGTGAAAGAGTTAGCGTTCCTAAATGGAATAATTTCCCTTTGGTTCAATGAGCGTTAACTGTAACACTTGTCATATCGTTATTTTTAAAGCGGGAATATTTGTTCCCCTTTGAAATACTGCTAATGCCTTGGCTAGAAATGGCGTTCTGAGTAAGAGTGAAACAGTGCCTATTTCAATTCTTCTCTCTTGTTAAATTATCCCCCTTTTTTTTCTCTGTTTCAATGTTGACTATGTTTAGAAATGACCTCACGCACGACTAGAACATTGTCGTTTAAAGTAGTGTCAGTTCGCGGAGAGGTCATTTCCGGTAACAAGACAAGACAACGTGATTGGCCACTAGGTCAAAGAATCAAGCGACATCTGCTGGTGAAGTTAAATAAAAAATAGCATGTTCCCGATTTACATATGTAAAGAATGTTCTACAAACAAATGATTTTACATTTAACTTTATCTATAAGGTGGAGTTTGAAATTAATAAAGTGGACACAATTTTATGTAGCCGAAGCCTACAGAAACTATAATCTCAATGACTGACTTGTTTTATAAGTATCTTTATACTATGATATCTTCTAATTTTTCATTTTTTTTAAAAACAATATGATGTCTGTATACATCAAGATAATGTTTCAAGACGTGTAATTCAATGACACATCAAGATACTGTTTCAGAATGAGTAACACAATATGATGTCTGTACACATCAAGATACTGTTTCAAGATGTGTAACACAATATGATGTGTGTACACATCAAGATACTATTTCAAAATGAGTAACACAATATGATGACTGTACACATCAAGATACTGTTTCAAAATGAGTAACACAATATGATGTCTGTACACATCAAGATACTGTTTCAAAATGAGTAACACAATAATCACTTTGTGATTATATTGTTCACACAGCAAGGATAACGTCAGCCTGATACAAATAGAAGATCAAGACGTTTTTTCCCCTCCAAAGCCTGGAGAGTGAGTTTGAATGAAACAGTCGATGAAAGGGAAGAAATAAACGAGGCAGCGCTAAGCAGGCGTTAATCTAGATTAATGATGACTTGGAAATGAATGGGGGCTACAGAAATGGGTGACCACGGCGCACAGAGGAATCAGAGGAGACCAACAAAAAAAAAAAAGAATTTTTTGAAGGTTTAGACTTTAGAGTGTTAACTTTGAGACGTTTACCCTTGAAATTTCAATCATAAATTTCAGACATAAATTAAATTAATCGAAATTACAAAGAGAGTCAATGTTTTCACACAAACTCAAACTGTCCCTAATGGGTCCACTACTTAATAAACACTGCAGGTTGGTTTTGATTTTTTCCTGACGAACATCAATAACTATGAACTACAAACTATGAACAAACTTCAGTTAGGCATGTCGCACACCTTCTTTAACTTTTCAACAAGCAATATTGTAAATTAAGAGTCATTTTGGCGCATAAATTGTGAAAGTATTTCGGGTTTTTTTTATGTCTTTGTGACGATAACGTCAGAGTAAAAAAAAACACAAAACAGAATAGATTGGAAATAAAACGTTGAAGTTACAATACCTCTATTCAAGTCACACATTCGGATGAGATTCTCAAAAACTGCTCTAACAATTTTCCTAAAAATTTGACAGTTGGGAAAAGAATTCCTAGCTCTTCGGCAACACTGGTAAAAACTCTAGATTGACAGCTATGATTTTTTAAAGTAAATAAAACAAATTAAATTCGTTTATAGGACTAGAAAATGTGTATCTTTGAGACATTCCGTCTTTTGGAATTTCAGCATGTATTTATTCATTAAAAAGTTAAAGGGAAACTCTCATAGTTTTTCAGATTTGAGTTATTGACATATTTAAATTCTGCGTAAAAAGTTGTAATAGTAAACATTATATCATTTTTTATTTAAATGCTTAGTGTCACAAGGTCAATTCAATGTTGAATGATGTAATTTCCTTGTGATGCCGGGGATTCAAATCTTCTATTAAAATAATTGAATTAATGTCGAACTAGAATTCACTGCAAAAGATTCTTTGTAGAAAATGAAACTCTGGAACTTTATTTGAATAAAACGTTAGTACAGCTTATGTACAATAGTAGATCAACAAGATGAAAATGATAACATAACAAAGGCTTCTTTCTTAATAAAACTTAGAGATGTTAGAATACACAACCTTTCAGTAAGACATTCACGCACCGACTGAAAATCTCACGCAATTACAGTCTCTGGGCGGAAGTTGTCATGTGACTGATGCAACCGACTGATGCAACTTCTAGCCAATAGATTTTAATTTCTATCAAGACAAAGAAAAGCTAAAAATAACTCTCGTGTAATACCAATATAGAAATCAACCCAGAATGGCATATGTGACACTTAGAAACATTTATATTTAATAAATTAGACAGTAAATTCGCCACGCCTCCTAAAAAACGGGGTTCTTTGAGATTTGGTTTTTATCTCAGGCATACGTCACTCCCCCCCCAACAATACTGAAAGGGAAACTAGATTTAACCAATTGTATCGCTTCTTTCTTACAATAGCTTTCAGGCTCTTAGGCTTAGTGACGGTATAGTCCAGAGCTTTGCTAATGCTATAGTTTTATATATATAGAGAGGGAGATTAAAAGCATTAGGATAACCAACTCGAGAAAACAAAATTTCATCTAAACCTCTCCCTATCCCAAGAAGTAAATATATCGTGTGTCTGACTGATTCGAACAAACTGGTCAGTGTAATGCTAGTCTAGACTACGTGTAGTCGGTCATGTCAAGACAACCAAGCAATAATGTTTGTTGTGTGTTAAGTGGTCAGGCGAAAAAATATACACTGTCGTGGTTAGTCAAGCATGTAAATCTACTTTCAACACAAATTTTTTTTCTTTGCTTACAATATTTAGATCTAACTGCATAGACGAAGATATATTTCTTTTACGAGAATGTAAACTTGACTGTTCGGCTTTCCGTTATTCAGTAGGTACTTGCAGTAGCATAGGATTTGTGTATCTGTTCGTGACGTCACATAGAAATTCCGTGAAAATCTGACTGTTTTGGATGCGCAGAAAAATTACGTCAGAAAAACATCAATTACTAAGTTATTCTTGCAAATAAAAAAAAAAAGAATAATATATTCATTATCTGTAAATCAAAACACATATTATATCAAAAATTGTCAAAACCATGAGAGTTTCCCTTTAACAAATTAACGGCCAGAAATATTTTTAAGTCTAGATAAAAAAGCCTATAATAAATAATAAGGCTTGTCTTCTAGTCCGAAGATTAGTGAGGAATACAGTATTTCCCGTAGCCGTGACCTACATATTTTGCCACAACCATTGTCCGCAGATGGTCGATATAGATTTTCTTTTCGTCGTCTGCGTTTGTCCTCGGCAGCAGATTTTCTATTGGTCTCAAATGTGTATCCCGCGGCCTTCGTGAGTGACCTCCAGCTGTCTCGTTCCGACGCCGCATGCAGCCAGGTGCTCTCTTCTATGTCAGCCAAGGAAAGTTGACACCTAAGCTGGTCTTTGAAGCGTTTCCGTGGGGCGCCTCTGTTACGTCGACCACCTTTTAGCTCACCAAAAATATTATAAAGTGTAACAGATTTATACAAACGTTTAGCCGTAATTTTTTTGTAGGCGTTTGGTGTGTGTGTGGGGGGGGGATGGGGCAAGGTAAAGAATGTTCCTCTTATATTGTAATCGAACATTCATTACTCATTAGGAGCAAAAAAAAACAACTTTCTATAAGATGTATACAGAAGATATTGTCTTTAAAAAATTGTTATGGTTTCTTGTTGTTGTTTTTACTTAATTATTTTTATAGTGACAGCTACAACATTGGACGGATTCCCTTTTATTGATGCCTGAAATGTTAACATTGGATACATACTTTATCAACTCATTTAATGTTAGCCTACTCTTTTGTTTTTGTTTGTTCACTGAAGTTGGTCACCTCCGCTTTAGCCTAGTGAACATTCTACACGAGACCCAACGAAGGGTCTCAACAGCTCTCAACGTTTTATTAGAGCTAGTACATTGTAGATGACAGGAGAATGAAGTTCTGTAGCTCAGAATGCAGGAAAAGGCCGGACTCAGGGGGGATCACCTTGTAAGTGGAGGAGGAACATTTTTTTTTAGTTTAGGGGGCCTCAGTAGTGACCGGGATTCGAACCCGAGACTTCTCTGTTTGGAAGCCAAGAGCTTTACGATCCAACCAGCAAGCCCCCCCCCCCAATTCTTGCTAGTAGCATTTTCTCAAACTATCACGTGGTCGTTGACGTCACTGCTTCTTGAAGTTACTGATCCTCTACCGTTTATCTCCCGCCACGCTAAATGACCTCTTCTTCTTTGACCCCTGGTTCTTGACTTTAAAGTTTCCTTGTCTTGGACACAAATTTCCCCTCTTTATTTTTTCCCTCCATCTTCTTTTTCTCTCCCCCCAGTAAACGTGTTTTCATCCTACACGGCTGTCTTTTGTCGGAGGAGAGGTTATTATGGTTGCCAAATCGTGAGCGAAATTGGAAAATTAGCCTGTTACTTTTCTGAAAATCTGGCAAGCGAGATTCTTTTTTGTTCAAATCATAAGGCCAGTTTGTCTGGACATAGATCCAGATCTGGTAAAGTATGCTCTCAAAGCAAGACACAAAATATAACGGCAAAATTTTTTATATCAAACTGACTGATATTGGACTAAGTGGATTTACCATACCAAAGTAGTACTAAGTTTAGTTCGAAATACATATTCCATTGACTCATTACCAAGTGTAGATGCAGTGAGAACACAGGGCAGATATCTATTTCTATTGATTCCTTCAGTCGAGAAGCGACTATGTAACATCTTATACAAACGAGATGAATGCCTGGGCATTAGCTATGTCCAGAAAGATGTCGTGCACTCAGTATTCCCATCTCTTCATTGTAAATGGCTTAGTACAATCAAAATGACCTCTAGTGACCTAGTCTTTTTTTATAAAGCTTATATCAACTCACTTTGCTTGGTTACAATTTTGAATACGTTATTTGTTCTCACACCCATTATCGGACCAAGTTAAGAGTTTTCACAATAATTCATCGAATTGACAATACTTAAATAAAAAAAAATAGATCTGTGAATTAATTATTTCGTTTGATAACGACAAGGAGAAATTAATCCTTCAGTATTCACAGCTATGGCTAAATATGACGGGTTTGGTCCCTTAGATAGCAGTACACGTTCTTTATTCAACACCTATTCTCGGGTCATTTTGTAGCTGTAAACAATTATTTATTGTATTCAACAAACCATGCATCTAAGAATTAACCAGTTAGTCAATTAAATATTTTTAATCTATTAAATTGTGCGAAAAAGGGGAATAACTTCAACATCATTGCGACATATAGTTGTAAGTGTGGAGATCTTCCCCTTAGATAAGTTTTTCCATTTTGAAAGTATTTTTATATTTTAATTATTTTAAAATATAGACATCATTTGATTCTTATTCATAGTGTCTGTTTAAGCTCTTTTTTTTCTCTCTATTGTCATTACAGCATACAATGTTTGTTTGTAAAATGTTTGACATGTTTCGGATGTTCCTTCGGCATTGAAGATAGTTTACTTCCTAGTCCAAGCCTTCCGCAGGATGACGGGGGATGGGAGCGGCAGGGTTTGAACCCGGGACCAGCGATATATCCAAACGACAGTCCAGCACGCAAAACCGCACGACCAGGCAGCGAACCTGGCTTATCTGATAAATAACAACTGCTTATTCAAAAGAGACTCCTTGAGCGCTTTCACCAAAGATGCTTGCGCTCCATCATGGACATACGATGGCAAGACCGCACTACAAACAGCGACGTCCTTGTGAACGCCGGTATGGACAGTATAGAGGGACTTCTTATGGTCCGACAGCTACGCTGGGCAGGGCAGGTATCCCGTATGGGAGACGAACGTATGCCAAAGGCAGTCTTTTTTGGTGAGTTAAAAGGTGGCCGACGTAACAGAGGCGCCCCACGGAAACGCTTCAAAGACCAGCTTAGGCGTCAACTTTCCTTGGCTGACATAGAAGAGAGCACCTGGCTGCATGCGGCGTCGGAACGGGACAGCTGGAGGTCACTCACAAAGGCCGCGGGATACACATTTGAGACCAAAAGAAAATCTGCCGCCGAGGACAAACGTAGACGACGAAAGGAAAATCTAAACCGACCACCTGCGGACAATGGTTTTGCTTGCCCTGGATGTGGCAAAATATGTAGATCACAGCTGGGACTGCACAGCCACGGGAAACACTGTATTCCTCACTAATCTTCGGACTCGAAGACAAGCCTATTATTTTTATTATTATTCAAAAGAGAGAAGTATTACATCATACGTAATCATGGGCTAATCTAGTGATGCGTGTTTATCAGTGATACGTCATTGCTTTTTCCCGGCTGACTCAAGCAACCATTTTCATGCTCTAATGGCATCACGAAAGTTTGAGCACTTAAATGAGTTTGACCTATTCTATGGTATAAGAAATGTGCCTTTATCTTTGTCAGCATTTTGATATATATTGGTGTATCTATTTATAACTTATAGGTCAGTGTTTTATATATTAATGCTTTTTTACGTTATAGTAGTTTGTCTGTGAAGTTTGTGATTTTACTAATGGTGTTTCTTAGGTCCATCGTAAACATAAATGTCATGGCTTTATTTTGTTTTTGTTCTGGTGTCTCTATGTTACGTTCAAGGCTACCAGAATGTTACCTGGATCTTACAAAATCATAACATAACAAAGGGCAGTAATTCGATTAACTTGCATATGATAATCCCATAGAGCTACAATTCCAACTGCACTGAAAACTATTCACTTTTATTTTTTTTTTAAATATGTTGTTTAAAGGCCGGTAATTGTAAAGTAAAGGGAACACCGGGAACAAGTCCCGGGACAAGTGAATGAACGAATGGCTGCCATTAAGATGGATGGATTGTGTAGGGACTGGTCGCCTCCTACCAATGACATGCCTGTACCCGTAAGGTGGTGAATTGATCATGGTGATTGGGTCGAAGCGTTGTCCGTCACGGCGTAGCGTTGGAGGGGTAATGAATTATTTTTAGACTCATTATCTAAGAACGTAATTGACGCTTCTCTTTATTTATTTTTTGGACAACTGACCTATATAAATGATAAATAGAGTTTGGTAGAGCTAAAAAAATCTCATTATATTGTTCAACTCCTATAATCAGCTTGCAATCTCATCATGGGGAAAATTTGGAGATTGGGAGGCTATTTCCAAAACGGATCTCAGGATTTTTGTACAAATTTAACAGCTTATATTTATTTATGGGGGAAAAATCACTAGCTAATTAACCATAGGATGAAAACCATGGTTTGACCGTAACACTATTTCAGAAATTTGATCATCTTCAAATAAAATTTCTGTCATCTGTTTATCAATGCAATTGTTCAGAATAACGTCAAAGAAAAAAATAACACTAGGTCAGAGAAAAACTTCTTGAGATAACGAAGCATTACGAAAAATGAATAAAAGGAGAAATGATATACCTCCATCGAATTTATACAGTAAGTATTGATTTTAAAAAATATTTGATATAAAATGGTTTGTGTTAACATTTGAAAATGATTTCAGTTAGCTTAATTGCATATCTAATTTCATAAGATGAAATTCAAGTAATACTTTCTGATATCAAAATACTTTAAGATTTATTTGCTGGTTTCTCTAATAAGAAGTAACATTTTATAAAAGTAGCATTCTATCTTTATGTAGTTGTATAGAGGAGACAATTTTTATTATTTCTTATTTTACTTTTTAGATTTGCAATCTTCACGAAAGTTATCTTACATATTTTTCTGCAAACTGATAATTTTGACAATATTGTTCCGTTAAAAAATATTTGGCCAAAGATTTCTCCGTTATAAAATGTTTTGTCAAGTATTGTTCCCTTAAGAAAAATTCGGTCAAATATTGTTACGTTAAAATACTTTGGTCAAATATTGTTACGT
>JADKLZ010081101.1:19114705-19128951 GCA_021533235.1 Biomphalaria straminea
CTTTGGTCAAATATTGTTACGTTAAAATACTTTGGTCAAATATTGTTCCATTAAAATACTTCGGTCAAATATTGTTCCATTAAAAAACTTTGATCAAAGATTTCTTCCTTAGAAAATGTTTAGTCAAAGGTTGCTCCGTTTAAAAATGTTAGGTCAAATATCGTTCCGTGTAGGGATGTTTGTTCAAATTTTGCTCTGTTATAAATAATTTTGTTAAAATATTGTTCGATAAAAATGTGGTCAAATACTGTTCCACTAAAAAACTTTGATCAAAGGTTTTCTCCATTAAAAAGTGTTTGGTCAAATATTGTTCCGTTACAATACTTCGGTCAAATATTGTTCCGTTTAAAAACGTTTGGTCACATGGTGCTCCATTTTAAAATGTTTGGTCAAATATAATTCTGCTACAAATCTTTGATCAATGGTATCTTTGTTAAAATATGTTTGGTCAAATATTGTTCCATTAAAAAACTGGTCAAATAATTGTTGATAGTTAGTAGTTCATAGTTTTTTATATTCTTTCTGAAAATATTGAAACCTGCCTTTTTAGCTGCATAGGAGCCGATTTTGAGTTTGTTTCCACACAAACTCTCTTTGTAACCTCCTTACTGAATAAAAAAGGTTATTCGACTACATAAAAACATGAAAGGTTATATTTCTAAAACAACATCAACTTTGAAACAGTATTATTATTATTTTCAATCTAAAGCTATTTGAAAGACTAGTCCCACTAGCAGCCAGCTAGCCAACAAGTAATGAGTCCTCGCGCAATTTGGCGGGAAGCCTCACGTGATCAAAGGTTCAACAGGCGGCAACAAGTCAATTAAAGGGCGATAAACATGCGGAAAATTGCTGTGCTTCTTGTTCTTAGTTACCTCGCTCATTGATATTTTGTTTTTCTTTCAAACCCTTTTCTTCTATCTCTCCACCATTCATTCATAGAAAGTATCTCAAAGTTGACCCAGCTATGGATTTATGCAAAAGTAACTAGACTGCCAAGATTTTGAACCTAGGACCACAGGTTCGAGGCAAAGTACTCAGTCACCCCCCACCCCCATTTCAACATTAAAAATAAAAAATATAAAAAAAAGTAAATTCAGATTTTTAGAGTTTAGAATTTAGGCTGGAGTCATAATTTTAGCACGCTGACCCAAGGACATCACTAGGTTCATAGTGCATGTACCAAAAAGAACGGTCACGTGATGTCCATGGGTAAAACACACAAGAATACGATCACGTGACAGCCTTATTTGATTCCAATTAGGTCGTCAGTTGTAGAGAAAAGATGGGAGAACACGTGACTTAAGGGAGTGTCTGTTTTTTACAATTGGTGAATGAGGTCCATTAATAGGTCATTTTATCACGTGATGACAAACGCTGAGATAACTGATGTTCCCCCCAGAACTTTTGTTCAATAACATGTCACCCAAACTTTAAAAAAAAACAACAACCCAGCAACGAAACGTGAGGAGAATAGTTCAGAAGGTATGAACACAACATACAATATGGAGAAATCATTGACCCACGCAAAGTGTGTGTGTAAGTGTGTTTGTGTCTAAGTGTATAATGGTGACCCCTTCCCCCTTTCCAATATCATTATGCCATGATATTGCAATAACATTAGCATGCTACAATGAGAGAGGTGCATCAGTTTAGCTTTGATATCTTGTCAACACATCCAAAATAATATGAAGAAATAAATATTTAAGATGCTCAGAAAATCTATGCCAATGATGCATATTTTTAGTATACACTATTATATCACCGAGTTTCTGAAATATGCATAACAATGAGGTATATTCTATTTTGCACTAATATCGAAATTTCGATTTATTGCTATTGTTATATAAGCAATGCTTATCTTAATACAAACGTTACTTCAAAAGAGACTATAATTACGTCCTATGCATTTCATGTGTTATTCTACTCATACATATTAATCATGACTTAGACTCTATCTTTGATTTTCCTAGCTGATTAAGGCAACCAATTCCATTCTCTAATTGCATAAGGTAAGAGGAGCACTTGTATGAATTTGTCCTTGCATATGGAATACGAAATTCCTCTTTATGTTTGCGCCTTTATATCTAAGGTGGACAATGGTAGTCAAAACTGAATTTCCAAATGTTTAGACATATACAAAAAATGATCTTATCTTAAAAGTTCTTAGATCTAGCGACAGAAACAAAATGGTAGGAATCATTTCTTGAACATAATTTATCAAGTATGAAATTAAATGTTTACATTATCAATAGCCACTACAAATGATTGATTCCGATTTCTGATACATAATGAATGCATTAATAAATAAAAATTAAAAAGTTGAGCTTTTATTTTGAAACATGTATAATTCAACGACATTTAGTGATTCTGAAGTATTAGTTCTAGGGAATGGAAAGTTTTCATAAGAAATGGTGTCCAGACGTTTGCAGGGCTTCGTAGAGAAAAACATCAAAGCATAAACAAAGAGTTTAAAACTTTCACATTATATTATTGAACATTTAGTATTTAAATTTGGTCAGTCAGAGAATTTAGCCGACTAAATACACATTATTATTGCTACGTTTTATCGACTTAGTATTACAGCAATACTTTTAATAGTGGAAATTTTAGCCTGAATTCAATTATCTTTCTACGTCATTTTTGGACGTTTGTCTAGAGTCTAGCCTACTTTTACCATTCTACCATCTTCCTTCTATCCTTCAAGAAAACGTGAGTTAATCAAAGTTAATGCTGGGAGTTGAAAAAATAGAATTGATCCTTGATATTTGGGTTGACCTGATCTAGCAAGAGATACGCGAACAGATTCGTACAAGTGCTCCTTCTTCCCTAGTGCCATTAGAGAATGGAATGAGTTGCCTGAATCAGCCAGGAAAACCAACGACTTCCGGTCCAGACTTTAGGTTTATTGATTAACATCTATGACTAGTTTGACACATGAAATCCGTAGGACGTAATTATTTTCTTTTTTAAAGTAATATATAAGATAAAAAGATAAGGTAAGTGTGAAATTATCATAAACCATTTTGTGCAAACGAGGAGAACATTCTTTTGAATGGTATACAGTACCAGACAAAAGAAGAAAAGGCAGCGATGGGAATACAACATAAAAGACTGGAAGGGCCTGCCATTGAAAGAGGTTCTATCCAAGACAAAAGAAAGAGAGGAATGGAGATAGATGGTCAACAGACGGTGCTTGGTGTCCCAAATGGTCCAACAGACTAAGGGATAGGTGAAGGTGATGAAGAAGGATACAAGATGGTATCGACTGCTAAAGGTCAGATTGATACTCGAATGTAAATCTCCTTTATAATACCAAAGTATTCTGGACAACAGTTTAGGCATTTATTGCTGATCAGTTGTAAATGGAATCGATACCTCCCAGTTTCTCGTGGACAACAACAGGCAGACGCCTCCATGATGTTTCCAGAGAGTGATACGTAGTCGCGAACTGTTGGGTCATAAAAACTGGTGTCCTAAGTGTCAGGTGGACAAACAGAGCCAGAGTTTTACAACTTGACCTTCAACAGTTTGAGCCCATGGTCATGTTAATTTTCATTAACCACAGTCACTATCTGGTCATAGCACGACTGGGTCTAAAAATTAAGTTAAGATTTAAATGCAATAGGCGATGATGTCTATTAATTTCTAACTTAATTGTATTCATTTTTTTCAACTGCTGCTAACAAGACATTAACTCTTTATCTTGTAATTGACAATGCCAACGTTGATTTGACCCAATAAAACTAAATTGATTTTTTTTTGTATTTGTGCACTCTAATTTGTGTTGTTTAAAAAGAGCATGCATTCCCCTATAATTCGATACAAAATATAACATTTTATGATAACAAACAATAAAGTTATTGAAGTTAAAATCATACCAGGATAGTGGAATACAAATGAGCAAAAGGAATGATTCAAACGGAAGGAGGAAAATAATTACGGAGAGTAAGAGCTAATAGACAACACAAAACATCAACAACGACCACTACAACGAAAAGAACGACTGCAACGACAACAACAAGCGTGGTCGAGAGGCTAAGTGCGGCTTGAGCTTGGCTTGCTTGGCTACCTAGAAGGGGGCCCGAGGTTCGACACCCGACTCGGGCAGAGTTGTGTTTACTGAGCGCCCAAAGGCAGCACGGGAAACCAACTCCTAGATACCCCCTCCCCCCCACTGGTCCACAAATGAGATTGGATCAAAGCGCTCTGAGCATGCTATAAGCATGAAAGTAGCGCTATATAAAAGCTATAATAATAATAATAACACATCACCGGTAAAAAAAAAGTTATAGTATTATATAGGCTATACACATTTTTCATTTTTTTTATCTACTTTCTTAACATGTTTTTGAAGCTAATTATAATAAGAAAAAAAAAACACCACCACCAATAAGAGCAGGTCAGTTTATAATCTTTGAAAGTTTTTTTTCAACCATTTCCAATGCAAAAAGCTTTAAGCTTCAACCTAAAACAAAACCTGGGGGCACCTCTGCTTTCTCCATAAAGGCCAAAAACATTCAAATATGTTTAAAAGAGACATAGAAAAAGCGTGCAGGAGCGCACCTACTGCTGGGTCACCGTACAAGAGCTGTTTGTCACCCCCCCTCCCAAACCTTACCGGCGAACTTGTTTCAAATGAAATATGATTTCTATTAAAGTTATTGTCCTTATATTACGAAGCCCCCAAAGTATGTCTTTAAAAAAAATGATCTCAATATAAAGAAAATAATTTAAAAAGTTGATTTTTAAAAAAACATTTTCCTTTTCTAATTTCGGTTATTAAAAGAAAATCTTCACTTCTGTTTTGTCTTCAGACTCAGACCGATATGTTTTTAAAACTTCAATAACCAGCTCAGTTTATTGACATCTTACTGAGGTATCCACCTTAAAGAACACGATTCCAAATTCAACAGAAACCCTAAAAAAAAAAAACAGACTTACCCAAGGACTTTTAAGGTGTTAACCTTGTTTGTTCCCACAAAATTATAGTCCTTCAAATTTCCCGTGTCCTTCAGTGGAGACTCCCCAGTGACCAGAACACACACAATCAAAAGTTCAATGGTCAAAAATCAAGACTCAATTTAGCCAGACTCGACTTTTCCAGTTTCAAGAATCAAACCAAATTTAATTTCGCGTCTTGTTTTGACAATAAATTTACTCCTGTTGATTTGATACTTTGGTTTGTTGGCCAGATTTTTGTAACAAGTCAGCTAACTTCGAGCCAAATTAAAAACCAATAAAAAAAAACGACCTTTTCTTATGCTAAAAATTTCTAGCAATGTTCAGTCACTCTTTTGCTTTAACAAACAAAGTCAAAAGCAAAAACTATTTTAGAAAAAGCAAAGTATAAACACCGTAGAAGTTATTAGACTCTATATACAATTTAAGTAGTTTAACTTTTAATATTAACATTACCTGTTTTGTACTTAATGAATCAACAAGGTTTCTCAAAAAGCCGGAATAACTGAAAAAGGTTCTATTCTTACCCTATTTATTATAATGATTTCATGAAGAAAAAAAAACGGCCATTGGTCACACCTGTTTCTGGCGAGCCTCTGTTCAACAGAACCTTTACTTCTCTTCTGTCAGACAAATAGAACTCCCACTCGTGACGTCACGACACGATCACTGCTCGAGTGCTGTTAGAACTGTCATGGAGGCCCTCTTTGTTCTTAAACTCTTCGTCTCTCTAAATCCTTTACAACAAGATTTGAGCATAATTAAAAAAAGCTAAATTACATATGCCACACAATTTCCCTTTCTCTCTCTCTAAACCCTTTACAAGATTTGAGCATAATTAAACAAAGCTAAATTACATATGCCACACAATTTTCTCTCTCTCTCTCTCTGACTCGCACATCACACACTGATAAAATTATCGTAGGAAGAGAGATAACTCCTAGCAAAGATCGCAATTTTCTAGTATTTGTACTATGATCTTCATCTTGTGTTATTTAATCAAACGTATTTCTCAAAATGTTTTTAACGCGTTTTTATTTCTATGAGAAGAAATTTAATGAACTAAAATCTGTATCTATAGTTGTTATTTTTATTCAGAGATTTTAGCTGGGGGACATATATTATAATTCTTTCATTTTCTCTATTAGAATTGACAATTTCTAGGTTTTATTTTGTGACACAACTGAAGTTGATGTAATTCTTGTATCAATTATAGTTTATTTATACGTACCAAAAGGACATCTTCAATATACCAGTTTGTCATCGTTCTTAGTTTAAAAAAAATACCTTTAAAGTACTTTGTGGGTGAATATAGTTTACAAATTATATTATCTAAGATCTCTTTTGATAAGTATTGATACTTTCTTGTGTCAAGAAAACAAACACTTATGGAGTTTGTAGTCTCCATATACAAGTAAAAAAAAGAGTAAAGTTCCCCCTTTTAGACCTTGCGATTTATAGGGCAGATGATGTAAAGGTCATCTGATTCTGTGGACAACGGTTAACGAGAGTGTCATGTGGCCAGTACAACGACCAACCGCCTTTACTTCCCCTAACTAATGTCAGGTAACCATTATAGCTGGCTGTACTAAGAGGCGACCAAAGATCACGAAATTATAAATCCCTCTTCTCACCTGGATTGGAACCCAGGACATCAGTTCGAAGCCAAACGGTTTACCGCTCAGATAACACGCCTCCTATGTACAAGTATTACAAGAGAAAGGTCCAAATGTTAATTTCATCACAGTTAATTTATGACCATTTTAATGTCTCAAATAGTAAGACGCATTAACGTTGGGACTAATCATGGATTTCCTCAGTGACACGGTGGGACGATACATTAAAAACTTAGAACGGAAATAGCTTAGAGAAAGACTAACGGACGAATGAGACCTCTTCTAAAAATGCTTAAGACGTTTTTTTCTATAGCTGACAACGGGGACAGTGCCCTTGTGTGTAAATAATTTTGTTTATACTATAAAAGATTGGATTATCTTATTCTCTTATTTGTTTGTATTGTTTATAATTAGTTCTCGCAATTACAAATAACATGATCTCATGACAGCAGACTCAAAACCTTCCAAAAAGAATTGACAACCTCAAAAATGAATTGGCGATTCCATTTGATTACAAGCAGGTCGTCGTCTTCGCTTCTTGTTCATCTCTAGAAGTCTTGAGAGCTACTGGAGAGCAAGTAAACATATTCTGTTGTTTATTGAATCTACTAGAGAGCAAGTAAACATATTCTGTCGTTTATTGAATCTACTGGAGAGCAAGTAAACATATTCTGTCGTTTATTGAATCTACTGGAGAGCAAGTAAACGTATTCTGTCGTTTATTGAATCTACTGGAGAGCAAGTAAACGTATTCTGTTGTTTATTAAATCTACTAGAGAGCAAGTAAACGTATTCTGTCGTTTATTGAATCTACTAGAGAGCAAGTAAACGTATTCTGTCGTTTATTGAATCTACTGGAGAGCAAGTAAACGTATTCTGTCGTTTATTGAATCTACTAGAGAGCAAGTAAACATATTCTGTCGTTTATTAAATCTACTGGAGAGCAAGTAAACGTATTCTGTCGTTTATTGAATCTACTAGAGAGCAAGTAAACATATTCTGTTGTTTATTGAATCTACTGGAGAGCAAGTAAACATATTCTGTCGTTTATTAAATCTACTGGAGAGCAAGTAAACGTATTCTGTCGTTTATTGAATCTACTAGAGAGCAAGTAAACATATTCTGTTGTTTATTGAATCTACTGGAGAGCAAGTAAACGTATTATGTTGTTTATTGAATCTACTGGAGAGCAAGTAAGCATATTCTGTCGTTTATTGAATCTACTGGAGAGCAAGTAAACATATTCTGTCGTTTATTGAATCTACTGGAGAGCAAGTAAACATATTCTGTTGTTTATTGAATCTACTGGATCCAGTTTGCATTCGTGCTAAGATTCGTGAAAAGAAAAAAATCAAAGGGAAACAACTTTGTACACATCTTCCCCCACCAGCCATTATTACTTGATTATAAAAAGCAATGGAAACAATTTCTCTAAAATGTTAATAAAGTCCAAAAGCAAGAGTTTCAATTGAACAAACGAAACAAAACAATAAGCCTTTCATAAATTACCCGTTAAAGACCAAGCATTAGCAGTAGGAAAACTTTCAGCTAAATGAAGCAGTTCTCTTCTCTCTCACCAATAGATTGGCGCCCATTTATCTTTTTTTTTTCTTCTTCTCTAGGAGAGTTCTTTCCTCATTGACGGAGTTGTCCGCCCTCGCCGAGTTGTATATGAAACTGGTTCTCAAACCGTGGTTCTAGGACGCCGAGGATCCGCGAGATGACCTTAGAGGGTACACAGAAGGCAGAGGCGTAGTGAAGGGTAGGCAAGTCCCCACAAGCCCCCACAGGATGCAACGGGCGCCACCCTCAGAAAGCGCAAAACGAAGATGGGCGCCCCCAAAAAAGTATAATTAATAATATGATTTTCTAAAAAATTTCGATTAAAAAAATAACTTACAAACATTTTCAAATAAAATAATTGCTTATTGCATTACTTAATGTGACATTAATTTTCTATCTGCTATTTTTTTGCAAGAATACAAATGTTGTAGTTAAAGTCCGGATTTGAGTAAAATAATATTATCAATGCTTATAATGCCAGTCTGCGCTAGGTATTTTTATAGTGAAATGTGGATTCTGCAGACCAAAGCGCTGTAAATATCAACTCAGGCGCCATTTTGCCCTCGCTGGCGTAGAGGAAAGAAGATGGCAGCAGATGGTCTCTGAAAGAGACGGAGACCTCTCACAAAGGAGCGGAACATAGATTTAAGGCCTAGAAGAAAGCCATAGCAGAAGACAAGAGCAGAAGACGCAAAGAACACTGAAAGAGACCACTGGCAATAACGGCTTTGTCTGCATCAGTTGCAGGAAAATATTCTAATATTGTATTGCTTGTAAAGGGTTCAAGAACTGAAAAAAGTACGAGAACCTTGGTCTATGACAATCGTGCCAGTCTAATGTAATGGGCAATCTTAAAGACAAGAACTTTTGAGAAATATGCTAATTTTTTTTTATAATATATTTTTAAGGAGAATTAGAAGTTCCGTGAACTCATTTGTAACTTTTGTTCTAGATTGAGGTAGAGAAATTATTCAGTTATCCAATTAATGAAAGTAAGTACTAGATCTACAGGTTTCTAATAAAAAAAAATTTTCATGCCAATTTCATTTCATCTCGGTCATGTGGCCCGCGACACGAGTGTCTTAAAAATATTTTGGCCCGCAGGTTGAATTAGGTTGGGCATCACTGGCTTAATGTATCTATCATCTATGTTTAAACCTAGCATGTTCAGCTAGAAAGTTGACTTAGTGAGCACAGTGAATGTCCACCCTTAACTAGGATTCGAGCTCATGATCACCCTGTTGTTCGCTATCACACTACCAACTCAGCCAACTCTTCTAGAGTTATTCACGTTGAGTGCTTTCAGCGCGTAGAAGTACTGTTAGCAGGGCCGGAACAAACAGAATGCGAGGCCCATGCTGAGCGTGCCCTATAAACCGTCAAATGTCATAAGCCTATGAATGTAATCTATATTATCTGGAAGAGCGATCTTGGTCTTTGTGCGAAAACTCTGAAAGGCCAATCTGCAAGGAAAGATCTGCAGATTTTTATTATTTACAAAGCTATTATTGACTCTCTCTGTCTGTCTGGTAGAAAGTTTGAACAACTTATTTCTCTGACATTCATTCTCGGATCAAGTTTAGACTTTGCACAATTATTGGTTGGCAAATACAATGCATGAATCAAATAAAGTAATAATAATAATTTGTCAATTAATTACTGGTAATTTATCCTTTTACTTGATACTGACATGGGAAATTAATTCTTCAGTATTCAGAGATATGGTTAAATTCGGGGTTTTGTCCCCTTATATAATTGTACACGTTATTTCTCTCCTTTACTATTCTCGGATCAAGTTGGAAAATTTAAACAATTATCTATTGTACCTAACAAAATATGAAATGATTTAAAAAAAAATTAACCAGTAACTAAATTAATTATTGGTAATTAGTTATTTTTTAAATCGAAAAGGGAAATAACTTCTACATTATTGAGAGATATTATAAATGTGGATATCTTCTCTTTTATAATACCTCTTAAAAAAAGTATTATATATTGCGCTTGCTTATTCAAACACGTGACAAAAAAGAAATGAGCATTAAATTAATAATGTTTATTGCTATTTCAGGTGACATCAAGCATTAACACCGGTTATTGAAACCATGAAACAAATATTGACTAACTGTCAACAAAAAAATGACTGTGTGTAAAGAAGAAGACAAGTTCATCACAGCCGGATCAAGTTGAGAGTGACCCTAACCTCTCCCAGTGACCATCAGCCTGTCAAAGTACATTTTACCCAGTCCACACCCCACACCTATTTGCCCTGGCTCTTCCATTACTGCTGACATGAAAGTGAATCGCTCCTGACACCAAGAAAAAAACAACTATCCACCAAAAACATATACTTGGGGTGTTGGCGACATATGGCTTACGTGTGATAGTGACACCCCCGTACTTTGTATTTTATTTTTTAAAGTATTAACTGATGGCGTTGAAAAATAGAACAGCTAACAACAACCTTTCTATTTAAAGAGAAGTGGATAGCAACAATAACACCCGAAACATTTTCAATCACACTTAAAAAGAACAAAAAACGAAGTACTACTTTTATAGCTGAAAGAGTTCTGCGTGATATTGATCCTCTGGGAATATAAAAACGTCACGTTTGTGTAGCCAATCAAAACCTGGAAATATGAAGAATGTTCATAGTCGTGCTCATTAATTCTAACATATTCTTTTTATATGGCTATTACATTGTACGGGTCTAGTCTAAATATTGAATAAATATGAGTTGCAGAATTGGTCGGCACGATGCTTATCTCACAGAGCTATTTATAATGCCGTGATTGTGAAACTAAAGGCTGATATCTGTCCACTATAGTACAGTTCACTTTCTATATTACTTTCAGCGTAAATAAATAGTTAAAATTGTTTTTGTTATTTTACGGATTTTAGGAGTCAGTTACAGAGATCGGATCATAAATTAGAAAATCCTATGCGTAATTGGGAGTCAACACTTAGTGAGATAGTGACAGAGCGTCGCATGAGGTATGCCAGTCATATTCTTCGAGAAAATGAATTACGCATACCAAGAGCTGCGATGACATAGAGGCCAATACGAGGAACAGGGACGTTCTCGTAGAACTTAGCGCCACACATTTATGGAAGACCTCAGAACAGTAGACACCAGGTGGGAGGAGGCTTTAGACTTTGCCAGTGACAGATCTCTGTGGCGGCATTTTGCCGCCCAAAGCGCAGAACGGCGCGGTAGGATCTAAGACTAAGTAAGAAATGTAATGCATTCGGATCTTTTTTTTTTAATTCAAATTTAAAACTATCAATACAATAATCGCATAGTAATATAGGGTTTCTAACACGTGAGTTTATGCTAGGTTTCAACATACATTAAGCTAATTATGCCAGATTTAATCATAGATGATAGGTACATTAATTTGATCTTGAGATATTACCAGGGGCGGACTGGGTGTCAAAATCGGCCAGGGACTTTCTATATCACCCGGCCCATAATATGTATATTATAAGATGGGCATCCAATTCTGTACATCCTCGAAATCATTATGTTAAGTTTGATAAAGTAGCCCTTTCAGAACTTGTGATCTACGGTGCAGATGATTTAATGGACATATGTTCCTGTAAAGGTCATCTGTTTCTATAAATGTCATATTTTTGTGGCCTACGGTTTACGAGTGAGTCATGTGGCCAGCACAACGACCAACACCAACCACCTTCACTTTTCCCCAACTAATGTTAGTTATCCATTAGCCGTGATAGTCTAGATCTGTACCAATGTAGCCCCAAAGCACTGAGTTTAGAGCTGGGTGGATTCCAATATTAAAAATCTCAGTCGTTACCAGGATTTGAACACGGGACCTCTCGGTTCGTGAGCAAAGCTGTTTCACTCAGCCATCTCGCTTCTAATCTGCGGGTGTAAGCTCTTCATTCACTGTAGAGTTTTACTAGATTTTTTAAACTCGACGCTTACATGGTCACTTTTATAAGAGAATTTATATAACCTTTAACAATTCAATAGTGTCATAGTGGTATCCTTACGACCATATTTCGGTGGCCCTACCGGCCCATTTGGGTACCGGCCCACCGGGCATTTGCCCAAATGCCCATATAGCCAGTCCGCCCCTGGATATTAATATTTGTGTCTACATAAATACATTGAGCCGGACATGTGATATGCTTGATTTAAATATTTGATATTATGCTGGGCTAAACATCTATAGTTTAAGCATTCTACTGTAAATAGACACTACTTCTTATGAAACTGAGCAATACGTATTCTTGTATTGTATTTTATTTACACATGCTATTCTAAGGCATACAGAGATTTTATTAAACACCAGTTTCAATTAAAAATCTTTATTAAACAAGCAAAATATAAACAATCATAGGAAAAAATTTGGAAAGGGGAAGAACTCCATTCTTAAAACTATATATAACGATAATGTACAAGTTACTTCCTTTATTCGAAATCAAACAAAATTATTAATAACCAATAATTAGTAGGCAAATTCCGTATTTTAGTTTATTGATTCATGTTTTGTTAGTACAATAAATAATTGTTTTAATTATCAACTTGATTTGAAAATGCTTGAGGTGTAAATAGCGTCAACAATTATTTCAGGGGATCAAATCCAACAAATTTAGCCATATAGAATATAGGTGAATACTAAAGTATTAATTTCCCTTGTTTTTTTTAAACAAAATAATGACTTACGAGTGATTAAGTGTCTAATCAGTTACTTTTTGTTTTCAATGTCAATGGCTGGAAAGCACTAGTTCTCGATCGCTCCTGAAGGCGTTAAGCTGTGAATCTCGGAGCAGGGGCGGACTGAGTGTCAAAATCGGCCCGGGCATTTCTATGCAATTCGGCCCAAAAAGCCTATATCGTATAATGGGTATTTATTTCTGGGTCTACCTGTCCTCAAAAATCATTATGTTAAGTTTGATATTATATTAATATGCATGCATACAGTGAACTCTATATCTTTATTAGAAACATAGGCCTTACGTTGCTTTTAAATCGCTAAGTGTGTAGGAACTAAAAGAATGAAGCCTACTAGTAGCACTGCATATTACGTTATTTCGGAAAATGTGTTAAATTTAAATGTTATTGCACTGTAGAGTCTGTGAAAGATTTGTTTTTAAATACTACGCTCAGGTGCCTTTTTATAAGAGAATATTATAAAACCTTTAACAATTTAATACTTGCCATTGTGGCATCTGTGCGGCCATTTCGGTTGCACTCCCGGCCCATTTGGGTACCGGCCCACCGGGCATTTGCCCAAATGCCCATATAGCCAGTCCGCCTCTGTCTCGGAGTTTCGAGATTTGAAGCCAGTGTGAAGAAGCGTCGAACTAACAAAAAGCCGAGAGAAGAAGCAGGCCTTTGTGTAACTGACCAAACCTACCAGACAGAGTTAGTTCATACAAGCTTTGTAAAAAAACAACAACAAACATGAAGAACAAGCAACAAGAATAAGCCTAGCTGTTCCAGATTGCCTTGCATTATTTCTGACTCAACAAGGAATACTCCAGTTATATAACGTTTCCACAACACTGAACTGACCAGCCTGTCTAGTACGTTGACCTCCCAATGCATGCACCTACGCACAGTTGAGTAGTTGCGATGAAACCCCCCCCCCCCGCATGCTGTCAGTTTAATTATGTCACCGAGTTTCCAGTACTGCGCACCTCGTTGTGGTCTCGGTAATTGGTCGTGAAGACACAGGACTAAATTAGCAAACGGTTTTTTATTGGTTGATGGTTCAGTTTGATTGGTTTCATTTTGTTTTTGTCTGCCGTCTAATTGAAGAACGTGCCTGGAGAAATGTTTTGAAACATCAACCTCTAATACAGAAAGAACTATTTCTATTAAAGCAGTTGGACAAATAATTAACGAATTAGAAAGCTAAGATAAGGATTGGGGGGGGGGGGGAATTGGATATTTAAATTAAAAAGGTTTTAGAATATTTCAAAATAGATTATTGAATAAGTCGGCTCTCTAGTCGGCTCTCTAGTCGGCTCTCTAGTGGCAAAGACATTCACCTCGATTTACCAGAAATTAATTGGAAACAATGTCAGTGGTAGGTGTCTGATGTCAGCGGTAGGTGTCTGATGTCAGCGGTAGGT
>JADKLZ010081101.1:19130893-19141375 GCA_021533235.1 Biomphalaria straminea
TTTTCTTCTCTGGCGGTTATTCCAGCTGGAGCTAGTGTCATTGGCCTCGCTTTTCTTGCCTGGTGGTTATTCCAGCTGGAGCTAGTGTCATTGGCCTTGCTTTTCTTCTCTGGTGGTTATTCCAGCTGGAGCTAGTGTCATTGGTCTTGCTTTTCTTCTCTGGCGATTATTACAGCTGGAGCTAGTGTCATTGGCCTTGCTTTTGTTCTCTGGCGGTTATTCCAGCTGGAGCTAGTGTCATTGGCCTTGCTTTTCTTCTCTGGCGGTTATTCCAGCTGGAGCTAGTGTCATTGGCCTTGCTTTTCTTCTCTGGTGGTTATTCCAGCTGGAGCTAGTGTCATTGGCCTCGCTTTTCTTGCCTGGTGGTTATTCCAGCTGGAGCTAGTGTCATTGGCCTTGCTTTTCTTCTCTGGTGGTTATTCCAGCTGGAGCTAGTGTCATTGATCTTGCTTTTCTTCTCTGGCGATTATTACAGCTGGAGCTAGTGTCATTGGCCTTGCTTTTGTTCTCTGGCGGTTATTCCAGCTGGAGCTAGTGTCATTGGCCTTGCTTTTCTTCTCTGGCGGTTATTCCAGCTGGAGCTAGTGTCATTGACCTTGCTTTTCTTCTCTGGTGGTTATTCCAGCTGGAGCTAGTGTCATTGACCTTGCTTTTCTTCTCTGGCGGTTATTCCAGCTGGAGCTAGTGTCATTGGCCTCGCTTTTCTTCTCTGGTGGTTATTCCAGCTGGAGCTAGTGTCATTGGCCTTGCTTTTCTTCTCTGGTGGTTATTCCAGCTGGAGCTAGTGTCATTGGACTTGCTTTTCTTCTCTGGTGGTTATTCCAGCTGGAGCAAGTGTCATTGGCCTTGCTTTTCTTCTCTGGTGGTTATTACAGCTGGAGCTAGTGTCATTGGCCTTGCTTTTGTTCTCTGGCGGTTATTCCAGCTGGAGCTAGTGTCATTGACCTTGCTTTTCTTCTCTGGTGGTTATTCCAGCTGGAGCTAGTGTCATTGGCCTTGCTTTTCTTCTCTGGTGGTTATTCCAGCTGGAGCTAGTGTCATTGGCCTTGCTTTTCTTCTCTGGTGGTTATTCCAGCTGGAGCTAGTGTCATTGGCCTCGCTTTTCTTCTCTGGCGTATTTCTTCTACCGGAGCTGTTCTCTTGTCCTCTTCAATTTGTGCGCCGGTTTTCAGTCGCGACGTCATGATTCTCCTCGTACCTGTCACCACCACTGTTGCAGTTTAAGATAAGATAAGATAAGATATGATAAGTGGAAATTAAGTTTGACTACAAGTGACCACCTCAGCGTAACTACTGAATTTAGCCTTCTCCATTGTTTCCCGAGCTCTTTCCTTAACTTGGCCCAATCTGAGTATTTAGCGGTACAATGCACTTATATTTGCCTAAAGGCAACACGGAAAACCAACTCCTAGACCCCCCCCCCACTGGTCCACAAATGAGATTGGACCAAAGCGCTCTGAGCATGCTATAAGCATAAAAGTAGCGCTATTTAAAAGCAATAATAATAATAATATGTTAGAGAAATTATTTCACGTGGTTACGTACTAGTTAATTCTTCCCGTAGTTCGTAGAACACCTATTCAAACCTTGCGGAACACAAGGGATCCTCAGAACACAGTTTAGAAAACACTGGCGTACACTTACATATCAAATGGGCTTCGCACCTGCCCATAACTCCACGCACTGTTAAGGCCGCCTCCAATATGAATGTACTAGTACTTCTGTTCTTCTGTTGCATTTTACGTCTCAAGAGACTATCTTTTCCTTTTGCAACTTCGTGTGTGACTAAAGAGGCCAATTCTTGATCCACAGCTGCGGTCACTGGTTGGTTATTTGCTAGTACTAGATTATGATATTAAGACCCGACTCGCAGTATTTGTAGATTTTAGTAGGCATAAAGACCAGCTTGAGGAGATTCAGATAAACATTTAAACTGTAGCCCAAGTGCAAGAATATAATGACCTAAGTACAACCGTCAACAACAAACTAATGGGGAAGAAACACTTATAATGTTTGTACCAAGATATATCAAAAATTTTTCTCTTAGGCAGTAGGAAAATTTAAAATTGACAAAACAATGATTGATTTTTTAAGAGCTACGATCAGTAGTCTATTTACCAAGGACAATGACCTGCTCGTATGGTCAGTGGCGTAGCTAGAAATACGCTATCATTTGGGGGCCCGGGGGGAGGGGGCTTGACCTCTTTGATAGCCCCTACATTTTGCATCATATTTAATATTTAATGTAAAACAAAAATTCATTTGCCCCCCCCTCAAGGGGCCCAGGGGGGTATTTTAATTCTCCTCCTCCCTCCCCCACCCTAGCCAAGCCTCTGGATATGGTAATACTTCAATGGCGAAAAGACATTGATTAAATAGACTAATAAAAAAACAAACAAACACAACTCCATCGTGAAGAGCTTGAAAGATGCTTTTCCAAAACAAATCAAATACTAAAGACACAATTTATTCATAACACCACAGTTACATCAGATCTGGACGAAGTGGTCAGCTTCTCTCCAATAAGGTTACAGCAGAAAGATTTCACTTTCAGTCACGGTGTTTCAAGGTCATTCGTTGTCACCAAGAGGAACATATAGAACCTAATCGTCAGGCGCTGGTTGTGTTTGTGTAACACTGATTGTTTTTTTTTTAGTTTGTATATTTCGTGGTCGAGAGGTTAAGTGCGCTTGAATTTTGCTTGGCTTGGCTAACTTTACTGATAGCCTAAAAGCAGCATGGAAAACTAACTCATAGATACCCCCCCCCCCACTGGTCCACAAATGAGATTGGACCAAAGCGCTCTGAGCAAGCTATAAGCATGAAAGTAGCGCTAAATAAAAGCTATAGTAATAATAATACGCACCACTATTGTTATTGTTATGTCCGCAATGCTGAGTTGGAAACATTTTATTCAAACCAAATATCCATTTGTTTGGAGTCATAAAATTTTAATATTGTTATTTATAACTATTTTCCAGGATGACTATTCGTCTATTGCTTACAAAACTTATATCAACTCACTGTTTGATGGATTTTCTGGGCAGAATCTTGTACACGCTTTTTTTATCTCCCACATTCCATTCTCTGATCAAGTTGAAACTTTATATAATTATTTAGAAACAATAAAAAAAAATTAACAAACTAGATAGTCCAACTAATTACTTCAGTTTTATATAGAAAAATTAATAAGCTAATTGTGCTTTAGGGGGGATAAACCTTGCATTACTGATGCCAGTGATTGAACGGTGTTCTCCCTTCATCCAATATAACATTATATTAATAAATATATATATATTAAACTATTTTGCTTGTTTTGGTTACCAGCTATAACCAAGTGAAGGTGGGCATCCATTACATGTCTTCAAAATCGTAAACTTCACAAAAACCTGTTGTTTATTTTATGTGCAATAAAATGCCGGAGACTTTGTCTGACAAATATTACATTCTCATTGACAAATAGTACATTCTCTTTGAAAAATATTACATTCTCTTTCATCGTGTGATGTCCATTTCAACTTTTGCACTTTCTGGTTCAATTCGAGAAATTAATTGCTTCATAAAACATATTGTCACGTAAGTACTCATGCGCGCAAGCACATATGCATGAAAATACTAGCGCTCAGATTCACACACACACACACACACACACACATACACATGCACACATTTCATCAAACGCATATTGAGAGCCAACTCTTTTTAATGACTTTACATCCACAATACTCACGCCAATATCGCCATCGAAACTCCCACAATAAATATTGATTCCATTTCCATCGTGGGTCACAGTATTTAAATGAGATCTTTTTTTTTCTGCAAGTGGTCTCAAATCGTTGTTCTACAGAGTCAATACCTCCACCACTACACCCCCGCAAAACCTCAATGGTATCCCAAGACTTGTTACTGGCCCTGTCTCCGCTTTGAAACTATCACTTAGTGAGGAGGAGTCTAGTTGCATAGTCGGCGCCTTGAAAAATAGGTAAGGGAGGTTTAGGCATAGTGGGCGATACCTAGTCAAGAATGGTTACTCAGAACTATTTGATTGGTAAGGATACTCCTCCGTGTTACAAATACTCACCACTAGAGGTTCTCGAGTCTACTGATCATCTGTTCTACTGAGATAGGCCTATTTCGACCGACAAAACGGTAGATTTTAATCGCCCGGATCTGCTGCTTATCGATAAAAAAGAAAAGTCGCTACCATTATAGACATCGCCGTAACGCTATCTCATAATTTAAGAAAAACTGAGTTGGAAAAACAATGAAAATATGGGAACCTAAGCTTGGAGATAAAGCGTTTATGGAAGTTATCTAAAATAACAATATACCCCATTACTATATCAACCGAGGGGATAATAACAACTGACCTCACAGATACCTTCAAGGCCCTTAACATTCCTAGGAACATTTTCGTTGCCTGTCAGAGGGCGGTGCTGCTGCAGACCTGCCACATCACCAGAAAATTCCTCAGCGGAAACTGATAATAATAATAAGAATAATAATAATCTTTGTTGTGAATTTTGCTTCCCTTTAACGAAATCGACCATGGCAGCGCCAGAGAATGAATACTCGTTTGCTCCTAACATAATAATAATAGTAATAATACTCACAATGTCTTTGATTCCGAAGAAAAAGGATGAAAGAGCAAATAAATGCATTGACCCCTGTAGAACGCTTTAACAAGTCTTTGCTGCCACCCAACCCCCAAAAAGCACCGCTCCTGTAAAGCTATAAATGTATTCGTCGTTTTATTCTCTACATAAGGTACAAAGAGTCCGATAATTAGATTCTCTTTGTTGGAAACAAAACAAAACACGGTCATTAGCGACGAGTATAAAAACAATTAATAAAAATAAAATAAAAATATATTGAAAAAAAAAAAGAGAGAAAGAAACGCTCTCAACGGGAGATGTAATTGCCGAGGACGTAGTCAAACAGCGCTTAAAGGGAACCGACACCCAAAGCCCCATCTATTAGGAGAGACAATGAGGGCCTGAATTGTTCGCGGGTGATGGACAGAGGGGGCGATATTTGCTTAGACGTAGAGCACTAGGGCTTCGATCACGGAGGCTGGTCTAATGTATCATTTCAATCTGGCAAGTTAAGTGGGCTGGAGAATAGAGAGATACTTCTTCGAAAGTGGCCAGGTAGCTGAATAATCTCAATTCTAAAACTGGAAGAACGTCGGGTTTAAAGCTGTAAGAAATGCACTCGGTTTCAATTATTTCTTGACGCTCTCTACCCCTCTTCGTCTCTCTCTCTCTCTCTCTCTCACACACACACACACACACACACATACACAAAGGCACTGTTGCGACCAAAGTATTGCGAGACATATCGAAAAGCATTTTAACAGTAACAGCATGAACACAAATATTCGTGGTGGTCGAATGGTTAAGCGCTTGGCTTCAAAACCTGAAGTCCTGGGTTCAAATCTCGGTGAAGACTTGGATTTTTAATTTCGGGATTTTTAGGTCGCGCCTGAGTCCACCCAACTCTAATGGGTACCTGACTTTAGTTGGGGAAAGTAAAGGCGGTTGGTCGTTGTGCTGGCCACATAGGCTAACACCCTGCTCGTCAGCCGTTGGCCAAAGAAAAAGATGACCTTAACATCATCTGCCCCATAGATCGCAAGGTCTGAAGGGGGCACTTTACTTTTTTTTTTATATCGCCTGGAACAGGATTGAGTGAAGACAGATCTCGACTGTAAGGAAGACTGAACAGAATTGAGTGAAGACAGATCTCGACTGTAAGGAAGACTGAACAGAATTGAGTGAAGACAGATCTTGAGTGTAAGGAAGACTGAACAGAATTGAGTGAAGACAGATCTTGACTGTAAGGAAGACTAAAGAGAACACTTAGAAGTGGACTTTTTATCCAAGAACTGGTAGAGATCCTGGTAGAGATCCTGGTAGAGATCCTGGTAGAGATCCTGGTACGTCAGCAAGAAAAAATTAAGTTTAGAAAATGTGTTTTTTATTATATCTTGTCAACATCATCTGTACTTAGTCTTGTGGCATCACAAAGGTTTCCAAAACTTCGAAACACACAAATAAAATAAACAAACTTACAATCGGCGCCCCAAGTGGTCCACACAGGCGATTAGAAAGGCAGGTTTCAATCTTTTTAGAATGAACATCAAGAAGAATGGAGAAAGAAGGTTGTGTGGTGCCCCAAAGGTCCTGAAAGTGTAGATGTGAACCTGGCCTAACTGATGTCTTATAATGAATATCTAATTGATCTAATTGTTTTGTAAAGTGTCAATCTCTAACTCATCAAAAAAAAATAATTTCCGTATAGGAATATAAAAATTCAAAAAAAAAAAAATGTTTCCTTTAATTTAGTATTTTGATGATTATAATCTTTCTATATTGAATTTTACATGATAATACGAAAAACTAATTATTAATTGTTGTTTTACATTATGTCTAACGTATATGAATACTAAATAGATTTTCTCTCTCTAAAAAGAAATTTACATTTTTTTGTACATGTAGTACTAGGTACAACAGAACGTACTGAATTTAGCAATACACATGTAAAAAATATTTTGTTTTGATAAAGAATCTAAAACCATTTAAATATATGGATTTACAAATATGGTGAATAGTCATCTCCCCTACTAAAGAGACTCCCGTATTTGTTACTATTAATAGTTAATAGTTGTAAACAGCTCATAAGTGATGTGGTAAATCGGTGAAATAAGCGAGTAAATTGCCTTGTACATGAAAAGATGGACGGCAGTGGCGTAGCTAGGGTGGGGGAGGAAGGGGGAGAATTTGAAAATCCCCGGGCCCCGATTGAGGGGCTGGGGGCAAATGAGTGTTTTTTACATTGAAAATTTAATATTAAGCAACTGCATGGGCCCCCAAAGAGGTCAAGCCCCCCCGGGCCACCAAACGATAAAAAAATTCCTAGCTACGCCCCTGATGGACGGACTGAATTTTTTAGTTACCCTAACTAAAGAGGGACAGAGGGAGCGATATCAAGTTAACTAGGGGAGGAAACAATGAGATGAAACAACTAATGCCTTGCAGATGATCTTACATGCCTACGGTTGCACATCCAGGTAGAGAATTACGGGGTGCTGTCTCCGGTCGTCAGGTTGTAGCACCAAACTGTTACATGTTACCTGTTACCTATCCCTTAGTCTGGTGGACCGTTGGGACACCAAGCAAGACCTGTAGACCGTTTTTTCCATTCCACTCTGTCCTTTGCCCTGTTTAGAACCTCTTTCAGTGGCAGGCTCGTCCATTCTTTTGTGTTGTCCTCCCACCGCTTTCTCTGTCTTTGTCCTGTCTTCTTCTTTGTCCTGGTACTGTTCCCCGTAGGAGGGTCTTTGCGAGCCCCGAAGATCTTGTAATATGTCCATAGATTTTCAGTTCGCGTTTTTTCACGGTAATTAGAAGGTCATCATGGGGTCCGATCGCTGCAGTGACCCTGTCTCTAATCTCTTGGTTTGTGATGCGGTCTTTGAATATGATGCCTAGCATCCTTCTGTAGCATCTCAATTCCATTGCTAGAATCCTCCTCTCTAGCTCTGCAGTCAACGTCCAAGACTCACAAGCATATAGAAATGTGGCCATGACCAATGAGCTCATCAAACTAAACTGTTGTAGGTGTAGTATATATTAAGTAATAAAACTGTACAATACTTTCATAACTTCCCTTCATGAAGAAAACTAAATCAAACTTTATTAACAGACACACTTAAAGTGAAAGTAGAATGAAATTAAATGTAACAGATTTTAGTACAAATATCTCTTAACAAAATGTAACTTACTATAATAATACAACCTTTCAGTCTCACGTTCTGGATTCGTCTCCCTTAAGACCAAATGTGACGACAATGCCATCTATGTTGCATCATTCACAACCAATGGCTAACTTCTTCCCATCGTCACCATTGACACACACACACACTCCATAACATTTATTAAATTGGAAGTTACCAAGCAAACATCTGAGAACTTTAGGGCTAGATTTGAGACATGGGCGCATTTATTAAATTGGAAGTTACCAAACAAACATCTGAGAACTTTAGGGCTAGATTTGAGACATGGGCGCATTTATTAAATTGGAAGTTACCAAGCAAACATCTGAGAACTTTAGGGCTAGATTTGAGACATGGGCGCATTTATTAAATTGGAAGTTACCAAGGAAACATCTGAGAACTTTAGGGCTAGATTTACAGATCAAAGAGATTAGAAGGAAGAGGTAGAAGAATTATAAAACGATGTAGACAGGGGCGTAGTCAGAAATTTTCCATCGTTTGGGGGCCCAGGGGGACTGACCTCTTTGGGGGCCCCTACATTTTGCGTAATACTTAATTTTTAATATAAAAAACACTCATTTGGGGGGCCCCGCTCAAGTGGGGGCCCGGGGGGATTTTCAAATTCTCCCCCCTCCTCCCCCCTCCTTAGCTACGCCACTGGATGTAGACCTATTGTAGGTACCTTTCACTTATATTCTAAACTCAAAACATAGAATGCTAAATTTTATCTCAGAAAAATATTATTATTATTAGTAAAATAATTTTAAAATACAAATCATTTTATTTCGCAAAGTGAAAAAGATTTTTAAAAGTTGGAGCAATGCGAAATGTCAGCATTTTCTTTACGTCAGAACTCATGAAGTAATAGTGGTAATAGTTTACTACCCCCAACACATGTGAAAAAAACATTTGGTCAGTTTCGCATAAAATCGTTCAAGTCCGTTCATCAATTATTAAACTTCAAAGCTCGGGAATGTGGTCTGGGGATTTCGGAACATTTCTTGCCTTTAAGTCTTGTTTGTTCTCTCCTAGTGAGATAACGACTGACCCCGCCCACATTGGTCAGATAAGACTCGGGGCTCATCACATTTCTAACGCAAAGTTACTTCCACGGAATGAGAACCAGAAGTTTGGAAAACGCTTTTCAAGGTTTGAAGAAAACTAGCGCATTGATTTGTGGGATTCATAAGAATGGTTCTAGAAGTGAAATAGTTGTGGTACAGAGTGTCAGCATGAAACGTATGCACAAAGATTTGAACCCATGTGGTCATTGGTGCAGTTGAAGATTGCTCTATCATAAAAAAATATTGTATACGCTATTTCAAAGTAACTAGCGCCCCCACCCCCCAACACGCCCTTTCAACACGCACGCAAAAACACACACGCCCATACACACACACACCCGCCCACATACGCTCTTCCACACACATACACACGAGCGCCCACACACCCACTATTCTCTTGAAATGTTTTCTCGCCTTTAACGAAAATCAACTTGACAAATTCATCAAAATTTCAGTTTTTTTATATAAACAAATTGATTTAAACAAATATATAAAGTTAGAAATGGTCCGCAAAGTTACATGTGACTGACGGACGGACAAACAGACGAAATTCGCAAAACTTATAGCGACTTTTCCTTTTCGGGGACCGCTTATCCATGTTTATTTAGTAATCTGGTTTAAAGGCGAAAGAGCTCATTTACTTCAAGCCTTAGCCAATAAGCCAACATATTATGAGAATTAAGCCTTGCTATTTCGTTGCTAGACTATCTCAAAATAAACGAGAGAACATTACTTAAGAGATGAATTGTATTTTTTTTTCATTCTTTGTTTTCTGTTGCTTCTTAATGGCGAATTGAAAGTCTGAACAATCTCTGAGTCTAGATAACGCCCCGTAGAAATGACTTTTTCATGACTTCTGCTTTGTTCCCGGACTTCTGCTGCGAGCAGCGGCAATTGATTGGTAGGATTTGTAGAACATGTATCTCGGGAAGGCGAGGGGCATTTCAATTGTTTGCAATGTTGGAGGGGGGAAGGGAGATTTATTCCCAGCCTCCAGTCGGTGACGTAAAACAGCGGAGGATTACACGATTAAAGTCCCCCCCACTTCCCCTTTCCTCCATGTTGGATGGTGGATCAATATTCCTCCCCCATTTTTTTTAACGAGGCTTTAGTTGGGATGTAGAAGGGTCGGGTTGATTAAAAAACTATCCCTACAATACATTGCAACTATTGTAGCTGTAATTACTAGTAGGAATGTGTTTTTTTTTTAAGTTTTTGTTCAATGCTGGATTAAGATTTCCCCCCGACTTTAAGCCACTGGGAAAAACCCAGACCTTAGTTAGCTGTTTTGAAAGACATTGTAGTAAAAACACAGAATGAGAGGAGATAACTCCTCTACAAGAAGCGAGAAGCTAAACATGTGGGTTACAAGGGCTAAAAGACGCCTGCACGCCCAAAGAAGGACAACATTGGGGGTTCGGGAGTCTTACAAAGGAAGGAAACACGTACACACACAGATAAAGGAAAAAAAAAAGAACTTTAAAAACTAGGCTGAAAATGTATCTCATCAGGGTATTAGACGCTGTTCAATTACAATATCAATATCAGAGGCGTAGCTAGGATGGGGCAGGGAGGGGGAGAATTTGAAAATCCCACCGGGCACCCACTTGAGAGAGCCCCTAAATGAGTGTTTTTTTTTTT
>JADKLZ010081101.1:19141385-19152521 GCA_021533235.1 Biomphalaria straminea
AAAAAAAAAAAAACACTCATTTGGGGGCCCCACTCAAGTGGGGAACTGGGGGATATTCCAATTCTTTCCCCACCCTAGCTACGCCACTGACTTGCTATAAAGTTGTAATTCATTAGGATAATTGTTAGGCCTATAATTTCTCTGTTTCATTGCGTTGTTGAAGTTGTTGTACTGAAATAGTCATGATAACCCATTAACCACTGAGCTAGAGAAGTGCTTATGAAAACAGAAGGTTTTATAGCTATCAGTTGTTAGTTTCAAACTTTAAAATCAACGTCTAAAGGGGATTAATTCAACTTATACCACCTTATTAGTCAAGTACAATTCTTTCTCTTGTTCGATACCAAAAAAGAAAAGTAATTACCAACAGTTAATGAATTAATTAAATCAAATTAACTAGGCGCTATAAAGATAAGCTCAGCAAACATTTTACCTTTACTGGCATAGAGGGAAGTAGCTGACAGAAGATGGAGAGCTCTCACGAAGACCTAGGGGATGGTGAGTGCCAACCGGCCAAGGCCTCGCGCCGCAATATATATATATATATATATATATATATATATATATATATCACGAGTCGATACTGCGATCTAGAAACTGGGCTCAGGTCAAAGAAGCCACAAATCAAACACGGGTTTATTATAATCGTCCAATCAGGAAAATAGGTCAGGAAAAAGATAGCATACGTAAGTTTCTAAAATTTCAGAGTTAACAAAATATTTTAGGATATAAGATTCTATGATTCTGGAAAGTCTGTGGCATTTTACGTCTCGAGAGACGATCTTTTTCCCTTTGCAACTTCTTGTGTGGCTAAAGAGGCCAATCCTTGATACACAGCTGCGGTTGCAGGTTGGGCATATAAAATCAACAGGCGCAGCTGCATTTTCAGCCTTCTTTCTGCTTCTGTTGTGTATGGCATCTGCAATCCGAGACCCTTCTCTTATGCTTTCTCTCCATGTGGATCTATTTATTCTGGAAAGTACGTTTTAGAAAAAAGTCTAAATTAGTTGGGGTTCTAGCAGAATAACAGTTTTTTGCATAGTAATTGTCTTTTGTTAAAGTGACTTATTAAACGACTGCTGGTCAATTAGTTGAAGTTGTATCATAAAGTTGTATCATTAAGTTGTATAATTACGTTTTTAACGTGTTATGTTATATCAATTGAAGTTAAATAGGTAAGGTATTTACTACTATCGAGAGATCTAAGTGAAGCTGGTATTAAATGGGAAGTCTTCGTACATTTTTTAGTTTGAAGAAGTTGAATAAAGAAGAAAGTAAAGAAAACAGATGTTTTTTTCAAATAGTTGCAGTGGCGTTGCAATGGTGGTTGGGAGGGGGGGGAGGGGAGAATTTGAAAATCGGTTGGGTCAGGGGCGTAGCTAGACATTTTCCATCGTTTTGGGGCCCGAGAGAACTGACCTATTTAGGTTCTACATTTTGCTTAATACTTATTTTTAATGTAAAAAACACACATTAGGGGGCCCCCTTTCACGGGGCGCGGGGGGATTTTCAAATTCTCCCCCTCCTCACCCACCCTAGCTACGTCACTGCTTCGAGCATCCTCTTGAGAGGGGTCCCAATTGAGTGTTCTTACATTATACATTAAAAAAATATTACGCAAAATGCAGGGGCCCCTAAGGAGGTCAATACCCCCGGACCCCAAACGATGGGAAAATCTTAGATACGGCCCTAAATTGTTGTCATGTTATTTATATGCATCTTTGCAATATTATCTTGTTTGAGCCATTATTAATTGTAGAAGGAATATCAGGCAATAAAGAAATATATTTTTTTTTCATTGTGAGTGAGTCTGATGTGAATGAATATTTGTTTTCTTTATAGTTATAGTGTTTTTTTTGGTATAATGCATAAATTGTAAGACAAATTTCCTTACGGACAATAAAGATAATAATAATAATAATAATAATAATAATAATAATAAAACTGCACGCCTCCAGCAACGAACTAATTTCCTTCCTACGCAGGTACGACTCCGATGCGACCCCTCTGAACCTACACAATGTTGATGTTAATATCGGCCTGGACGACGTAGGCCATGAGATTCGCCAATGGGAAGAAAAAACACTCCATGGGAAATTCCCGGCTTTATTACATGGGGACAACATCGACAAGGCTGCTTCCTTAGCATGGCTCAAGGCAGGCCATCTCTATCCTGAAACAGAAGGTTTTGTTACAGCTATACAAGTCAGAGTAATTAGGACAAAAAATTACGAAAAGCATATCCTAAAACTTAATGTTGTCGACAAATGCCGAAAATGTGGAAATGCGGGTGAGTCGATTGAACACATTATGGCAGGATGTCCTGCCCTATAGGAATCTGCTTACCTAGGTCGCCATAACTAAGTTGCAAAGCTAATACACCAGCACTTGGCTTTGACGCACAATTTGATCGGGAAGGATACTCCTCCTTATTACAAATACTCACCACAAGAGGTTCTCGAGTCTACTGATCACCTGCTGTACTGGGATAGGCCTATTTTGACCGACAAAACTGTAGATTTTAATCGCCCTGATCTGTTGCTTATCGATAAAAAAGAAAAAGCCGCTGTCATGATTGACATTGCCGTACCACTATCTCATAACTTAAGAAAAACTGAGCTTGAAAAACAGCGAAAGTATGTGAACCTAGGCTTGGAGATTAAGCGTTTATGGAAGTTATCTAAAATAACAATATACCCCATTGTCATATCAACCGAGGGGATAATAACAACTGACCTCACAGATACCTTCAAGGCTCTGGGCATTCCTAGGAACATTCTCGTTGCCTGTCAGAGGGCGGTACTGCTGCAGACCTGCCACATCACCAGAAAATTCCTCAGTGGAAACTGATAAAGGGAATACGATGAATTTTGTCTCCCTTTAACGAAACTCGACCCTGGCTCCACCAGAGAAAGAATACTCGTTCTTTTCTAACATAATAATAATAATATTATTATTATTATTATTATGATTAATATTAATATAATTATTATTATGTTAATAGTTCAATTTACTACAAAAATAATTTCAAAATTAGTTTTATTTTTGTAAGGAATTTTCAAATTCTAGGTTATTACTTATTACATTAATTTGTTTTTTTGTTGGACATTTTGATTAGAATGATCTGTTTCACACATTTAAGAAGTTAGAGAGTCAAAGAAATAACGAACGATTAAACAACTTATGGTAGCTATTTCAATTTATGGGAGCCGAAGGAAAATAAATTGTGTATGGGTCTAGAAATATCTGGAGAAGTTCTGAAAATAGACAAAGTCAACAAAGGTCAGGAAATCTATTGTGCAAGACAACGTAGTCATAAAACTGACCGTGTCTCCAAAGTTTCTCTCAGAGCTTAGGGGTTTAATGGTTCAGAGCTCAACAATATTAAAATTATTATATATTTTTTTTTAAATAACTAGTTTATCAAAACTTTCTTATTTGTTCACCAGGATCACCAAAGATTTGATTAATCAAAATCAGGTGGCAGTGGCGTAGCTACGGTGGGGTAGATGGAGGAGGAGAATTGAAAAAAAACGCCCCCCCCCAAAAAAAAAAAATGAGTGTTTTTTCCATTAAATATTGCGCAAAATACAGGGTCTCCCAAAGAGGTCCAGCCTCCCGGGCACACAAAGGATGACTAATTCCTAGCTACGCCCCTGTCAGGTGGAAACTTGAGTTCGTTTTCATATTTATAGTGTATCTATGTGCATTTCCAGAAATTAAATGCAATTGTATCTCCTTGGGGGGGGGGGGCTATGTTTTTTTGTCTTTTCGCTTTAACAAAACCGCTCCGCTCTCAAATCAGACAATGTTTTAAAATTAAGAGATAGATTGTATGACGGAAGGAAATGTCAAATAAACAAATATCCGTTACAGTTTTGGACCTGCGGCATGGCTCGGTTCTGCCAGTGTTGCAATGGCGAGCTGCAAGCTGCCTTAACATCACGTGATCCCCCATATTTCCTCAACGTTGATTCCCAGTTTGTGATTGGCGACATCGAAAGGTTTCGAATGAGTCATTGTCTACGAGTTTTAAGATAAAAAGAAGGATGATTGTTTTAACTGGTTACAAAGACCCAGTTTTGACACATATTTTCCTGCAATTGATACTGATAAAGCCATTGTCTGCTGTTCGTGTTTTTTTTTATTTCTTCTTTCGTCTTCCAAGTTTCCAAAAATTACACACATATCACAATAAACAGATCACTTCGATTTCATTCTGTCTCCAGTTCAAAAGTAGGGGAAATACAGTATCTGACCTATGTGCAATTGCAGAAAATAATATAATTATATTCCCTGCGGGGCTAGGTTTTGTCTGTCGCCTTGTTTCAATATTGATACCCTTGGATAGATTGAATGAAGAAAACGTCTAGATATAAATGACGGTTGTTGTTTATATTCTAGATTTAGATTACAGCCATTTAACGAATAAGCTGATAAGTAAAAATTAAAACAATGCCATCAAAATAGATTTCTGAATTATGGTTCTTGGCATTAAAATTCAGGAACTGTTAAATTGGCTTCGCTTATTGTTGTTTTGAATTGTTTGGATTCTATCTCGACTTTTACCTTCTTATAAGTGAGATAGATTCCCTTCAACTGCCAACTAATTTCAGATAATGAAATCTGAGCTTGACCTCTCACCTCGAAGCTGAGTCAACTGTGGACAATGGAATCTAAAATGGAGAAAGGAGTTACGGCCCCTGTCCCAAGCCGGAAATTACGCCCCTAACTTGGTCATTCGCTCTGCGCATGCGTAAAAAGTTTTTGATGAGCCCCTCGCTAATAGAGTTGCCAAATGAGGCCCTGTGTGCTAGGCCAAGCCACAATAAGGGTTCGTCATAGCCCTCGAACGAGACAATATGTCACACATACAGACAGCTAACTCCGTGATTTCATTTTGGTTGAATTTAACACTTTGTTATGGAGAGAGAAGACAAGAGAAGACAACTCACTGTTTTTTTGCTTTAGGAGTTTGTATTTTTTTTTTGGTTTGGTAGGGTGCTTTTTTCTTTTGCCAGAAATGTTTCAAGACACGTGCCGACCTCTGGGATTTGAAGAAGAAGTTGAAACAGACAAATTCTGATTTGTAGTTTTTCATTTCGGACTAGGACTCCAGCGCTGGAATCGGATACTAATCCCGGAGCCTGATCTTCAAAACGAGTTCCACACACGGACTTTGCGGACCAAACAAACAGAACGGTGGCGACCTGGGAGACAGAAGGTCCTAGGGATGGGAGAGAGGCTGGGGGGTGAGAGAAAGGAAGTATAAGGATAGCGCCTGGGTTTGGGAGTAAAATTAGCGAGAAGGGGGGGGGTAAAGTGGAAGGAAGTGAGACCAATCCATTTCATGTCTGCTCTGGAATTGTCTCCCTTTAAACTTTGGTCTCCCGGACTCATTTGTGTAGAGATGAGACAAACATGACGTCATCAGTTTTTGTGGTCAGGATTTTGGGCGCCATATTTACTCATCAAAACTGTCAACAAACAAAAGAAAATGATGTATTTATGTGATTTTTTATAGCATACAATGTATTTCCTATTGAAGCAAAAACAACAACGACAATAATAATAACAATATTAATAATAATAATAAGCCCTGATCTGCTGTTTAATGATTAACAAGAGAAAACAAAAACGCTACCATTATTAACATTGCCGTACCACTGTCTCATACTATTAGAAAAACTAAAAAGAAAATATGGCAACCTAGGCTTGGAAATTAAGCGTTTATGAAAGTTACCTAAAATGATAATATTCCCCATTGTTATATCAACCGATGGGCTAAAATAAACTAACCTTACAGATATCTTCAAGCCCCTTAACATTTATAAGAAGAATCTCTTTGCCTGTCAGAGGGCGGTAATTGCTGCAGACCTGTCACATGACCAGAAAGTTCCTCAATGGACTACAATGAATTTTGTCTCCCTTTAACGAAACTCTGTCAGTGCCTGACAATGAATACTCTTTGGTGTGTAACATACTAATAATAATGGTGTGAAAACCCACGCGTGGAGATCAAACTGCAGAAACTAAATAAAATATAACGTTGTTATATTGGATCGTTAGAAAAATTAATTATTAAATTAAATGACGCCGATTCATCTCCAAATAAGTCATTTCTTTTTTACTGCAGCAATTATTATTATAGCTTTTATATAGCGCTACTTTCATGCTTATAGCATGCTCAGAGCGCTTTGGTCCAATGTCATTTCTAGACCAATGGGGTATTTAGGAGTTGGTCTTCCGTGCTTCTGCCCGATTCGGGTTTCGAACCTCGAGCCCCCTTCTAGGTAGCCAAGCCAAGCTCAAGCGCACTTAGTCTCTCGACCACGCTTCCCATAGTATCAATACAAAGTGTTCTTTTAAAGTAAACATTTAAATTCGTCTTCACCAATGCGTTTCTTTAGTCTACCCGTTCATCTTAAGTCAAATTGCTGACGAGTGACTTACTATTTATAGGTACACTTCTTTTATATGAACAAAACAAGCCCTCTACAACAGAGTGAATTGAGGTTCTCAAATCTTTTTAGACCCGAGAACCTCTTTATATAGTCAAAACCTTCTCACCTAGACCTAAATGAAAAAGCTACATAAATACATTGTATACAAGTAAAACATGAAAGAGTAACTGTTGAAGGAGTGTTTAGTGAGATTATAACTTTTGTTTAAAATAATGACCTGCAAATAGTTCATAAGATCATATAAATGTATTTACGCACGGCTCAAAGAGCACAAATTTCGAATCTGTTTATTTTATTGGTGATGATGTTCATTACGGCAATGAATTACGGCGTTGTACCAAACAAGTAGTCGGGAACTACTTAATAATGACCCGTAATGCAGAAATTGATGTATCCTTGATTTAACATTGGTTTTTGGATATTTTAAGTGAGAACTTTCCTGTGCAAAAGAGTACGATACCCAATCGGCTATATTCAAGTGATGACTGTCTTCGGTCGTCATGGAAAATTCTTAATAGACATATATTAACAAGTTCATTATTATTCAAGTTCTCCTATCGGATGAACTGTCTTATAATTTTAATTGTATGCAATTTTTCTGAGGACCACATTCGGTCATCTCGGGACCCCTGGGTGTCCGAGGACCCCAGTTTGAGACTGCACTGCACGACATCTTGCTGAGTACAAGCCCTCTACAAAACGTCTTGCTGAACACGACTATGACTTTATGACGCTCATGTTCATAACAAACGTACATACTCTTCTGTCTCGAAATCGAATTTCTGTCACACTTCAGTAATAACCCCTCCCCCGTCTTTTTAATTGAACTTTGACCTTTGCTCTTTTTTACTAGGAAAAATAGTGCGTTGTAGAGGTCAGGCGAATGAATTTCTGAAAGTTGAAATGCAGGAAAGCGCATGTCGCCCACTGCTTAGAACTTACAGCGTTCCTTCTTAGGGGACGGCTAAGTAAATCTTTGATTTAGTGTAATTTTAGAAGCAATATTCTATTGTGAGATCAGCCGAGGGAGGTGGTGGCGATCGACCTTGAAGACACCTTTGATGTTCTTAACATTCCCAGGAGGTTTCTCGTCCACTGGTCAGAGCGCGGTATTGCTGCAGACATGCGACATACCCAGGAAATTATCCAGTTCGAAACTGCTAAAGAAACAACTATGAATTTCCCTTAAAACAAATCTTCTTATCTTCTTATACAATACAGACGTTACTTCAAAAAAAAAAAGAAGATGATTACGTCCTATATCTAGATCCTGGTAGTGCCAGAGAATGGCTTATAAGTTCATGTCTTAAACAGTTACATAGTCCAACGAGATAGTAACAGGCATGAGACTATCAACACAAGAAAGAAAGAAGGCCGCAGACACCTTACATAGTCTGACAATATACAGATGTGAAAACTTTCTCCTTACAACCTCTCTTAATGTATTTTCACCCTTGTTATAACGTTTAAATCAGACTTAATGGTTGACTATCATCTCCATCTTCTTATGTCGTATGCCACATTTGTTTTTTTCATTTAGAGAGTTAATTACCTTCAAAACACACTAAAATCTATCATTCATTCATTGTTCGATCAAAGTCTTAAATTGAAAAATTGTGGCTTAATTAAGCGTGCTAATCAATTCTAGGCACGCGCAAACTGGCATTATCTATATTTTTAGAAAACATTTTTAAAACTTGCAAAAAAAACAAGACTGAAGTGTAAAAACTAAAAAGAATCTTGTTCATGAAGGACAAACTTGAAACAGACCAGAAGACAATGTCAAAAGATGCTAAAATTGTGTTTTTTTTAACTCGAGGACCTTGGATTAAACATAAAAAAGTAGATCTATCTACAGACACAAAAAAAATCTCACAATTGTTCCATGTTTGAATAATGAAGTTATATTCAGCTGAGTGGTAAAGTGCTTGACTTCCGAACTGGAGTATCCAGGGTTTGAATCCTGGTAAACACGCGTATTTTAAATTTAATCTTCAGTGTCCACTCAGCTATTATCGGTACCTGACATTTGGCGGTTGGCCGCTGTGCTGGCCACATGATACCCTTGTTAACCGTGGGCCACAGAAACAGATGACCTTTATATTATCTACATATATACCACATGGTCTAAAAAAAGAAACTTAATTATTTTTTTGAAATAATTTATTTTAAAAAAAAAGAAAAATAATATATGCAGATATATTTTAGCCTTCGTAATGTCACTTTATTTATAGAAATTTAAAAATTATATTATTACATAATTATATTTTAAATTAATTAAGAAACTCAAAAAAAAAAAAAAAAAAATCCACGTGACAGTGTCATGCTCAAAAGTATGAATAAATGAGCGGGAAAAGTTCAGCTCAAGTTACGACGTCTCGTCTGCACGATTGCCGTCTGGCCAATGAATCTAATCTGCCACAATATGAGACAATATTGAATTCACAGCTGAAATAAGATCAACTATGGCGAAATTGTACATTTTATATTGATTCTTTTAAAATGCGATGTTCCATGTCAAAAACTAGAGAACTGAATAGAACGGGCAAACTTTAAGCGCTAACACTTTAGTTATTTTTTTTTGTAAAGAATGAAATATCTGGACAAAACATATTGTTATATAGGCTTGTCTTCGAGTCCGAAGATTAGTGAGGAATACAGTGTTTCCCGTGGCTGTGCAGTCCCAGCTGTGACCTACATATTTTGCCACATCCAGGGCAAGCAAAACCATTGTCCGCAGGTGGTCGGTTTAGATTTTCTTTTCGTCGTCTGCGTTTGTCCTCGGCGGCAGATTTTCTTTTGGTCTCAAATGTGTATCCCGCGAACTTGTGAGTGACCTCCAGCTGTCTCGTTCCGACGCCGCATGCAGCCAGGTGCTATCTTCTATGTCAGCCAAGGAAAGTTGACGCCTAAGCTGGTATTTGAAGCGTTTCCGTGGGGCTCCTCTGTTACGTCGACCACCTTTTAGCTCACCAAAAAAGGCTGCCTTTGGCATACGTTCGTCTCCCATACGGGATACGTGCCCTGCCCAGCGTAGCTGTCGGATCATAAGAAGTCCCTCTATACTGTCCATACCGGCGTTCGCAAGGACATCGCTGTTTGTAGTGCGGTCTTGCCATCGTATGTCCATGATGGAGCGCAAGCATCTTTGGTGAAAGCGCTCAAGGAGTCTTAGCTGTTTTCTATATAGTGTCCATATCTCAGAGCCATATAGAAGGGTTGAGAGAACCACCGCCTGGTAGACATTTATTTTTGTAGGTAGGCGAAGCGATTTGTTCTTCCAAACTCTCGCCTGTAGGCGTCCAAAAGCGTTACTGGCCCTGGCCAGACGGTTATCAACTTCCCTTGAAAGTGAGGCGTCATTTGACACTATGCAGTAATGCTACCAAGATATGTGAAGTGGTCTACCACGTTAAGGGGCTGTCCGTTTACTGTGATCCTTGGTGCTGAGTTTGTTTCATTGTTATAACTTAACCAAATAACCTCAACGAAAGGATTATAAAATAATAAAATAGGATGTTTAATAACCAATAATAAAACTAGATCTAGAACCACACTCTGTACATCACAAGTTTCACAAGCGTCCTTGCTTTCATCACTAAACATCGGCCATGTTACTTCCGCTATCCTTTTGTGTCTCTTTCCTGTATCTCATGGTGCACAGTCTCGCACCTAATGAAGGTGCGCAACGTAGAGTCATAACAATATGAACCCTTCTAGTCATTTTGTCTTCCACGTTTATTAAAAGTTTGTAGTTTTAGGAAAGGAATAATCTAGAAACGTAAAGTCACCAAATTCCTGCTCTAACTAAACGTACTCACCTATTGAAGACAAGCACTGGTGCTTTATTTTGATATTGAAAATGTGCATCTTCACAGATAGTTCAACGGAATGAGACAACATATGTACTGGAAGCTGAAAATTGGGACCAGTGAAATCTGCCCATGTGGAGTATCATGAGAGAATATTACCCATGCCCCCCCCCCAAAAAAAAAAAAAACTGCTCTCTTTACCACGAGGCCCGTACAAGACACTGGCCCCAGAACACCCCAATAAAAAGAAAACTAAATGAAGAGTCTCTCTGATTTGGAAACCACTGCGCAGTTTATCTCATATTTTGGTCTAGTCATTTGAACACTCCAATATAACAATGAGAACGAGAAAGAAGAAGAAGAAACAGTATAAAAGAGATCAGTTCTATTTGATATAAATACTATCATCAAACTCCAATTGATAGTTATAAGGTGTAGATATTAAAGATAGAGAGAGAGCTATACAAACTGACATTATTGTGTTTATCTCGAGCTTACTTTTTTCCTTTGGCCTACTTGTGTTGCAGAACAGTGGCGTAGGTATGGTGGGGGGGGGGGAGGGAAGGAGGGGAGAATTTGAAAATTCCTACGGGCCCTCACTTAAGGGGGGCCCCAAATGAGTGTTTTTTACATTGAAAATTTAGTATTAAGCAACTGCAGGGGCCCCCAAAGACATCAAGACCCCCGGGCCCCCAAACGATGGAAAATTCCTAGCTACGCCCCTGTTGCAGAACAACTCTGGTTCATCTCGTGGAGTAATTTTTTTCATGTGACTGTGAATATTTTCTGGAGAGACATTTCGTTCCGCGTACAAGACAGATAAAGGTGACATTTGCTTTTGAGGTAGAGGAACTAGACAG
>JADKLZ010081101.1:19182136-19199632 GCA_021533235.1 Biomphalaria straminea
TCTATCTATCTATCTATCTATCTATCTATCTATCTATCTATCTATCTGTCTGTATATCTGTCTGTCTGCCTGTCTGTCTATCTATCTATATCCTATCTCCTTATCATCTTCGTGTTTCTACCATCTCTCTTTCTATAAACTTATCTATTATCAATCTCTTTAACGTCTAACATCTCACAATCTGTATCATCCCAATCTCAATCACTCTTTCTACCCATCTATTTTTATCATCTTACTCTCTATCTTTATTGTCTCACTCTCAATTCTCTTTCTCTCTATATCTATCATCTCATCTATCAACCTTGTAGTTCACAATGTGTTTCTGTTAGTTCTTCAATATTTATGATTCTGCACAGCCCACATTGAGAACCCCTGTGGATAGGAATATCAAGAAGCGTAGCACTCTAAACTTTTTCCTCCCAAGGTCCTCTTACCCCTACTTAGCCTTTAAGTGTACCCCCCCCCCCACACTACCCTCTCCCTTTTCTTTTTTCACCAATGCACGGACATTTTGTTTTAACCTCCGAGCTATTCTCGAAATGTGTTTCCGGTACAGCTACTCCCTTCATGTTCTTTTCCATTTTACTAGATTTAGCCCTGGTTGTGAAATATTCATAGTACAGTCGACTCTTTTTGTCGCCTTATTTTACAACACTTATATTAACTCGCTCTGTATTATTTCTTGCCAAACAGACACAAAAATCCACATACAGATCTAAGCAAATAAATATATTAAATAATAATGGCAATGGGTTATGTTGCTAAAGTATAACATAAATATTGTTGTCTTAATTTGATCCAAATGTCTCTCATTGATGTAATGAAAAAAACATTTTGAAAATCTTTATACAGTATTTCTGTACATGAAAGAACCAATGGTCTCTTCATGACTGAAGAAGGAAATAAATCTAGTAGATCTAATTCTATCATTAACTCTAATATTTACTGTATCAACACATTTAAAACCAACAAACCAAATTTAATCTTTTTTGTATATATTTATGATAGAGTTCTGAGAAGTATTTTCAATATTCTAACTTTACTAGTCAAGATTAAGATTTCAACTTACACAGCATTTAAAGATGATATAGTGTAACGAGTATATCAAGATTGTAGCGGTTCGATCCCCCATTCTGATCATTTTTTTTTCTATTTTCAATGTTTATAAATTTTATTTGTACATAAAAAAATCTGTTTTTCGACCATTTCTACTCATCCAATCGTTATCAGATTTTGCATACAAGCTTATGCTCTATGACAACACTTACAATTTGCATACAAGCTTATGCTCTATGACAACACATACAATTTGCATACAAGCTTATGCTCTATGACAACACATAAAAAAAAACACCAATTAGATAATAGTCGTTTTAATAATAGATTATTTTGTTTAAATTGTGCCGTCAACTGTTCATCTTGTGTTGGTGGCTAAGCTCCCCTGTCATAACTCTTCATACCATGTGCCTGTGTGACTCTCTATTAATAACCACGCCTACTACAGTAAATAGATTTGCTTATTAATACAGTGTTGTGATGGGCTGTTTACTACATAAATTACTACATTTGCATTGACATCCTATTGACATTTAACACAGTAGATTGGACTAGCAGTGTGGAGCTACCTTGTGAACCTCACAACTCAGGTGGCAAACCGGAGTCTTATGCTTTAGAAATGATATCACTGAGATTTAGACTCATTTCTAAGAACTTAAATAATGAGACAGATGGTTGAAGCATAGGAAGACAACTAAACTAATATATAAACTGAATAATAATGCGGAAGAATATATATATATATATATAAATATATACTTACACTGACAAATAACAAAATATTGTTTGCTATATCCAACTTAAATAGACCTTCAAAATAGTCACTTGTACACCAGTGGTTCCCAAACTTTTTCCTTAAAGGAACATTCCCCACATTCTGAGTATTTGTGGGAAGCGTGGTCGAGAGGCTAAGTGCGGCTTGAGCTTAGCTTGCTTGGCTACCGAGAAGGGGGCTCGAGGTTCGACACCCGACTCGGGCAGAGTTGTGTTTACTGAGCGCCCAAAGGCAGCACGGGAAAACCAACTCCTAGATACCCCCTCCCCCCCACTGGTCCACAAATGAGATTGGACCAAAGCGCTCTGAGCATGCTATTAGCATGAAAGTAGCGCTATATAAAAGCTATAATAATTATTTTGCACAGAACTTTGCTTAGTTTTATAAAGAGATTACTTCACGTGTTGACTGACTAGTTAATTATTAATTTAATCAAGCAGTTTTGTAGAAGACCTATTCAGGTATCGTTGAACACTGGGGTTACACGAACACAGTCTGGGGAAACACTGGTCAGGACCTTTCATTGAAAAGTCAAATATAAATGTTGTTTCGTTTTTCTAAGAAGATTTTTTTAATGTTCAATTTTTCTCCGTGTCACTAAAATAATGGATACAAAATTATTTTAATAATTAAAATAAAAGTAAAACGCTTAATGATCAAACTGATAGACTTTGAGACACTCATTTAATACTGGCCATATTCTGATTAGCATCTTTCACATACCTGGGGTGGAAGACAGCAAAGTGTCGCGTTCCAGCAGCACAATGTTTCTTCTTCGGCGCATTTGAGGGGCCTTATATAAAGAGGTCACGGCCCATGCGTCATGAGCCCTCTCTCGACCACGCCGATTTGATTTAAAGGATGGCTTCGCATTACATTCGGCACCAACTCAGTTGCAGAAGTTGCAGGAGAAATGTCGTAGTTGATACTCTGGTCCAGACACCTAAGGGACTTCTATACTGATTTTTCATCGAGGTTGTCTCATGAATCCTTAGAGCATAGTAAGCTGACAAGCAAGCTCGAACATTCCATGAAAAATAAAGATTACTAAGTCCGTGCACAAACCTTTTTTACAACAGGGAGTAGCTTCATTTAGAGCTCAAACCAGAGAGCACCGTGACGACAGTCCAGAGCGCATCAAACACGAACAGGTAGCCATTGAGGAGACAACGTCGTAGAGCTGTAACAAGTGTATCATAAAGGTTACAAAAACTATTGATCTATCAATAGGAGACATAATGTTGTATATAAAGAACTTTTAGCAGTTCAAGACACTTATTGGGAAAGAATTAAAGGGTCTTTAAAAACATGCGAGTCATAATTCAGATTCAGAGCATGAGATTTCAATAACTATGCGTTGCGTAGCGTAGCACAAAAATTCACATTTCGATCCATGGCTGGTGTTTAATTTTTTTTCTTACACCCAAATAAGAGATCAACATTCTCTGAAAACAAAAGTTTATATTATCACCAGGGATGACCAGTCTATTAACGGTCTGGAAACCATATAAATTCCGACACTTATCGTGGAGTACATTTCATTCTGCAGTCGTACGTTTCGGTAGGAAAACATCCCATCACGAGCCGGAAACACAGAAAACATCACAACATTGACAGGAAAACATCACATAATTGGTCGGAAACCATCACACCATTGGCCGGAAAACACCAAATCACAGCCCCGAAGGCGTAGTTTGAGCATTACTGATTGACAATAAAAAAATCGGAGCTAAACCTTAACAACAGACATAAAACACATACAATAACAACAAAAAACAAAGTCCGCATTAAACTTGTACAAGGTTATCTGAAATGTCACACAAAATTACATTCTTAAAAGAGTACTTTGACTTGCTTATATAGCAACCTCAAACCAACCCACACGTCATTTTACACGGTGGCTGCAGTTCAGGTACTTAAAGAATTTGACTTGCCTATATAACAACCTCAAACCAGACCACAGGTCATTTTACACGGTGGCTGCAGGTCAGGTAGTAAAAGTCGGAGGAATTCTATCTACCGTCGCCTCAGCGTGGCGCCTTCGTGGAAACGTCCATACAGGGAAGTGGATATGCTAAGAACTGTAGCACACATAGCTCTCAGTGGGCTACCACACGCATCCTCGAGAGAGGGTACATTACACGTGGTAGGGATGTCAGAAAGGCTCGCTAACCAGTCCGAAACCCCCACCGATCCATCCCTAACGGGGGCCATACGGGTGGTGATGGACCCTCGCACGGGTTCGGTGGGACAGTATAGGCATATGGAGGGCCCCCCGTGGGCTCGGCCTCCGGCCTCGCATGGAAGGGGGCACTCATGCGGTCTCAAGGAGCCGTGTCCTACGACCAAAAGGGTGTGATTATTTGATCACCTAGTTGCAGGGGGACTCCAGACAGATAGGTCGTTGAAGAGCCAATCTCTCATCCTGGCCATGAGATAAAAGCCTTTCTCTGGTCACATGGTTCATTAAAGGGACGAAGTCTCGAACCATTTTGGACATCTGACAAGGTAGTTAAAGTAGGAGTATCTTTGTAATATTGCCGTTTAAAAAAAAAAATTACATCCTTAAAAAAAGTTACTTTTTTTTTTCAACTCGGCCATGTTGTTTCCTCTGTTGTGTTGTAGCTGTGTGCTGATGAAGACAAATCTCGCACGTAATCAACACTCCAACTCGGTGCTGACGCTTATCTGCCATTGGCGTATTTAGCCGTAATGCTTTCGGTTCCTTTGCCTTTTCTCTCTCTCTCTCTTTCAGTCTCTCTTCTTTCATTCTCTCTCTTGTTTCTCTCTTTCTCTTTCATTTTAAGCTTTCTCTCTCTCTCTTTTCCTCTCTCTTTTATTTTCCCTCTTGCTCTATTTTTTTTAGTATAAACCTGAGACTTGTAGCTCATTCTGTCGTTAATTCTCCTGCGGAAGCGCTCGTTGGGTGATTCTGAAGGGTGCCCAACACGCAAAACTATTCGCTGTAACTTGTAAGATACGTTCCTATCAGGATAGATGCATGGGGTAGATAGAGATCATGGCCTGTGGACGGGCAGGGCGGGGTAAGTGGGAATGGGGACTGTTGGGGATATCTAAAAGAGTAGAGAAGTATTCTTAAAAATTTCAGATCAAGGCGGGGAGGGGGGGGGGAGAGGCGTGCGTTCATTAGCAGCGCCTCGGATCATGGAGTGTCTCTTAAGAGAGAGCTGAGAGAGTCATCCGCCAGACTTGAGTTGTCTTTCATTTGGTAACCTCTGACCTCTCAGTCTTTGCTTCATTTTGTGTTCTCCTACTTTCTGGGGAAGTTTGTTTTTTTTAAACCTCCTTACCTCCCCTCCTCTCTTTCAACACACAATGTCAGAACAATGATCTTTTAGTAGAAAAGTCGAAAGTAAAGTTGATGTTTTGTTTAAGTCTATTCTAACCAAGTAAAGTTGATATTTCGTCAGTCTGTTTTACCAAGTAAAGTTGATGTTTCGTTAAACTCTATTCTTACCAAGTGAAGTTGATATTTCGTTAAAGTCTATTCTTTCCCAAGTAAAGTTGATATTTGGCTAAAATGTTTTTCTTACCATGTAAAGTAGGTATTTTCAGGGGCGTAGCTAGGGGTTTGGGGGCCCGGGGGGACCGACCTCTTTGGGGGCCCCTTGCATTTTGACTTTAGATATATGACATGACATAATGTACGCAAAAAAAATATATAAGCCCAAGATCAAATTGATTCAGTATATCAGTAAATTTAACCAAAACAATTAATCATTAAGACTTTTTTAATGAATAATACCGTTGTTTATTAGCTAAATAATGCACAAGTTACAAATCTCGATTCATATCGCTTCACGTGGTGCATTCTGTGCAGCAAAGACATCTATAACATCATCTACATCGATACGTTATAGTATTTGTGACGTCACTGACATTAAAGCCATGATAAGCCTTTCTTGCGTCAGTGTGCTCCTGGGATAGTTTTTTTTTAGAATGACGCAATGGAAGTGGCCTGAGTTAGTGGTATTTAGATGATGTTGCAAGGTTTGAGCCTAATGGGGATTGTATTATTGGTTGGTTGATGAAAAGTGCTCGTGCATCATTGACATCTTTGAACAAGCGATTTGCAATTTATTTCATCATACAAACAGTAAAAAATAACAGAGTTTGTCATAAGAGTGCCATCATCCAACAGGTGTCTTGGTCCAAGAAGAAACCCAAAGATATCCATTTTCTTTCCAGCCTTTATAATCTTTCCTTCATCCCCATATGAAATCTGTCCAGCACTTCTGTCGCAACACGTTTGAATTGCAGTTCTATTGACAGTCCTACTGAGTCCTACATTAGAACCCAACTTCCCATCAAGTCTTTTCTTTCTTCTGGTTGTTGTGATTACAGGGAATCCATAGTATTCACTACCTTCTTTTGCTTTTTCGTTGAATTGGGTGATTAGTTTCGCCCGTTTCTCAACATTTTGCAGAAAGCATGAATGAGTTTCAATTTATGTATTGTTTATGTTTTGTGCGATAGCACAAAAATTCATACTATGCAAGAGTATGAAAGATCCATATCTTGCTATGCTCGAGTGTAGAAATACTCCGATAAGCATCACAACTGCTGATTAGTAGAGGACTCAAGGACATCATTCCAACTGATCTCAAACTATTGAAACCATCGGTAACAGAAAATGCAGAGACATTACCCAACGAACGACAGATGAAAAGCAAAGTGAAATACGATACAAAAGCAAGTCTACCTAAAGGTTATTTTGTCGGAGAGAAAGTGAGAGTTCGTCTAGGACAAACATAGCAGAAAGCAGTTGTCATAAAAAAAAACATTCATCTTACCCATATCTTACATCATAAACAAACGATGGAAAAACATACAGAAGAAATCAAAGCTTTTTTAACAAGAGTTTCGATGACAATATCTCCTGGTCCCATGATACCGATGAAGACAACGAGCAGTAAACTGTTAGAACAAACGAAATAGACAGTTATAGACCAACGTCTAGCGAACTTGTTGTGCCAGTCAAGACTACCAAAAGTGGTCGAATTGTTAAAGTTCCTAGTAGATATCAGTCTTAAGAACTTTAAAAGGAAGGATGTGATAATAACTTCAAAAGGAAGGATCTCTGGGGTTAATTTGGAAAAAAAAAAGTTGAACAATCCATGTACAGTTACAAAAAAGGTTACAATTGTTGGATCTATCTCAGCAGAATGAAAAACTGACAGGTTTAGAGAGTGATTATCACAGTTTAGAAATGTTGATTTTGGATTTAAAGAAGTCAAACCCGAATAATGGACAATTCTAGCATTGTTAAGAATAACTATTGGACCTGTTATACCCGATTCTGCAAATTCTGCTTCAAAGTTAATTAGCGTAACCTTAAAATACTCGCCATTTAAATATATTATTAGTAAAGGTAACAAGATACCTGGAATTCTCTGTATACAGGGGAGCTCTGGACGAGTGTCTTGTGTGGGGTCCTGAGCCGTAAGGGTAGACTATTTATATACCGTACCACATCACGCTAACGGGCTAATCCGTCTCTAACGCTGTCATGGGCCTCCAACAATAACAATTCAGTATGTCCGCTTTTAACACTGTGGGCCTTATTTTTGTTACAAAACAGAATATTACTTAGCTGTTAGCCTACTTTTGTATATACTTCATTACTATTGTTCTGCATTAAAGATTTTCTTGGAAGTTAAAAAAAATTTAAAAGAAAAATACTCTCATGGCCTGGCCTCACGATGTCTTTGCACAGAAGCATATAAAACACTTAGGCAGAAGTAATCAATCCAAAGAGTTTATTTTGTATTCAATCATCCACGTCTAATCGGATTTTATTAGGAAAATGTGTAGTGATCAAGTTTGTTACAATAAAATCTCCGATCGCGGGGCCCCCACTTGCCTCTCCCGAAGGCCGCTACTGCTGTATATCATACAGTTTTATTCGTGGCAACAAAGAGAGTAATACTCTTGGTTTTTTGCTGCAAGCACATGTTTGATCTCTTTAATCGGCAAGAAATCTATTAAAGATTTGTATTTTAAAATGTAAAATTAACTTTAAAAAAAAAACAAATTGGATCTCTGTGGGAAAAAAATATTTAAAAAATGCAACAAAGTCAACGTACTGATAGACCTAGATCTAGATTTAGTCTGTGTTATAAATATAATCCATAAATGTTGGAAAAAAAAAGACACCCGTTGACACTATTTGTCAATCAAATATATTAATTTATGTATTTACAAACACCCATTTGGGGGCCCCCCCTACGTGGGGGCCCGGGGGGATTTGAAAACCTCCCCCCTCCCCCCCCCCCCTACGCTACGCCACTGGGTATTTTGCGGAAGTTTATTCTTACTAAGTAAAATTGAATCTGTGATTCTTTCTTTAAGGTTTCTTTTAATCAGTCACTCATTCTTTTTCTTTGTATCTTTCTTTCCAACTCTCTTTTCCACCCCTACTTTCCATCTTTTTTCATTGTGTGTCTCTCTTCGGTTGCTCTACCTACTTAAAAAACATATACATATACCATTCATGTTCTTAACAAAGTGATTATCGTGGATAAAATGTTTTGTTTTTCTATATTTAGGTAACATTTTTATCATATTCTTTATATATATTTTTATAAGGCGATTGGTTGTGCTGGTCACATGACACCCTCGTTAACCATGAGCCACAGAAACAGATGACCTTTACATCATCTGCTCTATAGACCATAAGGTCTGAAATGGGAAATTTTACTTTTTTTTATTCTTTATATTTCTAATACCGCCAAATACCCAAATGCACTTAGCTTAATAAAATAAAGTGCAAATTAACTATTGTCATAACCTTTAAAAAAGAGCTAAACGGTTGCAAAAAGCCCAGATTGGCAGCCCGTGATCTAGATTATGCTATTCAAGATTTAATTTCTTTCAACAAACGGGAGAGCTCCGTGTCCATCTCAAAGCACTTTCCATTAAAAAGTGCATTAAGGTTCAGCGTCTCTACAATAGTGTACCTTTATTGTCTCCATTTTGAGCATTCTGCCACCCCATTGACACACCCAACACCAGTTTTCGATATAAAAAAGATGTATCCAAGCATCCCCCCTCGCTCCCTCTCTTATCAAACCAATGTAATTCACATGGGCGCGATGTCACTAGGGATAACCGCTAAAACCTCGCGTTGACGAGACTCCAAACAAAAGCCCTGGATGCTCCTGTTACTTTAAAAGCCGTTTGTTTGAACAGAAGAGAGACTCGTGAGTAATTACTTAAATCGTTCATCTAGCTTCGGAAAAAATCGTAGGGGAAAAAAAGGACCGGAAATATCCGGAGAAATATATCTGGCCAAATAGACCAATGGATAATGAAAGAAAATAGAGATACGCCAATTTGTCTGGGAAGAACGGGCGGTGTTGAGATTTGATTAGAGGGCCACTTGAAAAGGTTGTGACCGTATCTAAATTTGTTTTCACTTTCGACTAGAAGAAAAAAAAGGGTAATGTTGAGGCTAAAAGGTTCATTTCCAGGCTTGGATTTCTTTTTAGATGCACTCGACGAAAAGACATTTGGCAGCCATTTTCTTTTCTATTTGAGTGATTAGCGATCAGTGGCATATGTGTGTGTGTGTGCCTGTGTGGTTATTAAGGGGAGAGAGAAAGAGAGAGAAAGAAAGAGAGGGAAAGAGAGGGAAAGAATTGCAATGAAAACAAATTAATTACGTAGATTAATGAAAAAATATCTTTTTGTTGTGCATCTTATCAAGATTTTCATTGTAACCCAAATGGCTTCTTTAATGTAAATGCCTCCGTATTCCATGGTACGGATAGAACGAAATGCTTTCTCTATATGAATTAGGCTCCATGTATGAAATTTACATATATCGTATTGTTCGATTCGTACAATTTTGAAAATAAAAATCGATATTTACTACGAGCAAATTATATAAAAGATTTTATTGAGTGAAGGGAGCGTAAAACACAATTGCTGCCGTATCTCTAAATATTGCAATTTTACATCCCCTTTTTCTATGTAATACACCATAAATTAATTACCAATAACTGTATTAATTTTTTTTATCGATTCATGCAGGTGTTGTCATTGACAATAAATAATTTAGCAAAATGTCATCTTGATCCGAAAATGGGAAAAGGAGTGAATATAATTTTTACAAAGCCTACATCAAGTCATTCTGTCTGTCTGTCTGTTTGATAAAAAGTTTGTAGACGCCATTGCTTCGACACCCAATGTAGGATCAGTTTTGCACAATAGTGTTTTTTTTTTAAACCTAACAAATACGAAAGTAAAAAAAAAAAGTTACCAATCAGTTGATTAACTATTGGTAATTAATTATGTTGTTTGGTATCTCGAACAAGAAACAGAAATAGTAATTGATTGAGGTGGTGTCATAATCTGAATTAGCCCCCTTTTATAGGTCACCTCTTTAAAGTAAGTTTAAAACAAACAATACAATCTTCTTTTTTTTTCAAACTCACCTCACTAGTAGCTTAGTTAGAATATCACCTTGGGGAGGGCTCACTTGAACTCAGCTCGTTCCCCAGATATACATTTCTTCACCCCCCCCCCCCCCCGCAAACGGTCCAGATAAGTGATAGGATCTCAGCGCATTGGGGATTGTATCACTCCACAAAGTGTGCATTTATTTTCTTATATGTGTAACCCACAGGGGCCGCCCACGAGTTTGTGTACATTACAAACTCTCTTTTCCTTTCTTTTAATATGATAAAGTATGTTGACCGCTGTTAATCAATGTGAGACCTGGTGTGGGAACTTTTTTTCCCCAATATATTGAAGAGGGGGCGTGGGTAACAAAATATTAATAATCATGGATTATTGCCCATGAAGTGTTGCAAAATTTATGAAGCGTACTGAAAAAAAAAACTTTTCCTTTTAGCTTTTTTTATGTCCCCCTAATCTTTTTTTTTTTCTGCATGTTGTCAATATTATGATAACGATTTGTATCACTTAGATTAGATCATAAAAAGAAATCAAATTGTTTCCTTATAAAAAAAAAACGGAAGTATGAAAGACGTTTGTTGGCATTCGCTGAACGAATTACAAAATCTCAAGGGTTGCTAGGCGACGCGGGCGACCTGCTAGGTAACACTTCCGGGTCATTGACAAAGAGAGAGAGAGGATCGGAAGCGTGGTTAAGATGGAGAGGAGGGCTGTAGGGAGTAGAGATTAAAAAGGACATTCGATAATGGAGTTAGTTTTTATCTAGATGAATGTTATTGTTTGCTGGGATTTAAGAGACAAAAGGACTGGTCCGAGTCAAGGGCTAAAGATGCCTGTGTGAATAGATGGAGCGATGGATAATGATGTCTGGGAAGTTGGATATGTGGATTAATTATTGCTTCATGGATGGGATGGATGTCAGTCTTGTGTAATGAGAAGCTCCAAAAACTAGCCTCTAAAGTACATGATCTATTAACTGCATATAGTTATATCAACCTGATCTGAAGTAGTGTAAAGTTAGTTCTGTAGGACAGATGGTGTAAAGGTAATCTGTTTACATGGCATACGGTTAACGAGGGTGTCATGTGGCAGAAAAAAAAGTTGTCGAGCTCAGGAATTCAGTTGAGATTCAAACATGACAACCAATTTCAATACAAATGTACGAAATGGTCAATTGGTAGAGCACTTAGCTTTCCAACCAGTGGATATTTAGTTCAAATCCTAGAAAAGTTTGAATTTAAGATTTTCAGAACTTACCAGTTTGAAAAAAAAAATGGAGGAAACTGATCGGCCACCAGGCATTTTTGTCCAGGATGCACCACTGGATTTAATACTTTTTTTTTTCATTTTATAATTATACGTCTTTGAGTTCTAGCTATTTTCAATCGCTTAGAGGCCTTGGATTGTGTACATAATTTTGTGCTCAATAAATCATTGTAATGAATTAATGGAAACACAATTAAAAGCTCCATAAATATGTAATGAACATTTAACCAGGAATTAATTGATTACAAACATATGTGGGCGGCTAAACGAACAGAAATGAGTCATCAACAGTAAACACTATAAATAATATCCATATACAATGTGCATAGTCCTGTAGATGTAGAATTGCTTTCTTTTATCGCTAATTGACTTTCTATTTTGTCGTGTGATTAAGATTCTAAAAATAGATGAATACTTTTAATAAATTAGAGAGGATGCATAGGTGCAGGCATCTAATTGAATGGACCCATTAAATGTTTTTAACGCTGAAGCTAAACTATACAAGCTTAAGAAATAGATATTTAAATTAGACAATTAGTACAAAAGTGTAAAATAATGGCATCGAATATTTTTACTTTTGCTTAATTAATCTAAGTCTGTCTGTCTGTCCTTCCGCCAGTCCATTCATCCATCTATTCATCCATCTATTCATCCATCCATCTATCCATCTCCCTATTTCTCTCTTTCTCTCTCTCTGTCTCTCTCTCTCTCTCTCTGATAGATACTATTAAGCAACCTTTCTTTGAATCTCAAGTACACAATTTTTTTTTTATGGGAGGTGTGACAAAATGATAAAAGGGTTTAGAGAGCAAGTTTCTGGGTTCCATGAGGTTAAACCTTAGAATAAAATAATAAAAAAAAAAAAACACAGATAAATCAAAGTCGCCAGAGAAAGCCACCCAGATTAAACCTAAAACCAAGGAAGGTAATTCATCAAAGCTGTTGAGCTTTGTTAAAGTTTGTACGAAAGATACATCAAAGTTGGCAGCAAATTACTTCCAATGAAGAAACCCACGGAACAACACAATGTATTTTCCCTCAAATAATAGCCAATACAAACAATAAAGCAAGTTCATCTATTGTAAAAGTCAACCTTCGTTCAGGGGGATATAAATATTGACAATTTCATTTTCCATTCCTTACTATACTCTCAGACTGGAGCCATCTTCACAGTTGACAATTCAACTCATTTATTGTTCCTTTTTATCCTATCGAGCTGTAGTTTCGCACATTAACTCGTGATGCGTGACAGTACACCTGTTGTTAAAATTTCAGAAAGATCAATTCATTAATTATTATATAATTTTCTCGTTATGTGGAAAGAAGATCTTTTTAGAATTGAATGTTAATTTATCGATCTAGACTCTAGATCTCTATATTTACGTTTGATCGTACGTTGTAGAGTTGTTGGTTAGTAAAGTTCGCCAGAGCGTCGTTTTAAAAAAATAGCTAATAGCGTGCTAATTTCGTGGGCAATTTCTTCTCTCTATTTTTCAATTACCCGTTGTGTTTTAGTGAGGAAATAAACCGAGGAACCATAGACTGCCATCAGTTTCGTAACTTAGAACCAAAATAAAAAGAAGGGTAATGATAAAAAAAATTAATAATTGTTATAATATACGAACATTATATGAACAAGAAATACACCAATTTTTTTTCTAAAGACTATACCTCCTTTATATTCCACTAATTATGCATTTATTTTTGTTCTCTGTATAACAAAAAGATGGAACATAAAATAATGAAAAACAAAATTTGAATGTTATATTAGTGTTAATACAAATTACACTATTTATACAACACATAGTCGGATATATGCAGGGCCGGTCCTAACGATTGCGGGGCCCTATGCGAAACCGATTGCGCAGGGCCTAGTCTGGGTGGGAATAAGGATAATAAATGAGAATGGACCTCATTCACCAATCGTAAACAAACAACATTTAGCCACGTTATTCAATATATTTTTATACAAATTATGTAATCCATAAAGGCTGTCACGTGATACGCATTTTTCATTGTTCTATCAATATTATGACGTAGCTAAGTAAATGTGTTAATTTACGATTGGTGAATGAGGTCCATTAAGATTCTGTAGTAGAAAAAAATTCGATTTTTAGTCCTAATTTTATGTATTCTTCACAAAGTACAAAACTGCGATCAAATCAACTGTTACTCTATGTACCTTAAATGCAACCTATGGCATATTTATATACCAGTGACTATAAAAGTAAATAAGGTATTGGAACTTACGATTAAGGTGAAAATTCGTCCGATTGTTACATGTTATTACATGAACGTTGACAATGCCTTTTTTTTTAATCGCGCATAGGATTAGTGTTTTCCTCAATGAATGACACCCACAAATGACAATTTGATCTATTTTTCATGATATTTTGATAAGTTTTCAGGATATTTTAATCAACTCAAGAGATTTCCAGGAATTTGTCGTATTTATTTTTCAATTTAATAATTACACCTAGAATTAGCGCGGGGCCTATGAAAGCGCGGGGCCCACTGCGACCGCATAGGTCGCAGTGGCCTAAGACCGGCCCTGGATATATCATATCCAACTGTGTGTTGTATAAATAGTGTAATTTATAATAATAATACTAATATGTAATCCTGGTGAAGACTGAGATTTTTAATTTCGGGATCTTTAAGCGACTCTGAGGCCACCCAGCTCCAATAAGTACCTGACATTAGTCGAGAAAAGTAAAAGCGGTTGTTCGTTGTGCTGGCCACATGACACACTCGTTAACCGTTGGCCCCAGAAACAGATGACCTTTACGTTATCTCCCCTATAGAAGGCGAGGTCTGAAAGAGGACCTTTACTTTTACACTTAATCTAGAAAATTGTCACTGGGGTAAGGACGTATTTTGAATGGCTTTGACGTCAAACATGGGAAAAAAACATTTTAGCTATTTTCATCCAAATAAATTAATCTAATGAACACATAATTAACAAACAATTTGCTTAATTTGTTAAATTTATGTTTTATTTTTTGTAAGTTTCAATGGAAATCTCTTACGAAAGGAGCTCGTTTGTCAGCAGTAACTCATTTGCTCCCCACCCCCTCAATTCCCAAACCAGTTTTGATAGGGAATGAGGGGGGAAAAAACCTAATCAGATTTAAAATAAAATTTAAAAAAAATGAAACAAAAAATCTATTTTGCAATAGAACGAAATTACTGTTCTTTGCTAACGAGCTTTTTTTTTTTTTTTTCGTGGCAAGGGAGGTAATGCAAGTATTTCATTGGCCTATTTGATTTTATGTGAACTGATGAGCATCGGTTAACGAAGGCTTAATAAAATGTTTAATTATACGGCCAGTCGCTATGGTTTAAACTTAGTGGGAAAAAATGTATCTTATTGTTGAACTAATGTTTTTTAAGCCATATGTGTTCAATTGTAAACTGTAAAAGTAAAAAGGCCCCCTTCAGACCTTGTGATCTATGGGGCAGATGATGTTATTGTCATCTGTTTCCTTAACCAGCGGTTAACGAGCAGAGTGTTATGTTGCCAGCACAACGACCAACCGCCTTTATTTTTCCCAACTAAAGTCAGGTACGCATTAGACTTAGGTGGACTCAGGGGCGCCCTAAAAAAATCCCGAAATTCAAAATCCTAGCCTTCACCGGGATTCGAACCCAGGACCTCAAGTTCGGAAGTCAAGCGCTTAACCATTCGACCACCTCCCAAATGAATAGTTTAGTTCGTCTGAATAATCAATTGTAAACTGTTGGTGTTTTATTAAAGCAAGTGAGAATCACGAAATTGTTAATATAATTGTCTCCGCATTAATATTATTGGCATTAACAATGGGTAATAGATATAATCTATTTTGTATGTAGGTATAGATGTTACGTCTTAAATATATATATCCTATACTCTTAAGCGAGCAATTCTTGTATATATATATATATATATATATATATATATATTTCTTCTATTTCGAAATCGGCTCTAACGATTTTCTTTAAAATTTCAACGTATCTAAATGTTAGTGAGAAAAAAATTCTCAACTCATTGGCCACATCGGGAAAACTCGAGTTTGACCGTTATATCGGTTTAAAAATGTCTCATTATCGAAAAATTTATTTTGGTTTGAAGGTTTTATGAATGACATGGAGAATTTATGAATGAAAGTTTTCCAATTTATGAATGAAAGTTTTTCATGACGTAAACGGGAAAAACGCTGCTTACGTCACTAGGCTTACCTTACTACAATGCAAACAAGAACGAGTTTTAAAATATCAATGGACCTAATTAAACATTTGCGCACCATCTTATTGAAGATTGATTTATTATAGAACTATGGAAGGAAAGTCATGAAATTAAATGTACCGATGTATGATTAGTTATTGCGTTTTAAGTGCTTAATATTGTTTACACTTTAATTGCGTAGAGCGGTGTAGATTCCTCATTAATCTTCGGATTTGATGTCAAGCCTTATTATAACTATTATTTTGCTGGTAAAATTATGACCATGTGTTCATGCTTCAGTGTCTAATGTCCCGTACCAAAACAAAGGAAATGGTGATTACACAGTTGCTCTATGCCTTATACTTTCTCACACTGAACAAGATATCTAGCTAGCGGTCAACGAGTTTGCGTACGCTGCAGCCACTTTTGATTTAACTATAACCTCAGTAAAAAACTTGGGGTTAGGGCGTGGTGACGAAAGGCCTATGAGATATCTGAATGGAGGAATGTGTAAAAGCAGACCATATCCTTCCATGGGCTGTAGCACCAGTAACACCACTGGGATAGATGGATGGCAAAAGCCGGTATGAACTTCTTATAGTCTGACAGTCTGGCTGAGCAGGGCACATATCCCGTAAAATAATCTGAAGAGTTTCTTTAGTGTTCTGTTTGTTCTATATGTAATTGTACATGGCGATTAAACATCAAGTCTCTTAAGTCCTCCTACCGTCTAGACAGCGTAATAGTATCGTAGGCCTACTATTATTGGCTTGGAAGAAAGTCTTTGCAGTTTTACCCAATAACGTAGAAGTTTGCGTCACTCGATGTTTCGTACTAAAGCCATAATTGAATATACTAATTCCAAAATTAAATGTCTGAACGTACCAATTTACATTTAGAACAAACAGAACACTTAAGAAACTCTTCAGATTCGTAGTCTTTATCCGATCGTTCATTTTCGTAATTATAAAAAAAATCCCAAAATGACTTCGGGTATATAACCTTTCTTATGAAATTATTAAACCGAGCAAGGCTCGGCCACCTGATATTATATACCAAATTAAGCATTATCCTTAGACAGTGAAGCTACTTGCCATATCCAGCTAAAGCCTCAATCTGACTTAGAGGAGGACGAATTCCTTCCAGACGTCCCTGCTTTCTAAAAAAAATATAAGAAAGCTTATATAGGTGAAAAAAACGGACAATAACTGTCATATCTCGTAATATATATATAAATATTGTTACAACTCCAGTTGGGGACTGAATGGTTAATGTGTGAGACTCACTGGCACACAGACTTTATGCGCGTCACGCAGGTCAACCAACTGCTGTCCCTAGTATGACCTGTGCTCTGCGCATGACCCAAAAAGCTCTAACAGACGAGGGCTATGTGTTAGCAGTGTGTTTTGACCGTTAGACAGAGTCCAGTCCAGCAGATAGCAAGCGGGCAGTTAGGACTGTTGTTACGAACTGAGGCTTTGAAAATGTAGCTTATACGATCTGGAGAGACTTATGTTAGTTAGACAGTTCCATTGTGTTTAAGCATTTTTAGTTAGTGGAGCCAATTGTGTTTATTGGCTGTGGTGTTTTATTTGTTATTAAACCGCCACTGTGTTTTTGAATCTTGTTGTTAAGTTCTTGAGTTAAATGTGTTGTGTTTATGTTAAGCAGTGTTTGCAGAAGGCCTGAGAAATGAAGTTCGTTACAATATATATATATATATATATATATATATATATATATATATATATAT
>JADKLZ010081101.1:19199732-19215035 GCA_021533235.1 Biomphalaria straminea
TATATATATATATATATATATATATATATATATATATATATATAAATATATATCACAATGAATTAATTACTACTATTGAATTTACTAATTGGTTGATTTTTCTGATAAATTCATATGTCATCGACTTGATCAAAACATGAGAAGTAGGAGGAATCAAGTGTACAACATTTGTACCAGACAGACATTGAATGAATTTTAAATAATTTTACCAGCAATCATTAACCAGTAGAACAAATATTTGTGTAATCTTTAACACGGAAACTAAAGTTGTGTTTTAACATCAGCAGCTCTATAATGTAGATTAACTACTCTATCGTATACGTCATGTTTAGATTGAAACTTAGAAACTTACAATGACCTATTTGAGTGAAGATCACTGCTAAATACACTATCTTATGATTATTGCTTGTGTAATATGAAAAAAAGGAAAATCCATAGCACTTGAGTGTTACAATTGAAATTGTAAAAATGTCTTTGTATCATCGGAGGTTAAATTTGATTGCCCTATGTCCAATATAGGCCAGAGATCCTTGTTTAGGTGACTGCTAATTAGAACTTCTCTTAACGAATAAAACATTTTAATCCTTCAAGCAAAAATAATTAAACACACCATAAAGATAATTCAATTTCTATATTAGCTATACAAAGTAAGTAAGTAGTAAAGTTCTTCTTTCCAACTTTCAAACAATCTACGGGGCAAATGATGTTAAGGTCACGATTAACGATGGTGTCTTGTTGCCAGCACAACGACCAACCGCCTTTTCTTGTCCACAACTATCGTCAGGTCAGGTACCAATTAGACTTGGTTGCACTCAGATGCGCCCTAAAGATCCCAAAAATTAAAAATCCAAGTCTTCACCGAGATTCGAACCCAGTACCCCAGTTTCGGAAGTCAACCGCCTCGTAACTTCACAAAAGTAGACTTGAAATTAAACTTGAAGACTATTGAGTGACCTCACTTATTGTCTTCCCTAGTATTTATACATTCTCTAACATTAACTTCTCAAATAGACACCTGCTTATTTTTAACTCCTTAGTTATTTTTAGTTTTATTTGAATTTTACTGTTGTTTCCCTAAATAAAAACACGTCGTTTATTGTTTATACAATTAAAACAATCTTGACGGGTATACCACGTGAAACAAGGCTTCAATTACTGAGCTTACGTTAATTATGAGAACTCATGGAATACACACTTTGTATAAACTTTATATTTTTAAAATCTTTTTACTCACTTTCGTCTGTCTTCCTCAGCCACAGTCCGCGCACATGGAAATTGCTGATCGCCTCCTTCGAAGAATTTTGGACGTGACCTACGAAACTCTTCAAGACCTTGGCGCCAGTAACGAAGATTTGGAACGGGTTCAGCAGAAGAGAAACTACATCCAGACCTGCTACTTCCAAGCCATTTCCTGCTACTAGTCCCATCATGACGTCATATTTAAAGAAATAATCCTTATCATTTTTTTTATGATGTTTCTGTTTCTGTTTCTTACGTTTTTCCGGTTATAATTTTGTGATCTATATTTTTATGGCGTCATCATCAAAACTTTACGCATTAGTACCCAAATGATATATAAAAAAAGAAAGGAATATAGTGTAATTAAAAAAAAAATCATAATTGGTGAGAGAAGAGGAACATATGAAACTGTTTTAAAATATACTTTCGTTTTGTCTACAAAATATTTGTCCATGAAAGATAAAAACACATTATCAGTTTAAGTTTATTATTAAAGATTTTAATAAATTCAAACTCATTGGGACTTGTGCATTGTATTTAATCTCTGTTTGTCTCAAAGTCTGTGTTTGTTTTTTTTTTGTGTTTTTTTCTAAAGTGAATGTTACTTATTTCTTGTTATAGATATGGGGCTTTTTATGGGTTATATAAGATCACAACTGGGTCATGCACTCCAATTTAAGGCTACGTGGGACACTAAATTTGGGTAAAAAGGTCTAAAATTTGGATTTTCAGTTTTAACGTAATTTAAATAGCCAAAACATTTCTGGACATGAAAATATAATTTTAATATAATATAATAACTTATTTTTTTATATTTTTTTTTGTAAAGTATTTACATTAGTTTTATATAAATTTGTCTTCTTTTCTTTCGATTTTCTCAAAATACTATTTTTATTCACTTTTTTTACTACTCCTTCACTAATTCTGCATATTAGTCAATCAAACTTGTCCAGCTTATTGTTTATACTATGTACAACAACTTCTATAGAACATTTTTTTAAGTTTGAATTAATATTTTGTCTTAATTGCAATAAAATACTTGAAAAGATTGAAAAAAAAATTAGCAAGGTTAGAACAAAAATTATAAAAAAAAGTTTTTACTATATTCAGAAACTATTCTATAGAAAATGTTTTGGAATGTATGTTCTATACATTGCATATTTTTATTTGGCAATAGCTTAAATAGTTTTAAAACCTTAGCGATTTAAAAACAATATACAAAAATCCAATATGGCGGCCGTTGCCATGACAACCATTAATAAGAAAACATTTTTAACCACATTTTTTAAAATGGTTATTCATAGGGAGTATACATATAAAGTTTGGAGTAATTTGATTGATAAATAAAAAAAAAAGGTCTTTAGTGTGCCTTAAATTTCGGGATCGAAGATAATTCCTATTACTATCCTCGCGTGGCAATTTACTTCTTGAGAGAGGATGTTTTCCCTTTAAAGCTAACAAATTGGTAAACTGGCACTGGATAGATCCACATGGAGAGTGAAGGAAAGGAAGAGTCCCGTATTGCAAATGCCATACACAACAGTAATAGAAAGAAGGGGGAAAATGCAACGGTGCCTGGTGATTCTTCTTCTAGCCAGCTTTATTGCTGCTGAGCTGTGAGCTCTTTTGCAGACTGTGCCAAGGATAAAAGTATGCTGTTTTCTTCAGTTGTTCAGCACTGCCATACACATACTTACTTACTTAATCCTGTGTACTCCCAGGGGAGCATAGGGCCGCAACCACACCTCTCCACCGAACTCGGTTCTGAGCAGCTTTCTTCATCTGCTCCCATGTCATTCCAGTACCCTCAGCTTCACTGATGACTGACCTCTTCCAGGTTTGCTTGGGTCTGCCCACTTTCCTCTTTCCTTGTGGATTCCAGTCAGGAGCTTACTTTACAACATAGGTAGCTGGTTTTCGCAGGGTGTGTCCTATCCAGCTCCATTTTCGTTTGGTAATGTCTTGTGCTATGGGCTTTTGTCTTGTTTTTTTCCACAAATCGGTAGTGGTTATCTTTTCTGGCCACCTAATTCCTAATATCCGGCGTAGGCATCTGTTAACAAAAGTTTGGAGCTTTTCCATATTTCTTTTAGTGACTCTCCAAGTTTCTGAACCGTAAAGGAGAACAGACTTAACGTTAGTATTATAGATTCTTATCTTGTTATGTAGAGATACTGCCTTGGAGCGCCAGATTGTTTGAAGAGTTGGGAAGGCAAACCTAGCTTTATTTATTCGAATTAGTACATCATCATCAGCTCCACCGTCTTTGCTAACTCTGCTTCCGAGATAGGTGAAGTGGTCTGTATCAAGGATGTTTTCTCCCTGTAGCATGATTGGGTTCTCTTGTCTATTGTTGATCCTCATAACTTCTGTCTTCTTTTATTGATGAGAAGTCCAGTCTTTTTTGCTATTTCTGAGAGTCTGGTGAGTTTGGTTTGAGCATTTTGTTTCGTATGGGAGAGGAGGCAGATGTCATCGGCGAAATCAAGGTCTTCTAAATGCTGTGTTAGTGTCCACTGTATGCCGCTTTTATTATTTAAGACTGTCTGCCTCATGACCCAATCAATCACCAGTAAAAATATCAAGGGCGAAAGCATACATCCCTGCCTTACTCCTGTTTTTACTTGAAAAGGGTTGGTCAGCTTACCATTGTGAATTACTTGACAAGATGAGTCATCGTATAGTTGTTTAATGATATTGGTGAATTTTGTTGGGATTCCGTAGTGATTCATCAGTCTCCAGATTATGTCTCTGTCAATACTGTCAAAGGCTTTCTCGAAGTCAACAAAGGTCATGTACAGAGGAGATTGCCACTCGATAAGATTGTTCTATGATAATACGTAGTGTAGCAATGTGGTCAGTGCATGATTTCTCCTTACGGAATCCAGCCTGTTCTAGTCTTAGTCATTTGTCTAGAGCATCTTTCAGGCGTTCTAATATTATCCTAGTTAAGACCTTGCTAAGGGTTGACAGTAACATGATTCCTCGCCAGTTGTTGCATTGGGTAAGGTCACCTTTTTTGGGTAGTTTAATTAGATACCCAGTTTCCAGATTTTTGGGACCTGTTCTAGTTCCCAAATCTTGCACAGCAGTGGGTGCAGCATTTCAGCTGATATTTTGGGGTCTGCTTTTAGTGCCTCTACTGGTATACCATCTGGGCCTGGCGCCTTTCCACTTTTTGCATTCTTGATGGCCTTGATGATTTCCCCTTTAGTAGGAGGACCTGTGTTAACATCCATCTCTTCTGTTGCTGGGGGTATGTCCGGAATCGATTCAGGAGGATGTCGGTTCAAAATTTCTTGAAAGTGTTCTGCCCATCTTTCCTTCTGTCCAACATCACTGGTGATGATCTTTCCTTGTTTGTCTTTCACTGGCTTGTTGGTGTTGGTATTCCTTCCTGCTAAGGTTCTTGTTATGTCAAACAACCCTTTCATGTCTCTTTGCTCTGCTGCCTTTTCTGCATCGACTGTCATTTCATGAAGGAAGCGTTTTTTGTCCTCTCTTGCATTCTTTCTTACAGACTTGTTTACTGTAAAATACTGGGCTCTAAGGTTAGCTTTTTGCTCTTCATTCTGGCATTGGTTTATCTTTTCTTTTAGCTCTTTCCGTTCTTGTATTTTGCCCCATGTCTCCGCAGACAACCATTCCTTGTGTTGTTTCGTTTTCCTGCCTACAGGGTGTTGGTTATGTTGGGCTGTTGTGGAAGTAGGGTCTGCCTAAGGTGTATTAGGAGGGGGCATTAAAAAAGGATATGATTTACAGTTTCATAAGGGTGGGCGCAGTGTCTATAAAGGGGGAGTTGTGTGGGTCTTATTTTATTGAGATGATAATTTAAATGAGGTGTATGTCCTGTTATTAGTTAGAAGATTTTAGTTCAGTAGTGGAGTAGTTTTTTTTGCCAGGATCGTAAACTCCCTTAAAAAGCGGGTAATATATACAAAAAGCCTGAGGGAACACCAGCGCCCGGTGATTAAAGATGCATGCCCAAACTGTGACCACAATTCAAATCAAAGATTGGTCTCTAAAAAAAATTAGTCACCACTACCATAGAAATCAATATTTATATATATATATATTATATCTCGGAAGACAATGGATGCGACCAGAAGAATTAATGGCTTTGGTTTCGTCTTGAAACGGGGCAGAATATCTTGTGACTGATCAAATCAATTCTGAAGTGGCAGAGTTTGACACAGTTTGTGTATTTATATTAAATGGGAAGACACATAAAACTATTAACTACAGATATGATGTCTCGAAAATGTTACTTTTATCTGCAAGTGATCCAGAATCAGTTCGTTGCGTCATCATGATCGGAAATTGGGAACTCCCATATGAAAGAAATGGTCTGTCGAGAATAAATTCTGATCTAAAGAGTTGACCTATGCTAAGCAATTAGTACCTTATTAATAACACATTTTTTACAAGTGAAATGAAATAGACAAGTAATACGTTTTATTTTCTAATATATCTTTAAAGAAATTCCTCCGTTATACAGCTTACTAACTTTTGCTATATCAATTATTTTGCTCTTAATAACTAATGATTGATAGATAAAAAAAAAATATCTTTTACCCCTCTCCTATCTAATCGAATCTATACATGTACTCAGAGTATATATATATTATTTGCAAGTTTCTAAAACCAATCAAGAAACACACTGACACACACATATATATATATATTCAAAACAAAAGGGAAAATAACGGCACACATATAAAATAGTTAACGTTTTTATTTGCATCGTTTGACAATAACTTTGAGAGTGTGCACACATATTTCAAAGCGCTTCATAAAACATTAGGAAATTTAGCCGATGTCTGAATAGAAACATTGGTCTAAGATACATAGACACACGCTAGAAATATATATATATTATTTTCTAGTTGATAACCATAACATTTATTGCATGCTGAGAATGAAGTGATATGTTTCATTGTGAAACCAGAATGTAACGAGTTTGTTAGAAAGGCACTTTATTATGACTCCAGTCTATGACATTATATTAATAATTCGAACTGTTAACCCATTAATAACTCTAGCCTAAGCACTCTCAACGAAATACAATCGACACAAGGCTCACTTAGTGTCAAATACCTTTCTGTTGAATTGTTGCACGTTTGTTTGTTTTTCAAAGCTCATAGTTAAAACTGTTTCACCCTTTAAATGCTGAGCTGTTTTACAATAAGTGCATAAAAAATGGAATTACAATTCTGATGTTTAGAGGCTAATAAACTTCGGTAACTACCACACGCATCTTAAGGGTTAAGATTGTATAATAGTTATATGAGCTATTTACCATGTCACGTGATTATTACATCTACCCCCACCCCATGTACAAATAGTATTGAACTGAAAGTTTATTGGGTAAAAACAGAAAGTACATATTTCTTTATCAATGAAATTTTACCCTTAAATCTGATTCAGAAGCTATCACAGTGATTGATTAGACATGCGTATTCATTGATTTACTTGAATTTTCATTGGTAGTTTGAAAGATTTTGCAATTTTTACAAAATTATTTGTTCAAGATATGAACGAAACAATTATATCAGCTGACAATGACAATATTTGCATATAAGATTTATATTTCAGATATTTCACAAAGTTTAAATATTCATTGTCGCATTCTCTCTATCGACATTTACTTTTAATATTTTGTAAACCTGGCATTAAATTTCAGTAGAAAACTATAAATGTACATATCGTTATCTTACATACTAAATGACACCTAAACCCCTGATATTTACATTTCATAAGTCATTAGTCACAAAGTCATAATAAGTGCCAAACTATTCAACATTGTCTCCTAACTCAACCAAATAATAGTGTGAATAACATAGAGACTTCGAGATTCCATTATATATCTAGAGAACTATTGTTTCACCTTGTGTCGCATCTAAACTGAGACAAGACTATCAGCACAAGTCCTTTGTTTAGAAAGCTTAGCGGGAACTAAAAATTAAATACATACAAATTATGTAAAAACATTTTCCCAGAGTTATTATTGTACATAACACCTCACCCTCCTTCCCCTTTTAGGTTTATTGGATTTCTACACACTATCGTGACTCCCACGTCATGTATCATATATTGATAATAAAAAAGGTACAATTATCGATAACGTTCTAGTCCTTTATCCAATAAAACAATTTAATTACATTGTGATATTGCACTTAAACTTATTTTTTAAAAATTAATTTGCAGTTTGTTTCCCTTGCATCATTTGTATCCCTTTCGTTTTTGTTTTTTGGCCGTGTTGTCCTAATTGCTATTCCCGTTAATCTCCCCCTGATCCCGAGTGGCACCGGAAACATCCGAGTTTCTATTTCCGTTATTTTCAGAGGCGTCAAAAACACCGACCCCAAAAATATTGGTGGCTGAGGGCTCGGCGGACGTGCCGTTACTCCTGACCTGAGTGCTATTGGCGTTGCTGCTGGTACCCTCATTAGTGAATGTGCTGTTGCCGAGGATCAGGTTGGCGAAAGTGGCGCTCATGGTGGAGTTTCTTGAAATGTCATTCTCACTGTCTCGTTCGAGCGGGCAGACGAGGCTCAGAAGAGGGATACCGCAAGACAAGTCCCTGCAGCCAGCTTCCGTCAATAGGATGGCGTTCATTAGAGCTTCGATCATGACCGTCTCACCGTCGATTTTTTCACAGATAGTGTCAGTAAGGGTAACGTTGATTTTTTCTGAAGAGTTTAAAAACTTAAGTTGAGGTTCTTTTTTTTGTTACTTGAAGGTTATTTATGTTTGTTTTTTTTCTTTCTTAATTAACACACAGTATAAGAAATAAAAAAATAAAAAAATTGTTTCGTAAAATTTAATTAAGTTTCTTTTTTTTTTTATTTTAGAGATTTTTTTTTATTTTGTCATTATTTATTTAGTTTTTGCAAACACCCGTTTAAGAAAGAGAAAGACAAACAGCCTGGGAAAAAATTTAATGGATGAAAAAAAGAACAGACAGAGATCAAGACAAGTCGAACTGGGACAGAAAAGAAAAAGACATAAACCCAGACAAACAAATGCATAAATTCTCATGGATTTAATGAACATGTACTTTAAAAAAAGAAAAGGTTTGTTGTTTCAAGTCTATTTATTGCGTATAAACTGGGTTTACGTGGTCATGCGAAACACTGCACTAATCCCTAATCTTCGGAATCGAGGACATTGCCTTTATTATTGCCTATAAATTTTGAAATTTTGAAGTCAACGTAAAAGCAGCTTACAGCATCTAACTTGGTTATTGAAATCGCATTCCTTTATATTAAATTGATTATAAATTTCTAATTTCGTACATGTTACTCATTCAGGCATAAACTAACATATACGCTGTCAATTTGATTATAACAATTCTTAAGTCAGTGAAATACAAGATACTTTGATCCATAAAATACTGATTAAGTTATGATTTGTCTTTTTATAAAGCTTTTCATTTATTATTGACAACAAGGTGCATTTTTTCCCAAATTAAAAACTGCAAACAAAAATTATAATAAGTAGATTTGTAGTGTTTTACAAAAGGTTTTAAATTTTTGCATACGCTACTCACCTATAGCTTCAGCTGCTAAGGGGATTCCCAAAGTCTTCAGGGCAGCACGCTTGGTTCTGGTATTTTTAGGAGTCCTAAGGGAGTGAAGCATGGCGGCGACTCTGGCGTCATCGCTAATTGGGTTGTTGGGGTCTTCGTTGTCCAAATCGGGCATGACGTAGCTAGGGTCAGATGTCTCGCGCAAGATGGCTGCAGCTCGGACGTTAAGTCGAACTGCGTTGTTCTGTTCCTCACACTCCACAGCAGATCTGGGCGATAGTCAAATAGGAAGACTTTATGTTCAACACGTATATATATATATATATATATATATATAGTAGATCTAAGTTATAGTCAAATAAGAAGACTTTATGTTCAACACTTATATATAAGAATTTACGATAACAATATTGCTCAATTCTTTTATGTCTAGTTGGCAACTTGACCTTGTTTAGTTGATCGTGAATACGTCCAATAGACAAGACGCAATAACTAATATTGCAACATACAATTAATAACGTAACAGATAATAATAAATTAGCATAAATAAAATTCATAAATCGACAACCGCTACAGTAATATACAGTTAATATACCATCATTTTGGCCACATGAGTAGTGGTACACTATTACAGTATCAGATAACTAATATAGGACTTCAACAAACAAAACGGGATGAGGCCGAAATAGCCAACAAGCGAAATATTGAAAACAAATCCTTTAATAAAAAAAAAATAAAAAAAAAAGCTTACTTAAAGGGAAAGAACCCCGCCCTTAAAACTATAACTACCATTAATGTACAAATAATTAATTACCAATTATTAATTGATTAGTTAGTTGTTTTTGTGTACTGAAATTGACTTTGTTAGATACAATATAAATTATTGTTTAAAGTATCAACTTGACCAGAGAATGCGTGAGAATGCATCTTTGAATATCTAGCTTTATAAATTCCGAGAGGGCTTCTAATTATTCCAAGATCAGAGATAGACTAATGATTCATTAAAAAAAAACAACTATTTGGCTAATTTCCAAGTGATGATAAAACAAATCTATTTGTGAAGATTTTTTTTTTTCCTGATTATTTTATCATCTTTTTTGTTTTTGATTTTCGTTGAGTTTTCGTTCTTGAATGAAAAAAAAATCCTTTTCGATAAATGAGGATACATCTTTTTTAACGCAGTTTGTACTGATAGGTTTGTTTATAGCTGAGAATTGTTCAAGTGAATGAATGATAACTGGAAAGGCTCAAGCGATTTCCTTGAATATATTATCGTATGTGATACTAAAAATGACTCTATGAACCGAGATTCGACTACATGAACATTTAACTTCAACCTTGTCTCAGAATAAGGAAATAGAATCACTTAGAAAACAATACAAAGCTTAAACTAGTTTCAACTGGCCTAGCAGACGTGCTTACAGAGAACATTTTTGGCGGTTTAATTAAAATTTTAAATAAACAACATTTATTTTGTGTAGGTTTAGGGTTATGGTGTGTGTGTTTGGGTGTATTGTATTTGATGATTAATTCTGATTTAACCTTTCAGTATGTTGATGCAGACGAGTTGATAAAAAAAGTTGAAAGGTAGATGACAGGTGATTATGCAGTTGAAGCCGGAGACTAATGACATAACCACTGGTGTTACTTGTGAAAGCAACTGTTTGAAGTGAGATTTAATATTTTGCGATCGTTCGACATCTTATTACATTTTTGTTTCTAAACATATCGACATTGGACTTCAACATTTTAAATGCGTGTCAATAAAAGTCGGAGCGCTGTGGTTGAGCGATAAAGCGCCTGGCTTCTGAACCGGGAGTCTCGGGCTCGAATCCTGGGATGTTTCGAGATCTTTGGTCGCCTCTGATTCCACACAGCTCTAGTGGGTACCTGACATTAATGAGGGGAAAAGTTAAGGTGGATGGTCGTTGTGTTGGCCAAATGACACCCTAGTTAACCGTTGGCCACAGAGATGACTTTTACATCATCCGCCCTTTAGATCGCAAGGTCAGAAAAGGGGAACTACAATAAAACTCACGTCTGTTTTCAGAGTAAAAAAAAAAGTTTGTCAAGCTTTACTTAAGATTCATGAAAGTAAAGTTATTATTGAAATAGTAATCTAGAGCTAGAACCCTCCCAGCGCCCTGTCAGTAAGTATTCAAAATGTGAAACAAAGGTTTAAGCGAATAATGAAAACTAGCTTAAAAAAAACAAGAGTGTAAATATCAATTGTTACCGGTCAACGCATGAGTATGTAAATATCAATTGTTACCGGTCATCGCATGAGTGTGTAAATATCAATTGTTGCCGGTCAACGCATGAGTGTGTAAATATCAATTGTTACCGGTCAACGCATGAGTGTCTAAATATCAATTGTTACCGGTCAAGACATGAGTGTGTAAATATCAATTGTTACCGGTCAAGGCATGAGTGTGTAAATATCAATTGTTACCGGTCAACGCATGAGTGCTCCAGGAGGCTAAAGGCTTTGCCCTCCTCGCAGTGGACGATCCTGAGAACGAAGTTGTCGCAGACGAAGTAACTGCTGCATGTCTCATCCTGCCAGTTGGCTGTCAGACCATCAGCCTTAAGACAGGCTAGAGGCTTGTCCTGTTACAAGTATTAAATTCAAGGTTCGGCAATACAGAATTGTTATTACAATTTAAAATGTATATGTCCCCTAAAAGATACATGTTAGCCAGAGAATGACCAGTTTATAGTTGTTATTAATAAGCCAATATTAAGATCTCACATTTTCGTTAGAGAATGAATCAATACTTTGTCAACATTATTATATAAACATGTCCTGCATAGTTTGTTACGATCGACAAACAATTTAGTAAAAAAATTAATATATATTTTTGTAATTGGTATTATTTTATGGTCTTTTTTTAAAAACTAGAAGTCAATAATTACTGATATTCAGAAAAAAACAAACTAATAATAATCATTGTGAATATAAATTCTTCAAATTTTTTGTTCCTTTAAATTATTACAACTAATAGGGTTTGTTGCTGCTATTTCGTTTCGTATCGTTTTTCAAAACTATTGGGCCGGAAGTGGCTTTTTTCCCTATATAACTTTGCATTTTTCAGTTCTCTTTATAAATTAAACTGACATTATTATGATATAATAATAAGTGTGCCTGATAGAGAAAAAAATTATGCACAAAAATACGGGTGGTTGAGATCAAACCAGATAGAGGCTATAAAAAGAAAAAGAGTTAAAAATAGCGCGGGAAAGTGCACATTTACAGTACTTTATTTGATGAGTATTTTACCCAAGATCTGTGTTGTTTTTTTAGTACTAGCTTATTTCAAGTACCCGGCATTTTTCGATACACAATTTCATGAATAGAAAAAAAATATTTTTTTAATGATTTTAAACTTTAAATGATTTTATTCCTTGTAACTTCTTGTGTGAGTAAAGAGGCCAATCCTTTGTTTTTTCACCATTATTTCTACTTCTATTGTGCTTGGCATCTGCAATCCAGGACTTTCTTTTAAAGGTTACTTTTCTTGTGGATCTATCCAGTGCCACTTTTTCCCAGCTGTTAGTGCCGACTTTGAAGAGCTTTATGTCGCGTTTGCATACACCAGTGTACCTTAGCAGTGGAAGACCAGCGGATCTCCTGCCTTCTGTTAAATCACCATAGGAATGTCTGTCACGGTCATGAGATCTTTATTCAAAAGAAGCATCTTCAAAGATCACTTGCACTGTAGCATATGATACCTTTTACTCAAGCTACCTTCAAAGATCTTCTTTGACCGTGACAACCCCTCATCATCATCATTTCTTTGGGTTCCTCATAGGACATATGACCTCAACAAAAACACGTCACTCTCCACAGTCTATTGATAGATGTTGTTGTTTTTTTATGGTTTCCCAGCTCTTTTCGATCTTCTCGGCTTTCTCTAGTATACTGCGTCGCCTGGATTCTGATTAAATCTACATCTACGTAATAAAAAAACACACCTGGACGAAGTATTTCATTAATATTTTTTAATGGCTAAAACGTGACTACTCAGAATTCAGAGGCACATCCCTGTGGGCGCCCATAATTGCCTCTTCCATAAAACTTTGTATTTAAAAAATAAATATATCCAATGCTTGAGATCCTGCTTGTATACTTAGGCCCTATATAAATCAATCCGGTATCAATGTATTTAGTAGAAATTACCCCGCAAAAAAAATGTAAATGAAAGAAGATTGAGTTATACATATATTTTTGTGATGGTACGCACCGGTACTTGTACCGGCACCTTTTTTCAATGTCTGGAAAAATTATTACTTTTATAGTATTTCAACGTTAATTGTTAATTTATTAGTAGTTGAAAGTTAGGCAATCTATCATGAGTACCGGCACCTATTTTTTTTTAGTACAAAAAAAAAAAAAGAATTTTATATATGAATACAGTTTACTTTCAGCCGACATTCTCTCTGTGGCATTTTACGTCTCGTGAGACGATGTTTTCCCTTTGCAACTTCTTGTGTGGCTAAAGAGGCCAATCCTTGATACACAGCTGCGGTTGCAGGTTGCCGAACTTCTGGCAAGCAGCAGATAGTTTGTAAACCAGGGTCTGGAGCTGAATATCAGAGTCAGCTACAATGCTGCATCATCAGCATACAAGAGTTCCCTAATAAGTATCCTCCTAACCTTGGTTTTTGCCCGCCGAAATTCAGCCGACATTATTAACCGTATTACTAATAACATCTGTATGTGAAAGTCTCAATCATCTCGAGTCTTAGACAGTCATTATTTTAGACTAGATTTAAGTTAAGTCTATACCTAGATCTAGTAGGCCTATTACTATAAAAAAAAAACAGTCATTAGAAATCATTAGCAATTTTTTTATTAGGTCTAGGCATTGAAAAGTAAATCTATAAACTATAATAGATCTAAGTCTAAGTAGCCTACTAACTTATTAAATAAGAAGAAGTATTATAATGAATATGGTATAGATCTAGATTGACTAAATTATAGATAGATCTATAGATCTAGTTAAGTACATTAAGTTAAGTATAGATTATGGTAAATGTATTACGGTAGCCTAAATTATTAGATCTATGTCCTATGTCTATATATTATAATCTAATAATTAATCAACTTTAGTCTTTATTAATATCTATACTTTATTCTAATAAAAAATGACTATAGGAATAGCATAGGATAGAATCTATACTATTACTAGATCTATTCAAGTTTTATAGGGCCTATACAATATGGATCTAGACTGGAATTAGATCATAGATCTAAATATAGGACTTTACTAACAGAGAAATGATATGTAGAATTGCACAAGAAAAGAAACTGGGTTTTTCTAAACTCTAATACTTGGTATGCAATAGTAAAAAGGTAACCACTAAATAAATCGAAACTCGAAATCAAAAACGTAAATTTATTGTAGTATATATAGGTCTGTGGTTGAATTTTATATAGAAGATATATAGAAGAAATGACTTTTGTAATTTCCTTTACAGAAAAATTGGGCTATTCGCGTCTGACACATATATGTTCAGCAACAAACCCTATTGACATGTTCATTATAGCAAATTTTAATATATCATTTATTTTTTCAACTTTTCATTATCCAATGCAGCTGAAACTGATACTTAAACTAGTGCTAGTGGCAACAAATTTTATTAATTTCTCTGAGTTATGTTCCTATTTTATTTTTATGTACTAGAGCGCTACTTATAGCTATCCTAAGAACTTAAAATGTAGCACTTACTTGGCCTGTTGTGGAGTTGGCAAATGTTTCGTTTGTCTGTGCTGCAGTCATGACGACCAGTACAGCTATGGAACAAAAAGGTGTAAGGGAGATAACCAGGAAAAATAAAACAGTTAAGAATAACCAAAACCGATTACGTTGCTTTGTGCAGATTCTTATTTAAAACAGTTGCACTATGAACCTTTAGCTCTTACCACTGCATACTAGTATTTATTGGCTTTTGATAACATTAATGTGAGAGTGTACCTATACAATTTTGTTACCAAAGATATAGTGATAGATAAGATAGATTTGTTGGTGCTCTCTTGTTGCTTAGCATCCAAATAAAAAACAATAAAAAAAAAGACAAAAAAAAAACAACATTAGGCCTACAACTATACAGATATATCTAGATCTAGTTTTAAATGAAATGATAATGTTAACAATATCTTACAAACAAATATATATCTTGACTGACTAAAGTCCCTGATTCGTTTTCTCTTCAACTTGTACACGATTCATTTCATTCTTCTTGCAATACATCAGGCAATTCTTAGACGTCTCAACCTACACAACCAAACCTATCCGCTCTCATTTCTTCGTGATTACAACATAAACACGCACATACACTCTGTATCCCTATGTTAACGTCACGTCCAGTGTAAAGTACATATAACTAGTGTTACATATTGTTGCATATCGCAAGTGTTACATATTGTTACATATTGCTTGTGTTACATATTGTTGCATAATGTTTGTGTTACATATTGTTGCATATCGCTTGTGTTACATATTGTTGCATATCGCTTGTGTTACATATTG
>JADKLZ010081101.1:19215045-19225656 GCA_021533235.1 Biomphalaria straminea
TGTTACATATTGTTGCATATCGCTTGTGTTACATATTGTTACGTATCACTTGTGTTACATATTGTTACGTATCACTTGTGTTACATATTGTTACGTATCACTTGTGTTACATATCTTACTTTAGGTCTTAATTTGTTGCCCGTGATACAGCCCATTGATATTCAATATTTTATTCCGTTTTTCTTTTCTTTTTATCATTTTTTTTATAAAGCTCTAGGCTTGTATGCATATAAGTCTAATTTTTAGCGGCCCCCGTAAGGGGAAAAAGCCGCTATTAGGTTTGTGCAAAATGTCCGTCTGTCCGTCTGTCACACTCAGGGCGCCAAAACTAGAAGTTATACGAAAAATATTTTTTCACCATTAAATGCGGCTTGAAAAGTTTAGGTGCAACGGCTACTTTTAGTTTTCTAAAAGCAAACCGTTTAATTTATAAAAATTATTATGCAAGCGATTTTTTAATAATAAAACACCAGTTGTGAAGCAATTACGTAAATCTAAGGGAGGAAATGTTACTATATGAAATGCTCTTGGCATGTAGATATCACGCACATTTTTTTAAATGAATTTCTGTCTGTCTGTCCGTCTGTCAGACTCAGAGCACCAAAACTAGAAGAAATACGAAAAATATTTTTTCACCATTAAATGCGGCTTGAAAAGTTTAGGTGCAATGGCTACCTTTAGTTTTGTAAAAGCAAACCGTTTAATTTATAAAATTAATTATGCAAGCGATTTTTTAATAAAACAAAACACCAATTCTAAAACAATTACGTAAATGTAAGGGAGGAAATGTAACTATAAGAAATGATCAGTATGATGGGATATCACGCACATTTTTTAAAATGAACTTTTAGCAGCGACTTTCGTGTACTAGCGTAAAGCCCGGCAATGACATGATTCTAAACTAATTTCTTAAATTTTTAAAAAAAATCAGATTTAAAAAAAAAAATTGTTTAGTGCCCCCATTAGAATGAAACAAGCATATTTTTGTGCGTTTTGTCTGTTGGTTGGTCTGTCCGTCACGGTTAGAAAAAAACACTAAAGGCTTTTGAAAATATGATTTAACCTTTACTGTTCTTTCAGAAATATTGCGATAGTTTAAGGATGGGAGCATGCAGAAATCGGACCAGGGACTAAGAAGGAACATCCGAAACATCTTGCGAATAGGCGGATCTGACAGGGATCCGACTCCGACGGGGGCCGCCTCTGAGTTTGTGTATCATACAAACTCTCTTTGTAATCTTGTTATTAAATAATATGGACTCATGAGGTATTAATACAACTTTACTAATGCAGCCACAGTGCTAATAAACCAACGATACTACTGTAGGCTATTAATGTAGCGGTGATAATGTAGACACACTAAAATGATATTAATGTAGTCAAGATACTAGTGTACTGATGTAGCCATGAAAGGTCGGCTGTAGATAAATGTAGCCACACTGTTACATAGCTGATGTTCTAATGTAGCTACACCAATATAATTTTTAAGCATCGCGACACAGACATTTAAAATGGATAATTTCAACACGTAGCTAAAAAAACAAACTTTGCGTCAACTTACCAAGAATGATGACTTGGGTGAAGCTATCCATGTTGGATGATTGTAGCGAGTCTTGTGTGAGAAGATCCGTTGGTCATAGTTCAAGTCCGCTCCTACTTATATACACACCACGACGAACAATCGTGCACTAGTTGTTGTTTGTGGTCATTGTTTGACATTAAGTTGTGTGCGTGTGTGTGTGTGTTAGTTGTTTTACAAACTGTTTCAACACACATTTTTTGTCTGCACAATGGAAGGTGAAGACAAAGTACTTACCTGCGATGGTCAGTTCAATGGGAAGACTGGCCAAGCTAAGGGACTTAACTCATTGAACTGAATCACGAATATCTCATTTAGAACAACTTTCAAAGGGACAGAAACGTGTTTCAAACACAAAAGAGCTCCGATTGGGGGGGGGGGAGCCCTACTACAACTGATTCACACTTCTACAATCGAAAGTACGGAGGCTCCAACGCTCGCTCTAATTTGCGTATCCAGTGTGATTCTTTATGACAGGGCTTCTCAACCTGTGGGTTGCTGGGTCGATGGACTATTTGCCAGGCGTCGCCTACGATACTACCATTTGTGTCATTGTTGTCTATTTCATTGGAAGTTACTTTTGTAAAATTATTTTTCGAAAATTGTAAGCTTTTTTAATAGTCGCATATTGCAATATAAATATTTTAAACAGTTTAAAATAATGTAACTGAATGACTGAATGCATAATGAAACGTTACGCCCTTTCGGAATCTTAGATATTATTTCTATGGTATTGTCGAAACGTAATAATAAACATTTTTGTTTATAATTAATTATATGCCATCTTTTTAAAGCCCAATTTATTGAAGGTAATATTTAATTATGGAACAACCGTTGAAATGGATCTCCAATAGTCAAATCAGGAATAGAAAAACCCCAATGCATCATATGTTACGAAGTTCTATAAACCAGAGCTATGAAGCCGAAATAATTGCTACATAGGCTTATTATGCATAAATGCCCAGAAGAATATAATGCACATCATCATTACGATCTTATAACATTAGCAGTTACTTTATGCTTATGAACAAAAAAAAGTTTACTGTTGGGGGTCACCGACTAGGTGGTAATTGTAAAAAGGGGGTCGCCGACCTAAAAAGTTTTAGAACCGCTGCTTTTTGACATTGAGCTTTATAATAGATATGTTTATATAATCAACTTTCAATTTGTAAATATCGGTTATTGCTCAATCTATATAAGACCTCTATTGAAATATTACACAAGATACCGGTACGTGATGAGAAAACAATTTGAGGGGCGGACCATAATTTCTGTGTGATAAAAAATCCATAAGTTTAGTTTAGGATTTAATGAGATCAAAATGTAACTAGTATGATGAATGAAGCTTCGAATGTTTTGATACTAGTTCTTAACTTGCTTTAGTTTCTTATTTTATTATTATTAAAAGTGAACTGAGTATTCCATCCGTCAATCTACATCCGGCAAAGCTATTTTTAAGCTGCTATTAAATATTTTATGATATAAACATTTTTAACAGCGTGTCATCGAGTTAATTTACTTTTTTTTGCACCATGGGAAGACATTTGCCAACGGGCCAGACATGGTCGGCGGACCTTTTTATTTTTGGGCATTACTGGTCTACATAATTGAAGGGTCACTGTTCAATTGTGAAAATGTTATAATAAGGTTAGAATGCAAGCTAAATATTTAAAAATAACGTTAAAAACTTTTTTATATTGTCTGAAATTGCATCAATTAATTTAAATCAATCAAGTAATTAATTTGAATTAATTTATTAAATCACAACTTAATATTTTGATTGATTCGTGTGTTGTCTTCGATAATGGATTATTGTGAAAAGTTTCAATCTGATTCGATAACGGGTAGTGGGAGGAATGACGTGTACAAGATGTTGACCAGACAGACACAAAGACGCAGTGACTTGATAGAAAGTAAGTAAAATTAAAGTGTCCCTTTCAGACCTTGCGATCTATGGGGCAGATGATGTTAAGGTCATCTGTTTCTTTTGCCAACGGTTAACGAGCAGGGTGTTATGTGGCCAGCACAACGACCAACCGCCTTTACTTTCCCCAACTAAAGTAAGGTACCTATTAGAGTTGGGTGGACTCATGGGCGCCCTAAAAATCTCGAAATTCAAAATCCCAATCTTCACCGGGATTCGAACCCAGGACCTTAGGTTCGGAAGCCAAGCGCTTAACCATTCGACCACCGCGCCCCCGACTTGGTAGAAGTGAGACATAATTGTGGGATGTGACAAAAACTGATTGACTGCTTATCAAGCTAGAGCTGAGTGCTTACAGGAAGCTCGGAAATCCTCTCCCAGATTAACAAATTACCAGATAGCACTGTGCATGTTTATAAAATGAAGGCTGCCTTAAACAAAGGTAATTTAAAAAAAAGAAAAAGAAACAGGGAAGTCCTTTAGCTATTTATATACTGTCAGTAGATTATTAAACAAATTCTGTCAATATGTAGCCTATATAAAAGTCACATTAAAAAACATTTTTCGCAATTTAAGCCAAATATGGCGTGATTTTAATTTGCAACTCCAGTTCCGCGATTGGGCTTAGTTGTAGATATCTATGTAAAATAGAAAAGTTTCTTCTTTTTAGGTTTCTCTTCTTCTTCTCCTTCAGGGACTTCCTTCTTCTTCCTCCGGAATAGTTTGGAATTTTTTATCTTGAGATAAACTTTCTTAGTGAAGTTTTTGCTCTTGTGATATTGTCGCTTAACAAAGCGCTTAAACCTTTGCCATCGAGTGAGTTTCTTTAGGGCTTCTTCGTCCTCCTCGTGTTGTGTAATGATTAATATAGGCTCCTCTGGTTCTTCCGCTGGCGGCTGCTCCAAATCCGAAGGCATGTCAACTAATGTCGAGGCTGGGGGCTCTTCTTCATCAACATCAGATGAAACGGATCCCTCGTCCGTTGGAGACGATTCATCTTCCGGAGATGTCTCTTCTTCCGATTCACCTTCGGACTCGGGAACAAGTTCTTGAGGCTGCTCTTCGGGGGGTTTAATCTCCTCTTGTGCCTTTGCCTGCAGTTGAAGGTCACAAAGGTACTTGAAGTAGATCTTAAAGGCCCACCTCAAGTGCTCGCGCTCTTCGGATAGGAGCATGGCCTTGTACATCCTGGACTCTTTGATCAAACGCTTTGGGATTTTGCCCTTTTTGACACGGTCTCGGACAATCTTCCAGTGTCTCCTGGCGTGACTGGACTTCAATCTCTTAATCTCTATCTCCTTCCTGGCCTTGATTATCCCCACAGCGTCGTGGCCGATGTCTCTGAGTTTGGCAACGTTGGCGTTGAAGAACTGCGAGATCTCGTTGATCACGTTGGACATCAAGCTCAGGCATATGAAGATGTAGAGGAGGAAGAAGATCATTAACTCTTGGTCGGCGGGAACCACGTCGCCGTAGCCTACAGTCAGGGTGGAGATGAACATGAACCAGAAGCAGTCAAAGAAACTGAGCTGGTCCGACATCACACTTAACGCGATAGACCCGCCGCCAATGTACACGAAGCCCATGACGGTGGTCATTAGAATAGGTACTGTAGATTGTGGAAGATCCGCAGTTTCTATCAAGGCTTTTTTGGACATGTCGTCTAAGCCGAACATGGCATAATCTACCATTGCGGGGTCTTCCCAAAGATCGGCGCAATTATTTTTGTCGGTCTCCGTCGGTCTCTTTTTATGAAGACATTTGTCATGTTTCTGTTTGCGAGAAGCGAAAAGACGATCTTTGATCACCTTTATGACGAAAAACCATCTCAAGGGAGAAGCAAGCCAGTAATGAGACCAGTGACTTCTTAAATACTCTCTGACAGACGGCAATTTCACTATGTTAGTATTGCAACTAAGATTTTCATTTACATTTGGAGCAATATTTTCCTCTCTTTGGATGGTGTGTTTATGCTGCGAGCGATGCACCGTGCATTTGTGGAAAACACTTTGAAGATATGTTTTATTGTTACTATCCAATAATTTACTATTATGCGAATTCTCATCAAGGAAAATTCTAGTTCCAACCGTTATAGGGTTTATGCTATTTTCTTGACCGTCTTTAGATTGCTTTATTACATACTTCCTGTTTTCCGAGCCAATATGTTGTGACGTTTTCGGAATTAGGCCTCTGCTTGCTAACCACTTATGTAGAATTTCATATTTATTTGAAGTGCGTTTTTCGGCAATTAGTTTAACCTTAGGGCATGCCATACGGTGCACCGAGTCCATACCAGTACACCGGGGTATATATGACCCTGGCGGCAGTATCGCTACAGAGTCACGAGGATATGATATCTCGTCTGCCCTCTTCCATAAACGGTTGCCTGGTAAAGTCACGTGACTGGGCTGGCCAAAGTTGAAGACGTGACCACTCAGACAGTTCGTTCGCAACAGGCTGAAAACATTCTTTATCAAAATTTCTGTTTTTCTTAATGCGTAGACCGCTAGGCTAATTAGAACTGGCATATTGCTGGAATGCTTTCTGTTTGTCGTAGAGGTTTTCTTCCTCTCTGATGAGATCCTCTGTGGATAATGTTCAGCGAGACGCTTCACTGAATGTTCAGCAATAGGCTTCACTGAATGTTCAGCAAAACGCTTCACTGAATGTTTAACGATATGCTTCAATGAATGTTCAATAGGATTCACTGAATGTTCAACGATACTTTTTATTGGATGTTGAGTGATACTTTCCATTGAATGTTGAGAGCCACTTCTTTTTGAAGTATCCGCGATACTTTTCTCTAGAATGGTGACACTATTCACCGGACAAAACTCCCGACAGTTGGACTGTAAGTTCAAATCGATAGGGTCGATCTTTGGCAATTTATTTTTCACAAACTTATTTTCTCGGAAGAGTTGGCCAGATATGCGAGTATTTTTCTTCAGGGCTTTCGACCATTTTGATTTAGTCTTTTGGCTGTAAACGTTGTTGCCAGTCCTGTCTCTCTCTTTTCTTTCTAATCGTCTGCTGTTCCATCTGAAACAAAGAGTTTAGTCTGTAGAACACACACAGACTTTAGTTTGTAATTGTATAACACACAGACTTTAGTTTATAATTGTATAACACACAGACTTTAGTTTGTAATTGTATAACACACAGACTTTAGTTTGTAATTGTATAACACACAGACTTTAGTTTGTAATTGTACAACACACACACTTTAGTTTGTAATTGTAATACGGCCTCGTGAAAGATCTCAAAGAAGATATGAAAAGAGATGCAAACACCAACAGGGACAGATGTCTGTGAAGACAGCTTGCATTCTAATACGCCGAACAGCGCTTCTGGATCAAAATCTAAAAATGTCTTCCAAATGACGTGTCAGCTTTCAACAGCCACTTATGAAATGGAATAAATTGTAGTCTGAACTTTAAAAAAAATAATTTCTTGATGCACTATGAAAAAGAACGGAATTATGGTATAGAATAGTGGTTCCCAATCTGTGTTACGCGTAAATCCTGTGGTACTTCAAGCCATTTCAAGAGGTATTCATGTACGCCCTTATTTTCCACGAATCGATTTCTCGATTTTTTTCGTTTTCCCTATATATATAATTTTCTATATAGGATTATCTACAGAGGATAAGTGAACAATCTAGAAATGGAAGGACAATTAAATTTTATCAATTAATCATTACCCCCCAAAGCATTTTCTTTTTAGTTTGAGACGAATTGAAAGTTGGAAGTGTTTCCATTTTTTTTTTCCTCTTCAGAATTTCTAGGCAGGGAAGGAAATCTTCAATGAACAAATGTAGTTTATTTAACTTTTCGTTATCGAGAATTAGATCTTGTATAGCCTAAATGACTTTTTAATCATTTTACACGTATACATATCATTTTTTGAAAAAAACAACAACAAACAAACGATTATTTAATAAATAATTAAACTGCGTACATTTTTTTCCTTTTTTTTTAGTTTTCTATTTCCTTTGGGGTCACCAAATTCACTTCGCCCAGACCTCCAATTACCTAAGGCCGGCCATGGGGAGTTGTTTCAAAAGGTTTTTAAATCACTGTTGTAGAAAACACAGTGGGATAACTCCTGTTCAAACCTGTTCGTTGGATAAAAGCTTTTCCAACAATCAACGGGAAGATAGCGCCTTCAGCTCCGATTCCCTACTGGGTTTTATCGAAAGTTTATAAAACAGATGATGCAGCTTTACAGACAGGTGAAAGGAGTTACCTTGCAATGATTCTCCAGGTAAATTCAAGCATCTGAAGGATGATCTCCCCAATGTCCCCAATAATCAGGGCAGCTATTGGAATGCAGAAACCACTGTACACGATGGCGATGACACGACCCAGATTGCTCTTTGGTGCCAGGTTACCGTAACCTAAGGGGAATCAAATCAAGTCTCAACCTAGCGTTTACTGCTCTAAGATTTTTTTAAAAAATACGTATATCTGCTGTCTGGTGTAAACAACTATTTATGTATCAGCCTATGTTTCCTTGATGAGGTAATACTGATAGAACTATCTTTACTTCGAAGAATCTGATTATACACATTGATCTTTCTCTCTCTTTTTCGTAATCTGCAATACTACGAATTTCAAAAGTCGAACAAATAAAAAAAAAAAGACAATGTAGCCTCCCAAAATAGTAATATTTTCCCTCACTTACCGAGAAGTGTGTATGTGGTCATGCAAAAGTATACTGACCCCCCGAATGACCACAGAGTCTGAGCCTCTCCATTGACTAGGACAACTCCGTTCTGAATGGCTTTGATAAAGTTGCCTTCGTATTGCAGAATTGTGAGTTCACTCCCTTTGTCCTGTGAGGATCCATCTTTCTTGTTGGTGGCAGAGTCCAACACCTGATTAAGAATGATTAAGAAGAATTTTTTTTTTTTTGGGGGGGGGGGTGAATATCTCATTGGCAGATGACTGAAATCTGATGGCCGAGCATAATGGTAAGTGGTCAGAAGATTTCAGCACAGATATCAACACCATTTGTTACAAAGCGAATACTTCAGTAAAAGTAAAGTTTTCCTTTCAGACCTATGCGATCTATAGGGTAGATGGTGTTAAGGTTATCCGTTGTTTCTTTGGCCAACGGTTAACGAGCAGGATGTCATGTGGCCAACACAATGACCAAGTGCCTTTACTTTTCCCAACAAAAGTCAGGTACCCTTTAAATTTTGGGTGGACTCAGGGGCACCCTAAAAATCCCGAAATTTAAATCCCAGTGTTCACCGAGATTCGAACCCAGGACCTCAGGTTCGAAAAAAAGCGCTTAACCACTCAACCACCGCGCCAAATGAATAGTTCAGTTCGTCTGAACAATAAAACAGGGGAAAGTTTTAGGCCATCCATATAAGTGCAGAAAGGATGCATTCTTTTCACACCTCTTTTTTAACTTATTTCAGAACCATATTTTGAGGGAACTCTAAAATCTTTCACTCTCCACCAATGAAGTATAAATTACATTATTCCTAATCTCAGACTTGCAGTTGATACAGACCTCGTTGAATTACATGATTTTTCATCACAATTAGATTGTACAGCTAGAGAACTTTGGATACTATCAAAATTAATACTGAAAAAGCTAATGAGAAATGATAAGTTATTTAAAACAAAGCTTATCTAAGGTAAAGAACTGCTAATTACTAACACTTATCTAAAAATGGCAGGGTTTAGCTCTCCTTCTGTCATATAAAACGAAATTAATTTTGTAGCATTGAATTATTAATTAATTGGTTAATTTTTGGATACATTCGTGTATTGCCATCGAGAATGAATTATTATGGAACATTTCAACTTGATCTGAGAATAAACTTGTCAATATGTAAAATGGATTTAAATCCATATAACACATCCACACTGCTCATTCTGTAGCAGTTGTTCCCCTTTACTTCGATATCAAACAAAATAATAACTCACCAATAATTAATGAACTAATTGGATAATTTTTTGGATTAATTCATGTTATGCCAGGTACAATGAATGAATGCGTAAAGTTTCAACTTGATCCGAGAATGGGAATGGAGGATTAAATATGTTTAATCTTTTGACCAGACAGACTGACCAGTGAGTTGATATAAGCTTTGTAAAAAGGGGCACGACCTGCATTCGAACTTATAACTTACGCCTCCTAAAGCCGACATTCTAACCAACCTACTGGTGAACTGCTTATGACTATAGAAGATTGTATGGATATGTAATGTTTGTTTGAAACTTACTAAAAAGCCGAGGTCAACAAAGGGAAATAATTCAGCTTATATCACTGTCAGGGTGAGGTATGGCGAGAATGATTGTTAAGTGGCTATTTTGGTATGATAGTTTTATGTTCCCTTGTTGTGAATGTGAATAGTCGTTTGCACGTGTTATGAGTGAACGTTTTAGTCTTAGTTGAATGTGCGAGAGAATGTTTTAGTTAGTAAGGTTTTGCTCCCAGTCCAGGAAGGTTGGACATGTGCTTCCTGGACTGGTCTTATGTATTCATATTTGATTGTGTGCCTAATAGTTTAATAAATTATCTGTATTTTGGATTAATTCAAACTGGAGTTGAAGTGTTTTTATTGGTGTAACAAGTATATGCGTAGCAAGTGTCATTTAATAGTGACCGAGCATTAAATAATTGTTATTAAAAGGAATGTTTAAATCCCCTAAGGAACTAAGAGCCAAATATATATATAAGTGAACTCTGACAACCACCACGTCAATAAAATAAAATTTATTTCCCTTGTTCGAAATACCAAACAAAGAAATAATTACAAATTGTTATAAACTAACTAATTATAGAAAATTTAATTTTGGATTGATTCTTATACTGTTTGATATTGGAAATAATTGTGCGACATTTCAGAATGAAGCAGGTCTAATTATAATTGCAATATGTTTACTTGAGTATTACTGAAACTCTGCTAATCTACCCAATCACACCTCTGCAATTAACAACTCTGCAAACTCACTAATCTTTACAAGCATCTTGCTCGCTCTTTTTCTGTTCTTTCTCTTCCTCTCTCTCTCCCTTTCTCTGCTTCTCTCTCTCTCTCTCTCTCTCTCTCTCTCTCTTCCTCTCTCTCCCTTTCTCTGCTTCTCTCTCT
>JADKLZ010081101.1:19225666-19264014 GCA_021533235.1 Biomphalaria straminea
TCTTCCTCTCTCTCCCTTTCTCTGCTTCTCTCTCTCTCTATCTCTCTTTCTCCGTGATTCATTGCCTTCTTTCTCATTGTAAATCTTTGTAAAATGTTTTAGATGCTACGAAAGTTCTTTCAGAGTTGAAGACGACCTACTTTCATGTTTTCAACCTCCCGCAGGACGACGGGGGATGGCAGCAGGCAGGGTTTGAACCCGGGACCACCGAGACGGCCGAACGACAGTCCATTTAATCGTAAACATAGAATAAGATCTAATAATAGGACAGGGGTCAGTAATTTCTTCAAACATATACATATAAAACAAAAACAATAGACGTCATTAATGTATTAAGAAAGTGTACGTACTGTCCCACGTTTGGTAAGTATAGCCTCCGCGTTGGTCTTTTCGTGAGTAGCCTCAATTTGTTGGAACACATAACCACCAATTATACTGTACAAAGATAAACATGAAACTAGACACCAGAATAGAAACATGTTCGTGATCTGGGAATTACTGCAACACTTTGAATGTAAATACACACTGTACCAAATGTTATAAATTACAGGCACTCCTTCAAAGAAAAATATTATGTCCTACGTGTGTCTATATTTTACTATACTCATACATGCAAATTAAAAACTCTACCGAGCCATTTGGTTTTACTGGCTGATTTAGGGAAGACGGTGCACTTAAAAGAAATCGTCCTAGAATATGGAATAAGAAAGGTACATTTATCTTTGTCACCAACTGTTAATTGTGCTGTTCCAGTAATATAAGCAAATCAAAAATATGTTTCTGATTTAATTGTCTAGTATTGTTGATCAATGCTATCATTCAAAAAGAGGTTATAGTCTAGTAATGATCATTGAAAAAATCATAAATTTAACATTATGGCTTATTTATTATTAGTGAAGTTTTAAAATCGCAGGACTTTTTCTTTCCTTGTAATATTGGAGCATGGAATGAGTTGTCTGAATCAGCCAAAAAAAAAAAAACGACTAGGCAAAGTTTAAGTCATTGATCAACATGCATGACTAGATTGACCTAGGGACACGTGTAGGACGTACTCATCTACTTTGAAGAAACGTCTGTATTTTATAAGACAAGATACGAAGACTTCACTAGACAGTGGAATTAAGACATCCAGATATCATTGCGGTGCTACCTGAAAGCCATGAGTACTCCTACTAAAACCATCAAGTGAAGAAATGAGTAATATCTGTTGATTGTCTGGGTGGCCCAGATGACTGTCGTAGTCAAACATTTGGCACATTGTTCTGATGAAATCAAATTCAAAACATAATTTTGTGTGAACAACAGAAAAAATTTTTACGTTTTTGTTGAACCCAGAGTACTCACATCAAATAATGAAAAGGATAAAAAGAATACTTTAAAAATAATAATAAAAAAAAGCTTAAAGAAGATGTACTTGTATCAATTAGTCTAGATCAATCAAACTATTAAGTTTGTAATAGATCTAGACCAACCCAACGATAACAAATCTGTGTGATTAGAAATATTTTGACCAATTGTTTTTGTTTAGCACTATTTCTTGCGTTTAGTTTTCTCCATACGTTATGATCCTATCACTTGTCTGGACCAGTTGGAGAAAATGGGTGCGGGAGAAAGAGTTATCTGCCTGGATGTTACAGTGATCGTTTTTTAAAAGCATTTATACAAACAATGTTGGAAGGGGACATAACTAAATTCGAACTCATTCTCAATCCGAAATTTCAACCATTCTGTTAGTGAGGTGCGTACGAAAAAAGAAAATTGTATAATTACTTTTCAGGGGACTAATTTAGCTTTTACCACAACTTCGGTGAAGTATAAATTCTTTTCCTTGCTCGATATACCAAACAAAATAATAAATTACCAAGAGTTAATTAACTTGTATTCTCATGTAATAAATATAAATATACAAAATTTCTGCTTGATCGTAGATTAGGTTTCAAAGAAAAAACGTGTACAATCGTTTTACCAGGCAGACAAAGAGAGATAGTGAGTTGGGATAAGCTTTGTATTAAGTGATCCATCGATGAACTAACGCACATCAAATAATAGTTACTTGTACAAATAAAATAATATCTAGACTGGTATAGGCATAATAACTGATATTAGCTTAATTACAGAATAGTGATCCCTGAACTTTGACACTAAACAAAAACCCAAAGTTTAAAATTCTATACATATTCCCATAACATTTTCTTTCGACACACAAAATTCTTGTCCTCACAATACTTACCATAATTCTCTCTGACTGACTCATCCATTATGTGGTGTGTGTCTGAAGTCTGGGTAATAAGCTGAAATCATTCATCCATGTGGCCCATGCAGCCGAAATATTGTCCAGATATCGTCCTGTACCACTAAAAAATACAACAGTGTTTTATTCAAATATGTTTGTTGCGCCCATATTGGAACAAAATGTAAGTAATTTAATCAAAGCTCGGTGTAGATCTTTTGCTATGTTCGGATAAATATAAATAATTATTTCTGTGTTGTATCCGTTGTATACTTTATTGGCATTGTTCATTATCTATGCATTTTAAAAGGTTTGCGACAATTTTGGCGAAACTTTTAACACTATAAACTCAAATTTGTTTCTTGATATTTCGAATGTAGCACAAACTAAATTTTATTATTTAATTGACAACAGAGATCCTTTAATATGGCGTCCATTGTTAAGTTTTTTTATTTTTTATTTCCTCAAGTTTCCTAATATCGTCTACACATTTTTCCATATCGAATTCTCTTCTTTGTGTTTTACTGTAGAACAGTGATGCCCAAACTACGGCCCGCGGGCCAAAACTTGACCCGAGACGTAGTTTCATCCGGCCCGCCTAACCGTCGGCACCAAAGTGTAGAAAATCCAGTCACTCCAAAAATTAAAATGATTGAAAAAATGTATCTTTACCTTCGTCAGGCCCTCACTTTGACTCAGTGGACATTCAATGTAGAACTGGAACAGTGAACGTATTTTTTTTTGTGGAACATGAAAATAATTCAAATTATTTGATTTGTAAAGAAAGTGTGTCTGCTTTAAAAAACAAACATAGGGCCTACAAATGGATTTTAAAACAAATAAAAAAGAAGCCATTCTTGATTAGAGCCACGAAAAACAAATTGTTAAACTACGCCTAGAAATTGGAGTATCAATGGGATATTTACCAAAAAGAGACACGAAAATGAGTCGTTGGTAAAATAGCTACAATGATAATTGTAATTTACATTTAAGTAAGACTAGAAGCCATTTTTCGACGCCTAAAAACAAAGATCAACTTCAAATATCCCTTTAAGAGAGCCATCGGTTTCTAACAACATTGGTTCAGGTGAATTTCATTTCGTTTTTTTTTTTTGTACCTTTTCGATCATGTGGCCCGCGACACAAGTGTCGGAATCGAAAATGGCCCGCCGGTCGAATTAGGTTGGGCATCACTGCTGTAGAATATAAGCCGATTCCTATATTTTGCATTGTAAATAAAGAGGAGATAATTTTCTTTAAAACATTTTTCAAAATAGGTGCTATATGTAGGCTGCTCAAGCAACACAACTCCTTTCTAATCTTCAATTAAAAATTCGTAATCTACAACCAGATTCGAACTTGAGACCTCCACTTGCCAATAGTGCTAACCCCTCAACCATACATTCCAAAAAAAAAAAAAGGAAGGAGCTTCCACCATATAATTCACTTTTAAAATGTCTGCTGCTTGCCTCCTAAAAAATAAACTGCCACTTTGTTAATTAGATATCGTTGTTATAACTATTAGCCTATTATTTGTATGGAATGGCGAAATTAGTATCCCAGGAAAAAACATGTTTTTGTGACTTTGTGGATAGTTGGGTTCGGTCATGACATCAATAACTTTCAAAACTTATCATTCAACGTACAGAGGAGAGAGCACAACAAAACGGGTCGTTCAAAGAAAAAGCTGGCTGGACATCGTGAAATAATGGACCAGCCTCTCCATTGGTATAGTGCTTAGAACAGCTGGCTGGACATCGTGAAATAATGGACCAGTCTCTCTATTGGTATAGTGCTAATAACAGCTGGTGACCGGAGATAGTGGAGGGTTTGGTCACGCGAACTGTCACAGCACCCCTACGTAGAGAGTCAAGGGACAGATAACCCGATGAAGTCATTCTGAAGTTTAAAGATAAGTGCAGTGTTTCACATGGCTACTCAAACCCAGTAGTGACCTGCACAAACTTTCACATCTGATGTCATTAAATCCCCCAATCAAACACTCAACTCGAGCTAAATCAGGATTAGCTCATCAACTCAGCTGCTAAGAGATGTTATGCAATACTCTTTTTAGATCTCTTTTCTGATAAAACTATTTTATTTGTTGTATGTTATAGGCCTAATCATAGTACATCAGATACAAAGTAGATACTTTGAAAAACGAGTGTGTGTATGTGTGTGTTTCTTTTTTTTTTTTTTTTTTGCCTGTTATGGTTATCTTAGAAATTATAGACGTTAGTTTTACAAAAAAGAAGATAATTATGGATTGATTACTTATGGATGATTTTTTAAATTATTATTCCAAACCAATATATATAATATAATAATATAACCAGATTGTCATAATGATTGTGAACTAATACAATAATCTTATTTTAATGATATAATTACTGTTTTTTTTATAGCCCAATGGTGTAATACACGGTACCGGTGTTAGTTTTTGGTCGATAAGTCTTCCTCTATTATATTTTTGTGGTGTCGTAAATCTCACGTATCTGTCAGAGTACTGAAGTCATATTTTGTTGTCTCTTCAGTGGCTTATTGAACGCATTGATTAGATCTACTCTAAAACCAGACCCGTGTATGAAATGTTATATTTTCGATGTTTGGGTTTTTCCATTTTATAATTAAAATTGTCTAATCCAGTCCTCTATCATTTTTCTGGGTACTCGCAAAAGGCAATACTGTGTTGATCTATGCATTGAAAATGACGATTACACTCGAGGCAGAAGTAGATATCTGACTATTTTTTTTACTGCAAGAGCATACAGTCTAATACAACACGCTGTAAAGGAAAGCTTGTTAAAAAGGAACCAATAATTTAATGGGGTCCATTCACCAAATGTAAATAAACAAATTTAGCCACTCATAATATTGATAAAATAGTGAAAATACGGATCACGTGACACACATACGGATTGCGTAATTTGTTTAGAACATATAGAGAAAATGTTGTTTGTTTACGTTTGGTGAATGGACCCCATCACTAGCATAGCATTCTAGCAAAAAACAATCTCGTCTGGAACCTAAACCAGTAACCAGCTTCCCCCGGACACATCTCGAACTGTTCCCACATCTTGCCTATCTGCGTGGCATCTGCTTCCAAATCTCGGCGCTATGTATTCCTGTAGTGCCCTCTTCCTCTTCTTTGGAGGTTCCGAAGTGATATTGGATGAGGGCTTGCAAATGTTGTTGTAACATAATAATATTATATGTAGGCTACATTTGCACGCTAGCGCGTCAGTGCAACACCGCTAGTGTTTTACGTAATAAACGGAGTTCATAATATGTCTTCCCTCTTAAATACTAGTTCGTTGTTTGTGTAACACAAATATTCTACAGTTGTGGCCTATCCATCACCAGCGTCTCTGAAGGATACCTTCTACAATGGTCTGTTGCTTTTTTTTTTTTACAAACGAAAATTTCTCAAGAATTTTTCTTTGACAAGTATTGATGAATGCTTGAATTTTTGCTTAGTGGTGACAGTGGTTATTCAGGTCTCTGTTCCACAAAAGTTCCATTAACTTAACAATGGTGTTGAGTAATATAAGTTGAACAATTGTTATGTTGTTGTTTACAAATTCTCATTTCTCTAATGAAGGGATTTCATTTTTTTAATTTTTGGGCCTCTTCGTGGTCATGCCCTGCTTTGTTCAGACTTCAGGAGTTATGTTTCCCCCTGTTAAGGTAAGATAGTGTTTTCTTGAAAAATATTCGTTTGTAATGTCAGTTTTCGTGTTCGCTATTGTGTGCTGCTTTGTTGATGTTTGTGCAAGAGAATTTAGTCTTCTGGGTGAGTTATAACTCTTGAAAAGAAATCTTATCTTATAAAATACAGATGATAATTCAAAGGAAAAAAAAAGGAAGATGATTCCGTCCTACGCGTGTTCCTATGTCAATCTAGTCATGCATGCCAACAAACCAATTACTTAAATTCTGCCAAGTCTTAGGCTTTCCTGGCTGGCTCAGGCAACCCATTCCATGCTCCAATATAACCAGAAAAAAAGGGAGCATTTGTATAAATATGTCCCAGATTATGGAACGAGGAATGCGCTTTTATCTTTGTGTTTTTATGATTTTTTTCTTGTATTTGAAGATTATGGTTCAGTCAGGTTCAGTGTTATAATTGTTACTATAACTTTTTTCTCTCCTGAAGACTTTCTAAATTTAATAATTTGGCTAAAGGTGTTACTCTAGTGACACTCTAGTCAAATGTGAATATTCGTTTGTTATGAATCTCACTGTTCTATATTTTTTTTTGTTTCTTATGAATCATAAAGGTATATAATCGCAGTTTTATTCAGACGCCTGTTGCTTTCATATTACCCGATTGTCTCCCTGAAAGTGCGATTACTCTCAAAACTTCTTTTCACCCCATTTTGTTAAAGGAGAAATTAATTAAACGGATTTAGATCTAGTTTGCGAGAACATTAATTATTATTAGTATAGTTCCATGATTAAATCTGTATGCATAAAATGTGTTAAAAAACAACAACAACGATTATGATATTTAGATTTTTAATATTTTGGAGGCGAAAGGCGAGGAAGTTGGTACCGATATATATAGATCTATAAACGTATATTTAGATGTTTTTACTAATGAAACTAATAAACTACAAATGAAAGTTTTTTTTTTTAAATAACTTTCTTTAGAAAATAAATTAGATATTAAATCATATAGATCTAAATATAAACCAGATTATAGATCTAGATCTAAACATGTACCGATAGCCTTCTCCACAGTCCTCATCGATATCACACGCCGAAATCACCCCCTAATGCTAATGTAAATTGGGTCAACTCCTTGACGTCACTTGTTTATAAATGCAGACCAATCAGGAGGCTCAAAATGGCGCCGACACTACCGTGGCGTGCATGACGACGCTTGTTGTTTATTTCGACGGAATCAACATAGATCTAGAAATCTAGATCTAGTGTACTTTCATGTTAGGAAAAAAAGGTAATGTTTCATTTATTATGTTTTATATGTGATGCTTTTAAACACATTTCCCTTATTTTTATATTATTATCTACATTTTAAATCTAGAAAATATTAGCTATCTCCTATCATAATCATCGAGTCTGTAATAATAATATTATATATTTTATGAATAAAACATGCTTTTTTTTTTGCTAGTCTAGATTCAAGTTCAGCGGTTCGTCTTGTCCAAACTTGATTTTCACTGTTACTGACCAAAACGTAGATCACTCTATTCTTGTTCGGTATAGAAAATCTTGATGCCCATTGTGGGAATGGAACAACTAAGTTTATACTTTATAATGTGTTATTTTTACATAACTGGGATCTGTGTTTGAATGGACTGGTTGTAGCAAGTCCAGTCGTGACAGTCGTGAATATTGTCAGTTTCTAGATCTATATATTTAGGCCTAGACCTATTTTTTAAGACTCTGTGTTACATTCTATAGTTATGAATATGCACCATGGTGTGATCGTGTGTATCTTTATAGATCTAGATCTAATCTACAACTTATATTAGTTACAGCTAGATCAAAAAAAAATTTAGCTAATTTAATGGTAATTTCTCCTAGGTTATAGGCAGTATATTAAATATTATAGGTAAAGATAAAATTAATAAGTGTGTATCAATTTAAAATGCAAACAGTAAGTGTACTCTGCTGTGAGCATATGGCAAAGTCCTAATTTAACAAATATAGTATAGAAATCATATTATCACCCAATAGCCAATGATTTGAGCATATTATATTGAATTATTTTGCATATGTAATATTTTATTTTTAAAAATATATATATCAGTATAATCATTTTTTTGTATATTTTTTTTTTTTTGTAAAAAATTAGGCGCTTGTACTCAGTGATGGATTAAATTGCCTAACTTTTAACTATTAATAAATTAATAACAAATGTTAAAATACAAGAAAAGTAATATTTTACCCCCACATTAAAAGAGGTCCAGAATCAGTTCGTACGGTCACAAAAAAAGCACTGAGTATAATTATTAATAAAATATTAATTGTTATTTATTATTAATAATATTAATTAATGTACACTATCTCTCTCTTTCTCTCCATAAATATAAAATCTACTTTTCTTACAACCAGGATCACACCTTTAAGCAATGAACTCTGTCAAGCGAAATGAGTCAGACAACGTCTTTGCAATTTCCGCCTCAGCCACCTCTGCTTCCCAAAACTACTGGTGGGAAACGCGGTCCATCAGCTCCAATTTCCATACCATCTCTGACTAATAATGATGATGACAGTGACCACAGTATAACAGACCACTCACCTCCTGCTCAGAACAGAAATTCAACGTTTGAGCTACCAGCTAATATTAACAAACAAAATAGCTTAATACTTTTGACAACCTCGACAAAAAGCCCAAGGGGGCTTATTGGTCCTAAAAAGTATGGGACTTCTGTGGCTAGTCCAAGAGTTTTGAACAACAACACAATCGGAACATTTAATCTGAATCACAACACATCATCGTTCAGCACATCTCATACCTCAACACCCACTTCATACATCATTCTTAGCAGCAACAACAATGCTGTGTTTAGCTTCAACACTGTTAACAGCATCAACACCACCAGTAACCACAATGACAACAGTGGTAAAATCACTCAGAATCCACCCACTAATCTCAATGTGGGGACTTCACTGTTGTCATCAACAAATGCACCCGTTGCAAGTAACAGTGATAACGTAATCCCTTTCAATACAAACAGCAATGAAATTAACGTGTTGGATCAGGCTTCTGACCTGAACAACTGCACTGCCAGTACAAGTGATGACCCAAACAGTCCTGAAGTGGGATCCAGTAGTCCTTCGGCTGCATTTGCATATGAGCATGATCATGATTATGATAATATAGCCTCCCCATCAAGTAGCACATCTAGCGGGCCTATTTATGTCAGACCGCCAGGTTTTAAACATCATGCACAAGAGATCATTGCTCCTTCACTGTCTAACAGTTTAAAGAAGAAAAAAAGTTATGCGACATTCAGTAATTTAAAAGAAGGTTTTAAAAAAAGAGAGGCAACCCCTCCAAAGCTCAAACCTAAACGAGGTAAACAATTGTGATTATATATATTGAGTGAGAATAATTTTAAAACACTCAAAATGTTATGTACCTTTTTTATAAATATAATTTTCACTTGATATGTGTTTATGATTATAAAGTTATGATACCAATAATCAATAGTCAAATAGATTTGACAAATTTTCTTGATTTTGAAGATACATTTAAATTCAGTTGTAAAATAGATTCAAATTAACACATTTTGTTTCTTTCTTTCTTTTATAATTGTTTTAATTAACTGGATAATACTGAAAAAAAAACAAACCTGCAGCATACATTATTTTTTAAACTGTCAACAGAATTTATGGCCCACTGTTTATTGCATTATCTCAGATTTTTATGTTGACTGAGTTTCTTTTCTCAGAGTTTTAAATTTTTCATGGCATCATAATGGAAATGCTAAAAGAAGTTTTTTTGTCTTTCAGAGCCCTTGCCTATGAAGTTACGAGCTCTGCCACAATCATTCTGGCAACAGCCCAACGTGGCACATCAGGTGTCCCCATCCACACTTTTTCCTGTGTTGCCACCTTTGCAGAACAGAGAAACAGAGGAAACTTTAATGGGTAAGTACATTTAGCACTAAGTTCCTTTTGTCAACTTAGCACTGAGTTCCCCTTGTCAACTTAATTAATGAGTTTCTCTTGTCAACTTAAATTAGCACAGAGTCCAGTTTTTATTTTCACTCAATGTTTTGGTGATAAACTGATAAAGTTTCCATCTTTATGTTAAAGTTACCAGGCATTCAGATAAGGGGAAACATCCTCAATGTTTTGATAACTTAGACAAAGTTTTTTTTTTCCTTGAGATTTTCAATTACATAGAAAGCTTTTGTCCTTTTTTTTTTTTTTTTTTTTTTGAAAAAAGGAAGGGGGGTGATAATTTTAGCATTTAATGTATTATGAATACTGTATGATTATACTCAATGGAGACACTCATTATATAGTTGTGAATTTTGAGAATCTTTGTGTCAACTCTGAAAATATCACTGATGTCATAGAAAGCAATGGTGGTTGATTATTATGATGATCCAGGATGGATGCCTGCTTGTGTGGTAAGAGTTGGACTGTTGTTCAAATTTCTGGATGTTTCCAGACTCATACCTTGCCCAGTGCCATCTCCCATGTTTCCAGACTCATACCCTGACAGTGCCATATAAATATCCGTATTCTTGTGGGGGGCTTGGACTAGGAATTATATTATCTTCAACTCTAAAAGTAACATGTAAAACATTAAAACAAAACATTTTACACGAACATGTCAGTACCCACATTTTACCACAACACCCTAGGGGGAATGTAGGATGATTTTGTTTTTAGCAAATGGTTGTCCGTTGATACTAAATGCAGTCATAATATGTACATTTAATACATATTTTTGTTTAGTGCTCAGTTTTAACAGCATCAGTACCACCAGTAACCACAATGACAACAATGGTAAATTTCTCTCAGAACATACCAACCAATGTCAATGTGGGGACTTCACTGCTGTCATCAACAAACACACTCATTGCAAGTAACAGTGATAATGTAATCCCTTTAATTACAAGCAGCAACAAGCCTAACTCTCAGCAAGAATGCACAGCAAAAAAAAATTATATAGACTTTGTGATTGAGACAGAGATCGTACTCAGAAGTGACTGAATCTGTGATAGGATTTATTAGCCGAAATAGACAGCAGGTTGCCACCATGGCAACATGCGAACAGGGTCGCCAGAAAAAAAAAATTGCTTTATGCAATGTAATGATTGCCATTGCACTCGACTATGGGGGATCGAGAGTTTTGATTGCAGACAGTACCTACACTATCAATATACAAGAGTGATGGGGTGATAATAATGTTTTAATTATTTTGATATCTTTAGAGTCCAGACTTTTAAAATGATTCTTCTCTTCATCATGCAGATAAGACATAGGTAAACATCTTGTTTTTAGAAAAATAAGTTTCAAACATGTTACACCCATTATTACTGCGACTACCCAAGTTATCAAGTAACCAATACCGTAAAAGCCAATGCTATTCAAATAGTTAAAGTAGAACAGTGTAATGAGTTGATTGATTTTTTAAACTTGTAATGCATCTTGCTTAAGCTGTTGAAGTGCTTTGGCTTTCGGAAGTAGGGCAGAGTGGCCAGTACATGCATCTCTCTCTCTGGTGACGTGAACTTACACATAGAGCAAAAGAAATGTAGGATTAACCATTGTAGTGTAGTTTAGTCGCACTACGAGCACTAACTTGCTTTCTCTTCAACCACTAAGCTATAGTGTTTTGCCTCAGTCTCGAAGTCCATGTTCTTAAAATGGGGCTTGTCTTTAGAATTCAAACCAATTGTAAGGTCTTAATTGAAAGAACTAATTGTTTAGAACGGTGAAGTTGGTGGTTGGGAGTGGTGGAATAGCAATATACAAACCCTTTGGAATATTCGTTCGGAATTTTAACAATGAGTGCTTATATATGAAACTAGTTCCTATGTAAAGTCCACTACGTATGCGAGAAGCTCTTCACTGGAACCAGAACTCAAAATCATTAATGCGATCTTGATCAATACACGCTTACATCAGCAGTCCGAACAAAAGACCGACCTGCACGGGTGTGCACTGAAAGATAAAAGCCCTACATCTTTGTAGGCAGCGGACGCGCGAAGAATTGTTCATGCCAGTGATCACCATACTACGGTCCGCGGGACATATCCGGTCCATGAAGTGGCACTATGAGGCCCTTGAAACAGCCCACAACGCTTATAGAAGTCATAGTGGGGAGGTTGTATTGAACTGTCGATGTAATGCTGCCCATGGTGGAAATGTAGACCCATATGGCCCCCGAACCGAAATAGGTTGGGCATCACTGGTTTCTGATGACGAAGTTGACACAGTCCGTGATCCAAGTCTAGAATTACAGGACACCATTGTTCTAATATTGAGTTTCGTTAAAAATTTTGTGCGCTGTGTCTTTGAAATCCTGGTATTGATTATAGAGTGCTCCGCATTGCTGATGTAGAGAAAATATTGACTTGAAACTGAAATCTTTTATAAATCAGTAAGCGTTCTCCGTAGGTATCCCTACTTACGTGTACGTTACAGCGTTGTCAATGCTCAGTACCTGAATTGTAGCTCCTAACAGCTAGTACTACTTAACTGACGTAGGCGTATTTAGACTAAATGAAATTTTAAATAACTTGAACAAACTTCGTCCTTAAATGAAAACTTAATAGACATTTTATTAATAATATCTACAGATTCAACTTGAGATGAAATATAGATCTCTTAGGCCTACATGTTATTGTAATGGAGTAGCCATACCCACTTTACCACAAGACATGTTATTAGGAAATGTTAGAAGGATTAGAGCATGTACCATGAGAGATATAGAGAGTTGGCAAAATAAATACAGCCATTTGTTACACTTAGAGAAAATACAAATACCAGACAACATAGTAGACACATGAACTCATGTAGAACTTAGTTATTGGAGTATATGTTACTTGTAGTACCTGTTCATCTTGTGACGGATGTATAGAATCTCGCAATCTGTAATTCATCTTACAAGGTACGCACGCACTTAATCAACTTGATCATTTTAGAAATACTTCAAGTACATCTGAGCTACACATGCATCAGTTACAATAAATACATGACTGATACAACTGCGCCTAATTAATTATAAGCATATGTTTATTTATAGTATTTCTGTATTGTCTTGCTTTACTAGTAGCCTACATGTATACTATTCCACCATTATATTATTCATTAGACTTTCATGACTTGGATGTGTGCCAGTATGATTTGATAGCACATTGGGACAAAAAATCACAGCGATTAATGATTTCTGTACATGTACTCATATAATGAGAAACATGCCATCACAGCGAGCATGGCTAGAGAAACTTTATCTGATACCAGAGTGAGAAGAAAGCCGTGACTGTGGAACACAAGTCATCTTAATGAAGATTGCACTACGTCTAGTGGCACTGGAGGGGAGAGGGGGGGGGAGGTCCTGACAGGTTATCCCCTTCTTGTCGTTAATTAATAAGTCCGCGGACGTGTCGCATTGGATCGATATGGTGTCAGCCTGATCTCAATATGGTCTTAATCTTAAAATGGTCTCAGTATGATATCAACATGGGCTTAACTTTGATCATGGTATTGTCTTAGTCTAATCTCATTCTGATGTGGTCTTAACTTAATTGTTACATGGTTTCAATCAATTCTCAGCATGGTCTCATTATGGTGCTAATGTGGTTTAATTGGAAGAAAATAAGCATAGGCTAGTAATATCATTATTCATGGCTTTCGATACAAAGGATTTTTTAAAGTCTATCTCTTGTGGAATGTATTTTATTGGTCTGACTAATACCACTTTGAGGTGTTGCTATCTATAGTAGACTGTTAAGAACAACACACATTCCATTAGGTAGCTATTAGCAATAGGATAGAACTACCTAAAATAGCTGATAGTAGATTTTATGCTAGGTAGCAACGGAGAAAAAAAAACGACTTTTTAATGAAACTTGAATAAATATTTTCTATTAAAGGAAAATGTCATTTTACACCTAAGCATTATCTTTCATATCTAGTTGTCATTACTTATAAAGTGGACGTATTTGAACTTCGTCATAACAATCTAACTTGTAAGTATGCTCCCTTTATCCGCAGTTGTGCACTGCTTCTACTACTGTATCGTTATGTAGAAATATTATATTGGCTATCTATCTATGTATCTATCTATCTATATGTCTGACTGTCTCTCTTTTATATCGAACCAGGTATATTTTGTTGAGATAGAAACAACAAGCTAATGTCTAGGGCCTGGAGGAAGATTAAGTTATGCTTACTTCTTAGTCTAGTAGAGATCAATCTGGAGCAATCGATATCTCATTTCGTTATTGGAAATCAATCAAAATAAAGATTGGTGTCTCTCTCTCTGCAAACGAGTTTATTTCTAAAAATAGTTTCTCGGCTACGAAGACGACAATGAATAATAAGTTTGAATGAGAATTTTCTTTTTGCGGCTGGTCTTTAGTCTTGTGTGTTCTATATTGAAGTACTGGGTAGGCCTATGTGAGAAGAGCTCTTGTCTTGTAGAGGAATAAGAAATGGCGTCAAACTGAACATGGTGTGTGATCTATATGTGTTTGTGTAGACACATTTGTAATTGTGGTCATGCTAGCATGGAATGAGAGTCGCTTATCACCGCTGATAGCCATGGCTGGGCTTGGTATATCTTGTATCTCGCGTGCTAGACAGGAACATGCAGTAAGTGACAGGAGGAGAAAGTGGAAAACAATGATTCGGGTAGCGAGTCTTTTCTGTCAGTTGTCAACTCTGTGATTCAAATAAACAAATAGGCTACACAACAACACTTCTTACAAAGCTTATATCAACTCACTGGTCTATATAGGATTTGTCTCTGTACTAATGATATAGCGCCATGAGCATTCCTGGACGTCATTAGAAGGAGGCAGGCCTAAATGGGATATTGAACGGTTTGACCACAGTGTGGCCTTTAAATACCATTGAAACTTACTGATGAAATAGTCTAATCTGTAAAGTGAACTGATCTTGTACGTTGGCTTAACGTCTGCTAAGCAAGCCCAAAATTTAAACTCCTCTATTTTCCTTTTTATTCCTAATGAGATTAGCCCATGATTACGCCACAAAAGAGACAGTTCAAAATGTATACTTTAGTGTATAAAATCTATAAATTAATTATTTTTTTTCTTTCGCTGTACACATTTCAATGTACACAAATGACGTGTGTGTGTGTGACCTATTCTTTCCCTCCTTTCTCCAGATGAGCGCCCAGTCACACCTCCAGAAGAGAAGGACACGATGAGAAAAAGTTCTCAGATTCCAGAACGAAAGCTGACAGTGGCCAACACTGACCTTTTGTTTAAACTGTTCGAATGTATCAGTGAAGAAAAAACTAAAACACAAGCAGTCCCCAAGACCAGAGCCCAGCCCAAGTAAGTCCAAAAAAGTAGACTAGCATATCTTGATGGTATTTTGGGTTTGGTAGTTTTATATTTGACTTATAAGTGGACTTTCCTACAGAGTAAGTAAAGCCCTTTTTTTAGACCATACTCTCTATAAGGGCAGAATGTTAACCCTTAAAGTGCTGAGCTGAAATTACAATTCTGATGTTTAGTGGCCAAACTACCACATGCGTTTAAGGGTTAAGGTCATATGTTTCTTTAACCAATAATTAACAAGCAGGGTGTCATGTAGCCACCACAACAACCCCTGCCTTTACCCCCCCCCCCAACTAAAATCATGTACCCATTAGAGTTGGGTGGACTCATGGACATCTTAAAAATCTGGTAATTCAAAAACCCAGTCTTCACCAAGATTTGAACCCAGGACCCCAAGTTTGAAATCCTAGTGCTTTTCCTTTAGAGTATAAGATTATATTTTCTTACCCAACCCTCTTGCAGGAAAGTATCTGACTGGGTTGGAACCCAGGACCAACTAGATAACAATCTGGATCTTAAATACTTAATTTTATAATAATAAATATTTAGCTATACAATAATAAATATTTAGCTATTCAATAATATATATTTAGCTATACAATAATAACTTCTTTATACTATAACTAAACAAAGTTCATGATTTGAAGACTTATTAGAAGACACTCTTTAAATTAAAGTTAGCCTTATATCTGTTTTTATAGCTATTTTTTCCTTTTTTTGTATTTTGTAATCAGGTCCCGTAAATTAGTTCCTAAAAGTAACACTAAAGGACTTTTCTTGGGCAATGACCCCTTCATGGTGGATGCTGTGACTGAGAAAATATTTCCTCAGCTGACCCTGGAGGGGTCCAGACATTCAGGGGGAGGCAACACTTCATTGCAGCTCATCACTTTCAAAGAAGGAGACAAAACAGTGACACTGCCCTCCCTTAGCATGGAACAGAACTATCCCCAGATGTTGTCAGAGTTGGTGATGCACATCTAACATTCAGGCCTGTGCTGACCCCAACAGTGCCGGATTTCGACTTGAAAAAGCCCTAAACTATTAGAGATATGGAGCCCCAGGTATTATCTGTCTTTGCTAAATATTTCTGAGGGACCCTAAACTTAAGCTTGTGTTGTTTATAGGGGAATTCTGCATTGATCATGTGAGAGACAGGAAGTAAGTAGTGCTTGATACGGACCACGAATTGCATGATGGTCTGGATAATGGAGTCTTTTGTTTTAATTCCATGTGATGAGTTGTAATGCAGATGTGATTACTGGCAGATCTACACAAGCTTTAGTATTCAATACATTTAAATCTCATAGACATATAGAACAAGTTTCTAATGCCAAAACTAATAATAGGCTACTTATTAGTTATTTTAAAACAGCTAAACTAGATGTCTAGATCTAGATCTGATTGGCTAAAACACAATCTTTAATGATTAATATTGTTAATTTTTTAACATGTTTATATAAACACAATTTTTTCCAAGATAACACTCCAGCAATTTTTAATGTGTTTAATTGTTTGCTGTACTTTTTGTCTCTCAACACATGATTACAAATATTTGGAGAAGTTCAGCTTCTTGTTTTGAAATATATTTTGTTAATGTGCTTTTTTTTAAAATATATTTTTTGGTTTGTATTTATTTTTTTTATGTACAAGATTTTTTATAATTGAATGTAAGGTTAAAATCATTTTTTTATGAGATCTTGTTTCATCATATATCATAATTACTTTAAAATAATTAAATTTTTAAAATTTTTTACTGCTAATGGATCAATACATTTTACTTTACCTCCTTTCTAGCTCCCCAATCCAAACATTTTAATTGACTCTTTTCCTTTAAAAACTTTAATTTTTTAAAAATTATTATAAAATGAACAAAACCAGTAAAGCCAGAAACTTAAATTATGTTTACAATGAATTTTTATATAATTAAAGACAATTTATAGTTTTGCAGTAAATGAAGGCTTTATATTTTCTTTAAGATTTTTGCTGAATAAAAGTTCTTAAAACTTCAATTTTTTTGTAAAATCTGGCTTCATGCATAAAGGTGTGGGACATTGTAAGTTTAAATTATAGTCTCCTACCATAGCTTGATAGGGTTGCCGCCTGTTCATGTGGCAGGCCTATGACCCTAGACTGCCCTCTTAATGGCCCTGGGTTTAAACTCTGCCCATTGCCATACTTGATGTCTGGTGGCAAGTTTGGGCTAGGATGTAAAAATCTTTCATTCTGAAGGAACATAAAAACATGCAAAACAAGCATTGAAATAAAAAAATCTGTTAAAAAACAAACTGGTAATAGAGTCGAAAACAGAAAAATTATTAAAAGAAAATAGATTATTGTTTTTCATGGATGATTTTTAAGTGTACTTCTGCCCAACTTATACACCAAATCAATTTATGAGCTCTTATCAGCCGGAATTCCGAAACTAACTTCTGTTAATCAGACGACTAAATGCAATAATACAGTTACAAACACTTAAGCGCGTTCTCCTGCTCTCCTCTTGAAAATATAAACAATCAGTTTTATGACTTTCTGTTTAATAGCTGTGCACAGTACAGCTAGATAAACTTATGTTAAAGTTCAATATTTAAGATCACTAAATCTTTTTATAACCTGCAGAATATTTTTAAGTGTACAAATGTAAAAAAAAAGCTGTTTCTGTGATAGTAACATTTTAAAATGTCTTTAATCTATATATGCCTGTATTTAAGCTATTGGCATTTGTATTTTATTGTGTGTGTGTGTGTGCTAGTCTACAAGTTGAGAGTAATGTAAGTAAAAGAAGTGGTGACTTGTGTTTGCTAATTGTATCTCATGTTTTTGTTTTAGAGTATAATTATTATGACTTCACATTCCAGAAGCATAAATAAATTGCATACTAAACATTCCAGTACCTGTACATAAAAATATTTCAACTATTATTATATTTGTGTGTACATTTTATTTATAATTTCAACAAAAATTAGCTTGAGTTTTTCATGCTATATGCAGCCGTCCATTGAAAATTATCATCTTTTATTTATTTATTTTTTAATTTTATTTACTCAACATTTACAAAACAAAAATATATATATATATATATATATATTGTACAAATTGTTCTATTTTAAACATGGAAATATTTTAAAGAAATGTGACAGATTTTCAGCTTTTTGAATTCTATATTTACTGTTCTTACTTGGTATTTCGATTTTTCGCTTTTGCCATTTCTGCTTTTATACGTAAGTAAGATTCATAGTAAATATTTGAGTTTGTTTTTTTTAATAAAAACAAAGTGCTGATTTTTGTTACAATATGAAAGTCATTTACTTAGAATTTTTAAACATGTGATTTGAAAGCATTTCACTAAATATTTATTTTACAAGCCAGCATATTTCATTTTGCCGTCCATATTGTTAGATGTCTATTTTATTTATTTCTTTTAATTATAGACATTCCATCTTTAAAAAAAAAAATATTGTCTACATTGTATGTATATATATGTATTGTATATAACAATATTAATATATGTATTTATTTATAATTACTTAATGAACCTTTACAATGCTTCTTTTTCCTATTTTTTAAAAAATTAAATTAAATCTGAGGTTTTACTTTCAAATGAATTGAAGTTTTTACTTAAATTTCATCAAATGTTTTACTTTAAATTTTATGTAAATCCTCTTCAAAGAAGATCAGATTTACATCAGTTGATTTTATAATCTTAAAAACAATTTTTTTGTTTTGTTTTAATAATCTACTTCATATAAATTCTATTTTTAATATGAATAATAATTCCATTTGCCTTAAATGTTTAGAGAAAGAAAGTGCTTGAAAGTGTAAGGGAAATGGAATTTTTAAAAAGTTTGATTTTGTTGTGAAAGAAAACATTCATTTATTATGGAACAGCAAACCCAACTCATATTTATAGAAAGGAGTCTTCTTCTTACAAAGCAAACACTTGACCTTATGTTTAACATGAACAAAATCAAAATTTGACTTTTGATTATTTTTATTGCCCTGTATTGATCATGAAACATACCCAAGTTTTCGCCATTTTTGTTTTGAAAAAAAAAATGTTTTAACTAGGACTGCAGAGTTCATAAAGATTCAACAAGACAAAATTAAACAAAGCCAATAGTTAGAAAAGAATGCTAGATGAAGGCAACTTGGTAACTAGATCATCAATCGGTTAAGGTTCTTGAGAAAGTGCTTCAGTTTTCTCTTTGAAGATTTGGAGGTCACCATTTTGAAATTATTAATTCAAAGAACTTTTAAACAGAAAATATGAGTCAATCAGTTTATGAGGTGGTGAGACTGATTGGCAATACTCCTTAGCTCCCTATTTAAGGGGTTTGTGTTTGAATCCTGACTTGTACTTATTTGTGTTTGCTGAGCATCCAAAAGGCAGCATGGAAACCTTCTCCTATAAATGGATCATAGCACAATGGTCGGACTAAAGCATGGAGTAAATACAATGAAAAAAAAAGTTTAAGAATAAAACACATAGAATTATAGATTTTATCTTCCTCTGTACAAAATTCTGTAATGTCTCATGTGGCCTTCAAATTTTTTCAAACTTGTACAGCTAAGAGAGAGGCTGTAGTAATTCTACAAAATGCTAAATGGATCAAGTCTTTGCTTACTAAGACTAGAGAAGATTATTTAACCTGTGTTCATGCTGGTTCTTTCAATTCATGAATAGTTCAGAGTATGACAGCATTGAATGTCTGAAAACATTATTACAATCATGTTGACATTATATTTGTTTCAAAAGATTGATGTATTTATTACACGTGTGATACCTTGTGATTACATTACAATGTCAAAACAAAAGGTCTAATTGGGATCTTTATTGATTATCTACCTTGTTTTTGTTTTTTTTTTAACCCAAAAACCTTTCACTTAAGACAATTAAGTAGATTTTTTTTTATTTATTGTATCAAGATTCAAGCTACATGGATTACAATGTCTGTGGCATTTTACGTCTCTAGAGACGATCTTTTCCCCTTGCAAGCTCTTGTGTGACTAAAGAGGCCGATCCTTGATACACAGCTGCGATCGCAGGTTGGGCATATGTAGTCACCAGGCGCCGTTGCACTTTCACCCTTCTTTCTGCTTCTGTTGTGTATGGGATCTGCAATCAAAGACCCCCCTTACAATGTATGCCTTAATTAATTATCTACATTAGTATATGAATCCTTTAACATGAGAAGACAGACCTATGTTTTTTTTTCTAAAGAATATTCCTCAATAGTTTTATAACAGTAGCTGCCTAGTCTCCTTAATTTATAATTAAAGTGAGATTGACTATGTTTGCTGAAGAAAAGTTTGATCAATATATGACATTATGAACTCTTGCTAAGCTAAATCTCACTATTTGGATGTGATATTGGTGTCAGCACTTCAAAGTGCATCAAGTTATCTCATCAAGAAGCACACTTGTATATTCTATTGCAGTGATATATTTTAGTGTCTTTTTACTTTGTATTCAAATAGCATGACAGATCTGAAATAAAAAATGTTTTAAAAGCCATTTTATTTTATTTTATTTTTTTGCTATATTTTTTTTTATAATCATAAATAAAGTTAGTCACATCTTTTGATTTCATATCCTAGGGCAAAGTCATACTAGTGCTCTATCATCATTGGTGCTTTAGGTTGACTGAATTGGTCTGAAAACGAATGTTTTTTGCATCTCTAATTAAGTATGTATGACTACTTTAACAGAAGTTGCAGTGGCTGAGTGGTAAAGTACATGGCTTTTTAACTGGAGGTCCTGGGTTCATATCCAGGTAAAGACTGGGACCTTTTTACTTTCGGGATCTTAAGGGCGCCTCTGAGTCCACCTAGGTCTAATGGGTACCTGACACTAATTAGGGAAAAGTAAAGGCAGTTGATGGTTGTGCTGGCTACTTGACTTACTTGTTAACCACAAACCACAGAAACAGATGACCTTTACATCATCTTCCCCATAGATCACAAGGTCCGAACACGGCACTTACTAGATTAACACATAGATATGCATAGGAGAATTTTTTTTTTAATTAAAGTTTTTAATTAGTAAAACAGGAAGATATGTATAAATATGTTGCCACTATTTTGTTGGCTGGTAGATTTCACTGGTAGAGACATTGAATGATTTTAATAACTACGAAATAAGATAATTTATTATTGATCGAATCTAATGGAAATTCAGTTTGTTTGACTACAATAAAATAATAATAAAATTGTATTCTATGTGAGAGAAGGCATGGTGGCTGTGTGGTAAGAGCTTGGCTTCTGAACCAGGGGTCCCGGGCTTTAATCCTGGTGAAAACTGGTATTTTTAATTCGGGATCCTTGGGCACCTGAGTCTACCCAGCTCTAATGGGTACCTGACATTTTGGGGAAAAGTAAAGGCAGATATAGAGCTACTTGTCTGAACACTCAAGTATATACATTAAAACAAAGAAGAAAAAGGAAGATTTATAGCTATGCTTCTAATAATAAAATCTCCTACCTTGAGACCTAATGCTTATTTCCACCAGTTTAACTTATTTTCTTAAAAGAAAAACTGAAAGAGCTTGCCAGATATTGTGTGTAGTGCATTGTGGGTTGTGTATCTCACTGGGCTAATAAAAAAAAATTTATGCCACAATTTTGAAGGAACAATTTACACTTTTTGCTCGTTCTGAGATAATTGTGTAAAACAAAAAGAAAACAACCAACAAAGACCACATCACAAATGAGGAGATTTGAAACACAATGAATATTCCGTTCTATCATGACTTGCTGACTACTGTCAAAAATGCAAACTATATTTTTATGGCTATATTAAAAAGCTACCCAGGGCTTGCAAGGCCTTTCTTAAGGGAACAGAACCAGTAAAAAGAAGAGGCAGACAGAGAAAGTGATGGAAAGACAGCATATGGCCCAACATTGAAAGAGATTATAGTCAAGGCAAAATAAAGGAATAGAGAAAGACTTGACAGATCATATGTGGTGCCCCAATAATCCAAGAGCTTATGGTAATGGTAGGTAGGTAATGGTGAAAGAAGAAACAAACCAAGTAGAACAATACAATTAATTAGAGACAAAAAAAAGAGAACATTCTGCATTGGGATACATATTTAATATCAGACATGCACACAAGAATTACAGTAACTTTTAAATGCATTGACTGGTCTTATTAAACATGATGCATATACATTGTTGTTAAATTCTTTATTTAAAAGGGAACACACACAAAACCTTAACCAATAGAATGTTTACTCTTTTGTTTTTTGATTATCTTATTTGTGGGAGCTTTCTGTTTAAAATAAAAAGGAAATTTTCTGTTAACAACCTAAAAATATATTTATTTTGACAATTCTGAAAAAAATTATGTACAAGTTCACTTAAAAATAAAAAAATTTGTACAAAAGTATCACATTTTCAAGTCTTTATAATGTTGGTATCTACATTTGCTACTTTTATTAATTTTTCTTCAAAACACTATACTACATCTCTCATAAACAAGTCCACTGGTACTAAACATAGTTTATTTCAAAGCCTTAGCCTTTCTTAGACTGTCAAATCTATGACAATCCATAGCAAGCATAGACCTCTATATATTACAGTGTTACAATTTCATATGACATATATAAATATATGAGTGTACATGAATGTAACAAGCTTTATACAAAATACAAACTGATTACGGAAAACCTGATTCTCTGAAGCTTTATTTCTTTGCTTTTGAAATTCAACATTGAGAGTAAAAACTACAACTTTCTAGAATATATATATAAATGATGATCTATAGATCATCATCATTCTTAATCTTTAGATTTGAAGAAATTGCCATAAGAACTTTATTCCTTGGAATTGAAAATAATTACCATTATTACTATAACAAAAACAACAATGGGATAAATAATAATTGCATGGGGTAACTATTTTCTTATAAAGAAACTTATTTAAAATTTTGTTTAAAACAAACTAATTGAAAACAATAAAGATTAGAAATGAATGCTTAATATCCCATCATATAAAATTTTAGTCTAAGGAAGGTCTAATCTTCTTGTTATGCAAGAAGTTAAGTTAAAAAAAAAAGATTGATATCAGGATTTCTGAACATTTCAAAATGATATTTAAAAAAACAACAACTGTAAATGTGTGTGTATACCAATATATATATTTATAAATAAATTTAGTAGAAGCACCATTATTTAAATGTACAATATTTACAAGTGGATTTTACATTCACAGAATATTTTGCTGATACTTCAAGCAAACTTCGACAAGTAGTAGGGGAGATAATTCTTTCTGTACAGTAATATTTACAGGTTTCAGCTCTGACTTTACTAATGCCAATTTGTATTTAAAGAAAAAATCAATAAGCAAATAATTAGTTTACTGTCATCAGATAATATGAATGTTGGATCACTTTCGTTTTAAAAGAAGAATCAAGGGACAGAACTTAGGTTAGTAGTAGTACAAATTTGAAAATATTTTTATGCTAAATTTATGAATTTTCAAACTTCAATGAAAAAAATAAAACTATCATTGGACTGCTGTGACACTGGGATATGTATGAATGGAAGAGATTTACAAGAAATGCTGGCTTACAAATGTTGTTGGGGAACAAGAAATGCTGGCTCATACAATGTTGTTTGAGGAAGAAAAAATGCTGGCTCATACAGATGTTGTTTGAGGAAGAACATTTTGTTTTAGTCCCACTGAGTTCAGTCTGTCTTTTGTTTCAGGAGTTGTGGTCTTCTTAACCTCTGACCTGTGATCAAGCCTTAAGAGGCTCTCTACCAAACTGCTGCTGCTGTGTCTCTGAGATTTGTCACTGGAAAGCTTCAGCAGCGATTTTTTCTTCTGTGGGCAGTTGTCTTCTTCTAGCCAGCTGCTGTGCCTTGAGAACAGCTTAGTGCTAGTACTTTTTGTATTGGATGCTGGAGGAGATGTGGACTTGTTTGGTATTGTAGACAACAGCAAGCTGGCAACATGTGGGGAAATAATTGGACTGCTCTGGGACTTTTGGGGTATTTCTGGTAAAGATTGATATGGAAGCTGTGTTTGAACACCAGACATATTTTTTTGCAAATTGTTGTTTCTTTCCAATTTAGATGGTTGATCAGTAAGAGTTTCCTGTGACGATCCAATTGAGGACCTTTCATTGCTGTCCACTCCATCCTGAAGAATCTTGACTCCTTCTAGAAGAATATCCTGACAAGATTTATCCAAATTTGGATTTTTGGCATCAGAACCAGTGTAGTCTGTACTTTTGTGCAATGTCTGGTCTGACTTTGTTAAACACAGCCTCCGCATATCCTGTGCCACCAGCCCATTAATTTGAGGATTTTTAAGGGGCTTACTGTTGTAAATGTCTTTCTGGGAATCTTTGACGCAGAATCCTTTTCTTAAAAGCTCTGAATTATTATCCAATGATGAAAGACTAGAATGCTGAATTGGTATTGGAGCTGAGATTTTAGATGTGTCCAAATTCATTTTTAAGTCATCTCGTACTTTCTTCCCAAAAGCTCGGCCAAGAGAGCCCTAAAAGAAATAAACAAAAATACTATTTAATTTATACATTTGTAAAATATTACTTTTTTTTTCTCACACCATGCGATTAAATTTTTATCTATAATTATTGTTAGAACATTGCTTTACAGCCAAGCATTAAAAAACATACTGGTTATAAAATTAATCATTTAAAGTTATTTGCCATATCACATAAGTATACATGTTATCTCAATTAGGTAAAAATATGCAAAGAAAAGAAAAGTTGAAATAAAAAGCAAAAGAGAAAAAAAAAAAAAAAAAAATATATATATAGGTTTTTCCAATATGAATTAAATTGTACTGAAGGTTATTAAATTGAAATACTAATTTAGTTTTGAGGAAAACTATGTTACAATATATAAGATGCATGCAGAGTAGAATGAAAAAGTTATAAACAATATTTTTGTTTGAAATGTTGGGTCAACAAAGAATGAAAAGAAAAGTGTTTAGATAATACAAAAGATCACAGGCAACAAGTTTGTTGAGAAAGACAATGTCAATCACATCAGCATGCATTTCATTTTAATTAAAGCTGAGGTTAGAAACAGCAATTTAGTATTTATGGATTCATATACTTTTATTAATTACAATATTTATTGCAAATCATATATATATATATAAATTTTTCTAAACCTATACAAATCTTGCTCTATGATCTCTTTTACTCAGAGTATTTCAAAAAATGTTCCCAATAAAATTTTGATTATTCTTTTTTTCGCCCCAATGCTATGGTTGACATGTCTGATCTAGAAAGCATGCAGAAAGAGAATGTGAGAAATAAATATTTGGAGTGGCCTCCACCAGACAATATGTCAATTCTCACAAACCCTAAAACTCAGTCTCGACCTTCCTTCTTCTGCTGACTTTCTGCGACCCTTGTCTGCTGCCACCTGGAGATTTTTCTCCTGCAAACTTTTCCGGCTTCTGTTTGAGTTGTTCTTACTGTTGTCAATGCTCTTAGCCTCAACGTTGTCTAGAGCTGCCCTGTTATGTTAGAAGCAAAAAGTTTCTGAATAAAATAGACTTTTTCTTTTATCATTCTAAGATTTCCAAGTATATGGTTTCTAATATTGACTAGAAAATATATATATATATATATATAACATTCTCTAAGTAGACATCTACTTTAATAACACTGTCTGACATGTTTTATATTTGCTATATTTACAAAGGAATATATTGAGCTATCATTAATATTTATCTAACACAAGTACTATTCTTCATAAAAATGTGATCATGATAACCATTTAATTACTTGAATTAAATATGTAAAAAAAATTATTTAGATTTTAAAAATTTGGAAATGTTTATTACATACTTGAAAAAGAATTAAACTTTTGAACAAAAAAGGAGAAAAAAATGTGTAACTTAAATTTTAAATATTTATTTATTATTCTCTTATTTTCATGTTCTTCAAAAGCTCAACTTTACTATTTTTATTATAAAAAAAACCATATGGTGACCTAACTACTAATAAAAACCTAAGTATATATTTCTATGTGAAGAACAAATTGAACAAAGGAAAATCAGATTTTCTTCTTTAAATTTCAATGCCATGAAAGAAAATATTTAATTGTCACAAAAATTGGACAAGACTCCAAACCAATACAAAATTTGCCACATATTGATTTAAATTTGTACAACAGAATAAATGAAGACACACAATCCAGTTTTGAAACATGAGAAAAGTAGAAAAGAAATGTTTGTATGGCCTAATAAAATACAGAAAAATATAAGACCCTGTGGAATCTATGTTGATAAAATATATTTTAAAATGAAGAAATAAAAAAAGTGGGTGGTGACAAACACTAAAAAAATTTTTGTAAAAAGATAAAACGTTGAAAAAAAAGTAAAGTTGCAAAAAGAAAACTGGGAGGAAGGCATCCACAAAATCTACATTTAGAATACCTTAGAAGTTTTATTCCTTTTTGGTAAGACCTGAAAGTGTTAATTGTAAGCAAGTCCATCTTTTTTCTAATAGTTTAGTTTACAAAACTTACAGCGCAATTTAAGCAATTTAACAATTTAAAATATTTACAAGTATAAATATAATGATTTTACAGCCTTTTAAAACTGTCTGAAAATTTTCGGGGTATATCTCAACAAACATAAGAAAGTTTATGAATAGAATTAATGATCTATCTTTTGTTTTTATTGTGTTGTCAGAGAAATAAAGGTAACATAGTTTATATGTCTACAATTGATTAGAACAGTTTGGTTTTGGTATAATGCATTTCATTCTTTAGTATAATGTAATATATGTAGGTCTACCTGGCAGGTTTTAATATTATTTCCAGCTCTGTGGCCAAATGACGTCTGATGTAGGACTTTGATGGTGGAATACCCAGAATAGATGCTAGAGTGTCTGAATTAAAAGAAGGTTCTAACACCATCATAGCACCATGGACACCACTCTCAATCAAAGCATCACTGTACTCCTACAACAAAATTAAAATTCAAAAGTCTGATGACAAAAAGAATAATATGTGAAGTACTATTTGAGTCTTAAGAAAGGTCTTACTGGGTCTTCATTTTATTTATTACTACTTTATGTAACTTAGGTATCAATAAAAGAAAAACAATAAAGGTTTTAATCTAGAAAATTAAGTTTGTAAAGATGCTTACTCCGAGGTCAATTTTTCTTGTCCATTTCATAAGTCTTTCATTAGTCCACACAATCAAGTCGAAATCTTTATCTTCACAGAGATTTCTTCGATGATATAATTTCTAAAAATGGATTCATACATTATTTTTCCTGCAAGAATGTGAGGCTTCTTTATAAAAACTAAGTTTCTTTTTCAAGCGCTCTTTATTAATGAATGAAAAAGCTTATGTAAAATCTTTTTCTTCCTTTTTATTGAAGCATTGATGATTTTGATGTTTGAAAGAAATCAAGAAGTGGGATAGCTAAACTTCCAAAAAGAACATTAGTCTAAGAGAAGAGTGGTCACAGTGAGTAATAAAGAGTCTACTAAAATAAGGGAAAACAACAGCTGTATTAAAATCAATTTTGAAATTCAATAAATTCAATAAGGCCTAAGTCTTAATATTTAAAAAATGGATCCTCATCTTAAAAAAATGTCAAAAAGCTTAAAGTATGTATATGTATATTTAGAATATTTAGGCAATGAATAGAACGTTTAGAGACGCCAACCTCTTTGTTGAAATCAATACGTCTGAGAAGTTCAATAGCATGCAGTATGGAAGACTGATGAAACTTTCTGTGAACTGAAAAATATTTCTCAAGGTCTCTTCTGGTCAAAGTGTTCAGGACATGCCCATCACAAAGTTGTTCCTCAAAGACATCAGTGTACTGCGGCAGGCCAAGATCTGGAAGAAAGCGATGAGCTATCCAGGTTGGATCCATCTCACTTCCCTTGATATATTTTCTATGGATGTAAATGATTCATTATTGGCTCAGGTCAAAATATTTCAGTTTAAATTGCTTGTGAAACAAGAGAATGATTAAAGATTTATGGTGTCATGTTTTTATGAAAAAGTAAATCTTGTGACTTAAAATAATATGTGAAGGCCCATTGTAACAAAGCCAGCCAACAAATTTAAATAAATATCTATTATTATAAAATCTTTTGATTTTAAACTAGTGCTTTTAATATGTCCATTTTAATTACAATTTAAATCTTCAAAATATTTTTTTACACTTACATTTTCAATGTGATTTTTAAAACTTACATTTCATTTGGATTTCTATGTTGTTCAATGGCGATACGCAATTTCCTTCTATGCATTGGGTTTGTGACACCCAAGGCTGCACTCAATTCACTATCACTAAGGCCTAAAAGAATCTGTGAACAAAAATCATTAGTTAAGATTCTAATAAATAATATTAAACACATGTTTTTATGATATGTAGCAGTGTTTAATTTAGAAGACAACAGTAGAACTGAAGTACACTAAATGATATACATTAAACAAGATTATATCTCAAACTGTTGCTGTAGTCAATCTCAAGTATCTTAAAATTTTATAATGGTTTTAATTCAATTTGTATTTTTCACCATGTTAAAATGCAAAGAATAAAGTATACAAGAAAAAAGTCTATAAATTAATTCAAACAAATATATAAACAATAGATTTCTTGTCTGCAGTAGAAGTAATTAATTATTTTAGAGCTGATATTTTGTTGTATCCAAAAAAAATATACGGTGCCTATATCTTATTATGCCATCTCTCACCAATCCACTCTTGACATTTAGAAGACAGTTCTGGGCATACATGGGCATGGCCAGAGTTATCTCTAGCCAAGCTAAGACCTGATGGGCTCGCCACTCCTTCATATGAACACCAACCATCTTTTCTATTGTGTTGAGTTTCTCCTGATAGTTGTCTTGGCTAAGAACACACAGCTTGGGACATGTGTCTGGTAAAAATAATTATTGATTCTAGTCACAACATAAAAAATAAATTATCTCAACATTCAACAACTGTAATGTACAAATGGATACTGGTGAGTGATAATGAAAAAAAAAAATCTTTTTGGCCTATGTTTAGTGGGTAAGCTATATATATGTACCTTAGGATTACCTTTGGAATAGTATGTAAAATTCAATTGTTTCTTGAAATGTTTACAAAAAATGCTGATCAATTGTGTCATGATTTTGAACCAAGAATTAAAATTTAATTCAGAGAAAATTAAATCTTATCTTATCTTCTTATCTTATATAATACAGACATTACTTCGAAAAAGAAGATAACGTCCTATGCATCATGCATTTAGTTATGTATGTTAACCAATGAGCTAAATCCTTTTAATCGGACCAAATGGAAAGCTTTTTTTTTTATTATTTGTTTACAAATTTAAATGCTTCTTCAGAAATGAAGATTATAAGTTTCATTTTAACATTTCATATACATGAATGCTTTTGAAGCTAAAATGCAACATTCACATAATGCTTAGAAATATTAAGTTTCTTACAATTTTAAGGCAATTCACAAAATTTATAAACCTATTCTAAAACTTAAGTAATAAATACAAAAAACAAATTTGTTATTTATAACAGGGCATTCTTATATTTTATATAATACAGACATTCTTTGATGGCCTGGAATACTATATTACTTACCTTCTGTTATAATACTTTCTGCATGTGGCACTGCAATGGACCGTCTCATTCTGCCCTTACTAAACACTCTAGATAGAGATCCACCAAAGTTTTTCTTCTTTTTTTTGCTAGGCTTGGACTCCAGGGGTAGCTCAAAGTCTGAACTTTGTGTAAACCACCGAAACACAAGACTGGAGTTATCATTGGAATCTGTAATACTGATGGGACTGGTACTGATCACTGAAAAATATGAAAAATACATAAAATATAATGTTTAGAACATACAAGAAAGTTACAGATGGCTGATGTGTGGTTTGTTCAACCCTGCCCACTATTCCATTCCCTGTAATGGAATAGTGGACAGGATGGTTGCCTGGTCATGCGGTTTGCACACTGGACTGTAGTTCAGATTTATCGATGGTCCAGGGTTCAAACCCTGCCCACTCCCATACCCCATCGTCTTGCGGGAGGTTTGGACATAATTATCTTTAATTCTGAAGAAACATCTGAAACATGTAACACATTTTTTATAAAGTCCTGCAGGAGGTATGGGCCAGTTTCTAATAATCACTGAATGAATTTCAGACAAAGGACAGAGAGGAATGAAGAGACATGATCAACAGATCTTTTATGGTGGCCCAAACATTCAACAGACTAAGGGATTATGTGAAGGTATTATCTTATTGTTAAAGTAAACTCAGAAACTTAACTTTTAAGGAATGAACTTTGGTATAAAATATTTAGAAACTGCATTTGAAAACAAATTTAATACTTAAACAAAATAAAAAATAAATACTTTTAACTCATATAGGACCTACTCATTAAGAATAATTTAATTTTTTAAAAATACTATTTGCCTTGTGCTCCATTATCAAGGTCTGTATTGAAAGTACAGTTTAAAACGGAAGATTCTTCCATGGTGCTAAAGCCATTATCTTCTGCAGCCACAATGCTGTCATCATCAATATCAGTGATGATTGTTTCCCCTTGATTAGTGTGACCAGTTGTGGAGGTGACATTATTATCTTGACTTGCCAGTTGGTCCCGCAACTATAAGACCAACAAGAGAAATAGAAATGTAACATTAAGATCATATAATCCTGTCATCACTTTAGAAATATTTACTTCTTTATAGGCTAAACAAAAATTAATAATACACTATCTTTAAAAAAAACAAAAAAAAAGTTTAATGACAGTTTATTAGAACAACATTGAGTAACATCATTGTATTCTGTTTAAAGATTAATTTATTTATAATTTTGAATACAATAAATTAAAGAAAAGATTAATTGGCATGATTTAAAGGATACATTTGAGAAATATCTTTTTCTAAAATTTTATTTTTTTTTTTAATATAATTTTATAATTTTAAGGATCTTCACACTAAAAGTGAAGTATAGTAATGAGGTGTTTTTTTTTTACCCCTCAGTTTTTAAGATGCAATTTACATTCTTAAGTAAAAGAAAAAAACAAAACAAAACGATATAAAGAAATGGGTGCATCTTTAAGAAAAATGCTGAAGAAATGAAAAGTAGATCATGAAAAATGTTCAAAGAAACAAAATAAAAACATGCAGTACTGAAAGTTCATTGTTACCAACTAAATTTTTAAAATGTACGCTAGACATATGATACTACAAATCTGAAAAGAAGAACTATTTTTACCTAATTTGTGTCTATTTTGATGCATTGATTTTCTAATTATTTATTTATTATATGTTTGCTAATTTCACCACTTTCCTTAATGTCAAAGTAATTCATCCTAATTTGGCCACTGTTGGTCACTCTTACCTCTTTCAGTTGTGCCTCAGCCTCTTTTAAAGCCTGTTCTTTAGCATCAAGCTGAGTTTTTAAAATCATTGACCTTTCTGCAGCATCTTTTGCCTTTGTGATGATCTCCCATTTTTCATTTTCAACATTTTCCTTCTCTTTTGCAAGCTGAAAATAAAACAGAAAAATCAATGCATATTTTTCTTAAATCATAAAACAGAAGAAAAGAAATATTTTAATGCTGGGGGGATAGGATAAATACTTTAAAGCTGACTCAACTTACTTGTTTGATTATATCATCGCTTTCTTTGACTCTTTGCTCATAATTGTGAATGAAGTCTCGCAACTCTGTCTCTTTTTCTTCCAAAGTCGTGTAGAGTTGCTTCATCTGGCTGAGTAGGTCAAGCTTCTCACCCTTCAACCTTTTACGATCGCTCTTCATACCTAGAAAAGCATAAAAATAAATTAGCTTACTGCAGGCCATACTTAAATGTAAATTACATGCCTAATACAAGCAGGTTAAAAATGATTTCATTTGATGTTTTCTTAATTTTACAGACCTTGAAGAACTTCCTTTGCTCTATTCAGTTCTTGCTTTGCTTGGATCAACTCCAGCTTTATTTCTCCATAGCTAGGCTTAGAATCAGAATGTACTGCTTCTAGTTTAACCATTCGAACTTCATCAAAATCTTTCTTCAAACTTTTGAGCTGCGTCTCAAGTCTTGCATTTTCAGCTTTCAAGTTTTCATTTTCACGCTAATAAAGTAAATATTTATAGTAATGATCATAATTTAGTTTATAAAATATGGAGAGAAATTTTTTAAAGTAGGTTTATGTTTAAACAAATAATCGCATATGTTAGAAATATATTATAATAAGTATTAGGAAATCTCAGAAAAAATTATATGAATGAAATCATCTGAAAAAAAAAAACAATGAATGAAATCATCTGAATAAAATCATCTGAACAAAATCATCTAAATGAAATCCTTTGAATTAAATCATCTGAATAAAATCATCTGAATGAAATCATCTGAATGAAATCATCTGAATAAAATCATCTAAATGAAATCATCTAAATGAAATCATCAGAATGAAATCCTCTGAATGAAATCATCTGAATAAAATCATCTGAATGAAATCATCTGAACTAAATCATCTAAACAAAATCATCTGAACAAAATCATCTGAATGAAATCTCTAACAATCCAACAAACATCAATAAAGCTAGAAAATAAAAGACACAAATGATGCTGGACATACAACGTAAAGAACAGAAACTGTTGCACACCAGGGGAAGAGAAATGCTGGGAGAGAAGAATGCAAGGGAGATCACTTGAACAAGAAGTAAGGATGGAAGGAAGTTGCCCATGAAAAATCAGACTCCGAAGTACACTAGCTTCCCTATGCTCTGACAGGAGGCAAAAGAATTAAGTCAAGCGATAATATAAATTCAAACTATAATTTCACATGAGTAGGATGAGTAAGAATATATGTTTTGGAATACTGTCTATAGAAACAAGTCAAATTTTCATTCTTGGATAGCCCTAAACCTTCTTACCACTTCATCACATAATAATCATAGTTGACAAAATGTATTTAGGAAAATTAAAGACGGAAATCTCCTTACAAAAATTTTTAAATTTTTTTTTTCCCGTAAACGTTTTTGTATCAATTTTTAAAAAGAGTTGAAGGGTTTATTGTCAAACACATTATACAGCAAATGCTGTTAAATGCTACAACATCAATCATTTATCTCTAATAGGCTTAATAATTACTTTTTTTACATAATTGGGCTCTTTTTATGTTAAATAATTAGTGAAGATTGTCTATTCAATTTAGTGCTTAAGTGTAAGTCAAAGTATTTTTTCTGGACTGACTTTGATGTCTTCCTGGGTACACTTCAAAGCATCATGCTCCTCTATTAAATGTTTGTAGTCTTCCAATAATTGCTCATTCTCTCTGGTCAGGCTCTGCACAGTTACCTCCATGTCTTCTTTGTCTGAGTCACTTTTATCTCCCTTGCTCAGTTCTGAAGATAAAATAAAAAGTATTTGAATACATTTGAATTGGAATTTTTATAATGTAGAAAAAAAATCAGCAATCATAATCTGTCACCATTAGACTTAACAAATGATGAATCATCAGTACCATGCTTCTGTTTATACTTAATCCAATGTTTAAAAGTCTAAACTCTCCAATTAAAATTAAATGATTTTTAATGAGCAGCTAAGTCTTGAATCGCTTGAATGTAGAGTAGCCTAGAATGTGGTTGATCTCAATACTAAGCCAGTTCCAAAGCTTTAGCTGGATTACGGAAGAGGCAGTGAAAACTAAGTTTTTGTTTTCCAATGGCAACAATTACCTTCTACGAAATTTCTGTCCACTTGAATACCTTTGTCCACTTTGCCCATGTCGTCTTTAACCCCAAACTGACTCAGTTTTTTATTGGTTGAAGCTAGCTCTGCTTTAAGCAAAGTTACTTCCTGATTGGCTGACTGAAAATAATACACACAAATGTTTAAGTATCATATAATTCATATAAATTCATACACTTCATATAAATTCATATACATTTTTTTAATGTGTTAAATCTTCTCTTATAAATAATAAATTATAGACGTTTCTTCAAAATAGAAGATAAAATTCTACATAAATTCATATCTTAATCCATCAGAAATCTAAATTCTGCTGATTAAGCTGTTGGCTATCTTGGCTGATTCAGTTAACCATCTCCATGCTTTAAAGGCATTAAATAAGAAGGGTAACTTCTATGAATTCGTCCTAGCATATGGATTAAGAAATCTATCTTTACTTTCTAAATATTTTATTTGGCTGCGTTTTTGTATTTGTTAAACTTTAAAAGAATTTTTATACAATTATATTTTAGTCAGTGCACTTTGTAGTTGCATGATCTGCCTATATTTGATTCAACATCTTAGAGATTCATGAGGCTAATAAGGTAATGTTAACTTATTTCTATAGTCGATTGATAGCTTATTATGCCTGTTTATTGGAAAACACATTCTAGATTAAATAACATTATGCCAGGTACTAATTAAAGTCTGAAAACCAAATATATTTTAAACTCCTTTAAATAACTTTATGCCAGGTAATGATTAAAGTCTAAAGCTTGCAATTCTATTCCAATTGGGCTCAAACGTTAGGCCCCCTATGGGCTGGAGGCGACGGTCCACAACACAAAAAAAGGCCTACCGGTTGACTACGTCTTTATTATGCATTGTGAGTAGACGTTACGGTAGCCGGTGTTACGAGCCATTTAATAAGCATGCAGGACTCACGGAACGTCTTTCTGGCATCACAGTTCTGTATAAATTCAAAGCAAACGTTTAAGACTCGGACTGCATAAAGACAGTGGTTCAGCATTGTCGGGATTAGATTTGGGCGACAGGGGCAAACGCTCCAAACCCGGCGGCTCTGGGGGGGGGGGGGGCGATAAAGAGAATCTTTTGTCACCGTCAGTCCATCGTACATCGTGGCCCTATACTCGCTCTGGGCCCAGCGCATTGTAAAGACCGCGTCTGAGTTCAGACATCTAGACTCTACAGTACCCTACACTGTTCGTGAGATATCGTGACTGCAGAATAATGTCCATTGAAAAAAAAAAGCCTGCTAAACTCTATGTTTATGTAGCCTAGCTGTGTTTAATTTCTTGAGGCTACATTGTGTTAGTTCATATTCACACACAAAAATCGTGTGTATGGGGGAGGGGGAAATCTTAATGTAAACAATTTACTAAGTACACAAATAGAGCACGAAGATTGTACCACGGGTTGCGGAACTTGACGCCACCCATCACATGCCTACTGCAATAAATTATTTACGGATGATGACAATTACCGCCCTTCAGAAAGTTAAGTTCACATACAGCCAGTGCAAAATAATTACGAAATGGTGGCTTTGTATAAATTAAGTCTGATATAGTTAAGTAGATTATATTTAGGCACTGCCCTAAAGCCATGTGAGTGCTAACGGCTTTACAAACTATTTTCTCACATGGGTGGCACCAGGGCCGGCCCAAACGATTGCGGGGCTTTATGCGAAACGGATTGCGCGGGGCCCACTCTGGATAGAGATAGGGCTAATTTGAAGACTTAGATTTTGTGTTTAAAAATACCTTCGTTTTAACGATAATTTTTTATTAAATGAAAGCTGATGATTCCCCCTTTTTTTTATAGCGCGTACTATTAGCACCCCAAAATGACATTTTTGTCTATTTTTCATGAGATTTTTATGAGTTTTCAGTAGATTATAATAATTTCTGGAGATTTCTAGAAATTATTGGTGTATATTTTGCAATTTCGTGAGATTTCCAGAAGGCCCTGGAAAATCAGGAGGCCCCGAATACCCCGTTACTATACATGTTATAATTGTTTAATTTAACAAATTTACACCTAGAATAAGCGCGGGGCCTATAAAAGTGCGGCTCCCACTGCAATTGCATAGGTTGCAGTGGCTTCTATATAGGGCTTCTAATCATGCAATATCGTTGTCCATTTGACCATTGATTGTTGCATCATTTTACTATTAAATTCATTGCATTGACCTTAATTTCATATTATTAATTAGTTGTGTTTTGTTTAAACTAAATGCCATGCTATTTATAATTAAAGAAAATAAATGTAGGCCTAATTTTATTTTTAAATTGAGTGTAATAAAAGTGGCCTTAACATCGTTTCAAACTAAATTAATAATATATTAATGTTTCATGCATCTTAAAATATCATATTGGTCTGCAATTAATTAAAATATATATTTCCTTGTCTACGGAGAACATTCATCTTATCTTACATATCTTATCTTTATGTTACAGACGTTACTTGAAAAGAGAACATGATTACATCCTACGCGTCATGCATTTATAGACGTAAATTAAAAAAAAGAAGTACATTACGTCCAACGCATTTCATGTGTCAATCTAGTCCTGCATGTTAATCAGAACTGAAGATTATAAAACCCTAGCCTTAACGTTCAGCAATACGGAGGGGCTGGCGGCTGGCAGGGTTTGAACCCGACTATCGAGACAACAGTTCAGAGCGCATACACGACCAGGTATAGGTCAGTATAAACATTTACTAAGCGACCTGTACAAAATCAGAAAGAATTTTTAACAAATCTCTTTCTCAAAATATGTTTAAATTTTCGATGTTACAACTTTCCCTTGTTAATTGGCTGCTATATCAGAATGACCAAAATGTTCCAAAAAAAAAAAAAAAAAAAACTGGACAAGTTGTATCAACATGCATCGCAAGCATACATTGTCAGTCTAACTATTGCTTGCATTACACTGCGTCTAGTCTTGAAAAGACTTAAACTGACATAAACATGTTTCGTGTAGAAAGCTTGTACCAGTATTCAACTTTTTAAAGATAAGGAAAACTATATGTGTTGATTTCTAATGTCCCAGACACTGAGACTTTACCAGAAAATCGACCTAAATCATTGCCGTATCTCGACTTAAAAAGGCCCGAATTTATCTTTTAATATCTGGGGCCTATTTGGGGACATTTATAATTTAAGATATTATATGTCAATGCTAAGTGTTTCTTGGGGGCCATAAGCTATAGGTTGTGTTGTTCATAGGTAGATCTGGCATTAAGTCAATCAAATAATAAAACTTTAAAAATAAAACATGTCTACATTTTTTTAAAATGATGAATTTGAAGTTATATAAATGAGATGCACAAATTGTGCCTCAGTCAAATTGGCTCAAATAGACTAATATACATTAAGATATGATAATTTATATTGATCAAATTCTATATTACAATATTCAAGTTTAGGATTTGTATATTCCTTACAGGCTTTAAAACTAATAGTGGCAAGACCAATAAATTAATAGATTATTTTATCAGTTTTCGAGCATTAACTTAAGAGACAAAAATCTATAAACTAATGTTTTGTCCTACCTGAATTGACGTATCAATGTGATTAGCCAACTGACGATTGTCCTCTACCATCTTACGAAACCGAACCTGAGCGTCCAGCAAAAGTCGCCGAATGAGCACCATGGAAGACTGGACAGACTCGTCAGATGCCCGGCCATCTTTAGCACCCTGGCACTGGGCGGAGACTATGTACTGGACAATCTGATCGTTCAGGCAGTCGAGTGATTGGATGGCTGTGAAATAACACAAAGAAAACGAAATTAAGTTTGCTTCATGCATCTGGTCATGCCATCTTTCACGCCTGTCCTGTATGTTTTGATGTTGTCTGAACTTACCTAATTGCCAGCACATGTCAAAAGAAGGTGATAACAATATTGGTTACTCGAATAACGAAAGTTAAGACGCAGGTCTAATGAAGTCCCAGGTGAGATGTGTATCGGCCTATACAATAGTATCGTCTCGCATGACAGAGTTTCCAATGTCAACAAAGTGAATGCATGAAAAGGGGGAGTGAATCAACAGGTACATTGTCTCCTTGCGTGTCATCACAGCTCGCTGACCAGCGGGCAAGCCACGCAGACACTGGCTGTGCAATCAATGAAGAAAAAGAAGGGATAAGAAGGAGTCAATATGTGAAGACAATTATTGTATTCTCTCCGGTCATTTCGTGGCTCAGCACGATCACAGGACCGGACCAGCAAATTATTATGTCCTACGACAGCACTTCTCACATCTGACGACACTGTGAATTGAATTGATTATCTCCACCCAGTCTGTTATGGGCAAGATATGACATTCGTTTAAATTCTGAATTCTTCTACTATGGAATAAAGGGA
>JADKLZ010081101.1:19280859-19302276 GCA_021533235.1 Biomphalaria straminea
TGTGTGTGTGTGTGTGTGTGTGTGTGTGTGTGTGTGTGTGTGTGTGTAAGAAGGGGGTGAAAGAGAGAGAGATTGAGAGGGTGAAAGTTAAGCTGTTTCAGCACTCGTTCAGGCACGTACACTCTCAAAAGGCTTGCGGCCCCATCCCTACACCGTCTCGTGTTAACACGTTGACACATGAGTGGATGCGTCAAGTCATACATGTTATCGTGACGACATTTACAAGGACACCACAATATACGAGAGTCAACGAAAAAAACTATTATCTTCTTATCTTATAAAATACAGACGTTACTATAAACAGAAAAAAAAAAAAAAAGAAGATTACGTCTTATGCGTGCCCATGTTTAAATCAAGTCATTCATGTTAATCAACGACAAACTCTACGAAGTCATTGGTTTTCCTGTCTGACTCAGGCAACCCATTTCATGCTCTAATAGCACTTTGGAAGAAAAGAGTACTAGTATGAGTTTGTCCTAGCATTTGGAACAAGAAAAGTGGCTTTATCTTTATGTCCTTCGAGATTTTTTTTAAAGTTTTGTATTTGAAGATTATGGTTTAACAATGATTGACTAACCTGTCTCTGAATCATAACAATGAGATATTTTAACATGCGATCAGCTCCAATAGACTTCACAGAAACATTCATCTATTTGGCATAGTCTCTTCACATAAAGGCAATTTATGTGTCTTTTAAAACAAACACTGTTTCTAAAACTACTTAATGATATATCCCTAGCAACCAGATCCATTCTTTAATCATATGACATTCCAATGGAAGCGTTTAAAGCAAGAAGGTTCTCTAAGGAAATCAATAATGCTAAAGCGTGAGATTTATCAATGCAAGAAGCCGAAAGACTTTAACACAGATGATGGTCCTTATTTCAACAATATGAGGATGGCTGCAATGAAGGGGGAGAGGAAGTAAGAAGAAACGGGACATACAATGAGCATACATTGAACTGGGAACTAAAATACTAATGGGGTAGTGAGAATTGAATTTACTTTGGTAAGGACTTCAATCTTTTTTTCATGATTCGATTTCGGTAAATGGAAGAACATTTTTTATTTAATATTGTTTACTTTAGGAAAGTATAAAATATTTTATTCTTTAAACCACTGGGACTTCGATCATCAGAAGAGCTATTCAGTGTTATGTCTATGATACGAAACAGTGATGGGATTGGATAACGTTGAAGTCTAGTCGGCTATGTATAGTTCAACATGTTTACATAACATAAAACTAAATACAAACTTTATACAAAACACATCCCTCCCAGTCCTTCCCTATTCCCCCGGGGGGGGGCGCCCCCCCCAAAAAAAAAAAGTATATTTTACAATGTTTTTGTGTTTATGATATCATTTTACAATCAAATATACATGGGCTCAAAGGTTCTAAAATTGTTGCAATATTCTGAGCGAGGTAATGTATAGTCTATGGTTTTAATTCTGTAGAGAATAGGTATTGGTTTCAAGTCTGTAGAGCTGAAGTAATGGTTTCAAGTCTGTAGAGCTAATGTAGTCGTTTCAAGTCTGTAGAGATGTATTTAAAAATTGCACACTATTGTTTGATACAGCTGTATTGATAAAAAGAGAGGTCGGTAAACAGTTGAAGAGGTAAGAATGTTAACAATTCAAGGAATAATTGTTCCTATACTAAGTAGCCTATATTCAAAGAGTTACAGTTTTTGGTTTATCAAAGCGTCTTAAACAATCACGATTTGGACGGAGCTAGACAAAGTCAGGCAGAGTTACACTTTCCTACTGATTGCTACAAGAATTTAATTAAAAGTGACCTCCAGCTGATTAGGAGGAGGTAGGCGTATAGAAGTAAGCTTATTTAAAAAATCTATTTAATTTGAAAGCATCCATTCCACCCCCCCCACACACAAATAATTAAAAAAGTTAGCTACGCATATGGAGTTCTTAAATAACAACAACAGTGTGTTGAGTTAGACAAACTCTGCATCGATACAAAATATTTCCATAAGAAATAAATATATACAAAAGAAACTCATCTCCTTCTTTCAAAGAGAAATTAGTTAGATTAAGTAGCAGAAATACCTATTAATAAATACCTACGTTAAAATAAAAAAAAAAATATTAAAAAAGTACCGCTAATCCAACAATCTCAAATATTTATCGAAAATTTGAAGAAGACATTTATGAAAAAATTAGAACCCACGAAAAACAACTTTTATGAAAATATTTGAAAAATTGAGTGAAACAAGGCAAAGTGTGCACATAAAAACCAACGTCACACGTCTGACCAATGCATTACTTCTGGACCAGGCTGTGTCACAGTGAATACGCCAGAATGAATTTCACCACAAAATGCCAATCTTAAAAAGAAACGTAAGAAATTCGATCCAAACATCTTAATTTTACACAAACTCCAAAAATGATAAAAATTTTGTTAAAAAAGCTACTTTTTTTTTTTCAAAAGATTTTTTTTCCGCCAATATTCCAAGAAATAAAACAAATATTAAAAAAAGTAAAAGTAAATGAACACTTCTGCTTGATCTCGTCTGGAAGACACTATCACTAGGCTCTCTGTACTCACAATGTAGACACCAAGGTCAAAGTAAAGTGTTAAATCAAGTACCGGTACTTTCAAGTAACGAAAAAAAAAAAGTGATGTCTCTTCTCCGCACTCCTTACTTCCCCTGATGATGACGACACAAGCCTACAAGCGAATCCTTCTGTTACGTTGGTTTTTAAATGTAGATAGGGAATTTTTTTTTCTCCTGAGGAAGAGGGGTGAATGGAGACAGGCACTCACAGGGAGAAAGAGTGAGTGAGTGAGAGAGAGAGAGAGAGAGAGAGAGGTGGCCAGATCGATGTTGGGTCAGTTGTTTCCAACAAGTGTCTATCCCTGCCATTACACAGAAAGCGTTCACAGCCTGGCGGTGCAGATCAGAGGAATTCCGCAAGTCACTCTGACAGACGGAAATTTAATTGAAAGACAGTGGAGATGTCGTCAATCTTTGTAAGTGTCAGTTGTTCTGGTGATGTCTGTCAGGTTAAAAGTATCACAGTGTCTGATAGTAAAAAATACAACATGTTAGTAAAATGTTTGACATGTTTCGGATGTTCCTTCAAAGTTGAAGATAATTTACTTGCTAGTTCAAACCTCCCGCAGGACGACGGGGGATGGCAGCGAGCAGGGTATGAACTCGGGACCATCAAGACATTCAATTGACAGTCCAACAAGCAATTGTAATGCCTTAAAAAATGGTGAAAAAAAAACAGAAATTTATTCTAAAGTAAATATCTTTTCAACAATCCCGATAGTTGTATCCCGTTACACCAAAATGATTTATATCAGGGGTGGGCAACCTTTTTCAACCGAGAGCCACATTCATAAAATTTGGGGACTGGGCGGGCCGAATATATATCATATGAGTGGCGAAGTGAATTTGGTGGCCCCAAATAAAATAGAAAAATACAAGATAAAGGAAAAAAGGCTAAAATTATACAATTTATTAAAGACCTAGTGTTCTTCAAAATTAAAAATTAAATTAATGAATTGCCCCGACGGTCCACCAGACTAAGGGATAGGTAACAGGTAACAGGTACTTCAAACTATAACATTGAGTACAAGTTTCGCTATTTCTTATCTATAATACCGCAGTTGATTTCCTGTGCGAGGCCCCCAACAATTATGGACCTTAGCAGCAGCTTACATTGACTATGCCTAGAGACAGCCCTGTGAAACTTTTCAAAATACATTTTCTAATTTTGTAATACTAATTCGTTTGAATTCAATGTAGCTTTGTGTAAAGTATGCAGTTACTAAATTATGGTTGGGATATTTTCTTTTCTTTATTAAAAAGCTTGTTTTTCTCAGTCAAAGCTCCATCAGTTGTTACCCTTGCCATCTTGTACAAGCTAACCCAACTCTTTTCAATACAGTTCTTCATAGCATTGAATAAATACTGGCCTGGGCTTATGTGTTTTACTGAATGTATCGAAATATTGCTATTAAATATAATCTTCGTTTACTTTAAGCTTTTTAGAGGGATGTTTAGAGACAATGTTTCTTTAGCCTCTTCATTCTAAGTGATAGAATCAAAAGTTTCAATAATTTCTATAGATATTTACATTTATTTATTTTTAATATACTTGCATTTTTATATGTGTAGTGTGTGAGCACACTTGATTTATTTAGGTTTTCGCGGGCCGCATAAAACACTTCGGCAGGCCGCATGTGGCCCGCGGGTCGTAATTTGCCCACCACTGATTTATATAATATGAAGTTGCCGTCATAAAATGTATCTTCACAAATTGTGATCCACATGTCCATGTCTAGCTGATATGTTACTTTAATGTAAATTCTTATATTTTCATGAGCATCCTACATTGTTACATTGTTAATCTTTTTTTTTTTTGACTAGTACCAATTACCTATACGAAGTTTCCCGTGAAAAAAAAAATGGCATTCTTGTCTGTCTTGAAGAACCAGTATCGTGGACTTCTTTCTCGGTGGCCCATTCATGTAAGTTATGCAATAACAATATAAAATACCATCTAGGGACAATGAGAAAATAAAAGTACATTGTCTTCGAATCTTAGCTTCTTATAAATACAGACGATGCTTCAAACAAAGAAGATGATTACGTCCTAAGCGTGTTCTAGGTCCAGTTTAGTCATGCATATTAATCAATGACTTAAATTCTGCCAAGTTATTGTTGTTGTTTTTTCTGGCTAGCTCAGGCAACCCATTCCATGCTCTAATAGCACTAGGGAATAAGGAGCATCTGTACAAATTTGTCCTATGATATGGCCTTGTACTAAAGTGTCATCTGACGCTGTAAATAAACAATTTGTGTTTGGGTTGGCTCATTTATCAAACTACTAGAGAAAATGCCTGTGAGATCTGACCCTAAACTCTTGAATGACAACCGCAGAGACCAGACAAATGGAAGACATAAAGGCCGACGTCTTGTCAACTAGAATTACACTTCGCTGAATAAAGGGCCTCCGGCCAAGGTCAAGGGAGATAGAAAACGATAAAAAAAGAAAGAAAGCACAGCTCGATGCTTATCGATCTGTCTTCCACAGTTCCAGAGCCTTCAATTTCCCCTTGTAAGCGATCAGAAGGCAGGATGGTATTACTCAGAATCGGGTAGAATTGGTTGTTATTTCTCATTAAAAGTGAAATATTCTAACTAGAAAAATGTTATTCATTTTAAAATGTATATGAACCTTAAAAAAAAGACTCATTCTTAGTTGTGATTTATTTAGATTACACTCTCAATTATACTAACACACAAAGCAAACAAGTTAAACGCATCTACGTCCAGACTGTATAATACTAATCAATTTAAAAAGATTACTTTTTTCAAAGCATTTTTTTTTATGGTTTATTCGGATTTTTAAAACATTTTTATTTAAAGAATGATTAGTTCTACCAATCAAAGGAAATATTATTTGTAGAATTTAAAGTTATATTGTTTAGGTTGTTTAAAAGGTGGTAAACAATTAGAATAAAACCATTTCACAGCGTTGCCTTTTACGTTTCATAATGTAAATGACATAGGGTAAGAAAACTTTGCTGAATCAGCACCAGTACTAAAAATACAGGAGGGGGAACCACAGTGGCGTAGCTAGGGTTTGGAGGGGGGAGAATTTTAAAATGCCCACGGGCACCCAATTGAGAAGGGCCTTTGATGAGTGTTTTTTACATTAAAAATTAAATATTTCGCGAAATGAAGGGGCCCCGATAGAGGTCAAGCCTCCTGACCCCAAACGATAGAAAATTCATAGCTATGCCCCTGAGGAACTGTTTTGTTATTAATGTAAGTCTTCAATAATGTATATTGCATATTTTTGGTTGTTTAGCGTTGACAATGTTTATGAGGAGGTCATAGATAGCTTTAAGACCGGAGTTAATTAAAAAAATATAGTTCTTACAGTATATACACAGCTCCTCAGATACATTACATTTATATAGGCTTACATGATACATCCATATTGTGCTGTAGTCAGATTTCCAGACTAATTATTATTCTTATTATTGGATTCTCTTTTAGTGAACATACTACATATTGCTCCAATACTTTTTTGTGGCCATTTTTTTGTGGATGGGGTTTCAATTAGTGGCAGGGTAGAGATCTAGTATCCCAGCCTCGATCTGGTTAACATGTTAGAAGTGCTCAAGTATAGGAAATAGCTAAGCTAAAATGAACTGGGTCTCCATTGGGCTACAAATAGAGTCAGAGATCTGATTATAGTATACTTGATTTCCTGAAAGATTTAATTTTTGAGGTTTAAAAAGAGGCTCACAAACCTGGTCCAACATCCTAAAATTAGCCGTCTGCCCTCGTTCTTTATACGGTTGAGTGTTGAGTTCGCATTCTGGGAAAGCTGGTTATCTACGTCATAGAAGGCGCGCGGTGGTTGCGTGGTAAAAAACGTGGCATCCGAACAGAGGGGAACCGGATTTGAATCCTGATGAAGACATGGATTTTTTTATTACGGGATCATTAAGGCGCCTCTGAGTCCAACCAGCTCTAATGGGTTGCCTGACATTAGTTGGGGAAAAGTAAAGGCGGTTGGTAGTTGTGCTGGCCACATGATACCCTCGAGGGTCACAGAAACAGATGATCTTTACATCATCTGCCCAGTAGATGACTAGGTCTGAAAGGGGAAACTTTTGTTTACGTCATATCCCGACCTTTGTTTCACAAAAAGGAAACTTTAATTTAATAAAACGAAGTCAAAAGTTGACGATAACGTAATTTTTAAAGAATTTTACGCTAGAGAAAAAGGGGAAACCAGACCAACGCCATTAAGTTGATTAGATTTGAAACTGATAGTTGGCAGGTTAAAAAAAAATATATATATCAGATTTTGATTGTAATTTTTTAAAATGAGGTTGAGAAAGTAGCACTGCTACATCACGAGGTTATTTGTGAGTGAAGTGTGATTATTGTGCTACATTTTGAAAATGTTGTTCCCCCCCCCTCCTTCTATAAATCTTACTATTGCTAGTGATTTTGTAATTTCAGATTTTAGAGTAGTTGAGACTATTCCTAACCCATACTTCGCCCTTCCATTGAGACTTGTGCTGCTAAGGCTTTTTTAGTTTAAATCCAGAGATGCTAAGTTGCTAACTGGCTCACGAGATGGAAGGCAAAAACTTCATTGGAATTCAATAAAATATGATTACTATTCTCTCTCTTTCTCCACCCTCTCTCTCTCTCTCTCTCTCTCTCTCCCTCTCTCTTTCTCTCTCTCTCTCTCTCCTTTCAGTGACGTCCAACTCGCAGACCGGCTGAATAAAGTCTTTTCCTGTTTCAACTAATTTAGGCACTCAGACGTGGTAACAACATCACAGGGTCTGACAGTTACAGGTAACTGGTTCTCTCGGCATGGCTGCTGGCTCGACGGATCTCGGCCTGGTCTTGGTTCTCTCGACATGGCTGCTGGCTCGACGGATCTCGGCCTGGTCTTACGTCATCTCGGAAATGGGCGAGTACGTTTGTTAAAGAGTCCGGAGAGTTTGCGCGCGTGTGTGTGAACAGGCATGTGTGTACCCTACATATACTTAGAAAAAAAGGGTATAAAGCAGCGATTCTCAACCTTTTAAGCTTGGCGACCCCTCTACAATTCCACACTCTGCCGCGACACCCTATGTTCACACACAGCAGTAGAAGAAAAAACACAAACAATCCATTTCTTCGATGGTCTTTGGCGACCCCTGATAAATCTTCAATCGACCCCCAAGTGAATCGCAATTCACATGTTGAGAGCCCCTGGAATAAAGGGTACTTTTAAATGTTCGATTTTAAGGGAGAGAAAAAAATTTTGAGAAGTGTTGGTTTATTTCCGGTTTGGAGTACAGTTTCTAGTTTGCAAAAGATTTGAGTTTCAAGAAAAGACTGAATAAATGATTGAGTACTATACATTGTATGTACTTCTTGGACATAATGTAGTCCCAACACTTTAATATTTTCTTTGTGAAACTTGAAACAGGTCTCTCCACTTGGTTACTTAGTCTGCCCTATACAATTAAAATTCCTTTTATTTTCTACTTCCCAGTATCCTTGCAGCAGACGAACTAATAATGACCTGTTTCTGTTGCCAGAAGTTAACGATACATTTCTTTCTTCCCTTTATCCTATTTTTTTCTCTACCCCCCCCCCCTCCTATGTCACTACCCTTCAGGACAGCTAAAATACTATAATAATAACAACAATTCTATGAAATGAAAATAAATGATCTAGAAATTTTAGTGTACAAATGAAATATTCAGAACTTCGATTTCTGCAGAAAACAAGAAACTGAAGACTAGACAAGACAAGAATTTGAGAAACTACAGTATTCACTGTTAATTAATATCAGAACATGTAGTCTGTATTGTGTGAAGAAAATATGAGAATCTCACATCTACAATGTAAGAGACAAATATAAGAGCTTGAAGTCTACACCGTTTGATAAAAATATGAGAACCTCCATCTGTTTTGTTCGAAAAAAATTAAGAGAAATTCAATATTCAGTGTAAGAGAAAAATATATATTTCTACAATACTAGAGTAGAATATGAGAACCTCTAGTTTACTTCGTAATACAATTTGAGAACCTCTAGTCTACTTCGTATGAGAAGGAAACGCTTGAAACGGAAGGTGGTTTAATTAGAAGTCGACCAGGCAGATGACAGACAGTAGACAGAGTACAGCACTCAGACACTGGCCTCATTTATTTCTTAAGGGCAGACACATCGATGTGTGTCTGGTGTGAAAGAGAGTTAGCTGGTGAAGTTGGACTAGAATGAAAGATGCGGCACTTCTTAATTCTTCACAATGAACCTGAACTAAGTGCCCTTTTTTTTCAAATCGCTGACATTTAGTTTCATTACACGAGACCAGAAACTATTATATTTTATTTGAAGTCACATCTTTCAAAAATTGGAAAGTCATTTTCAAAGACAGACGTTACTTCAAAATATAAATCAGTGCATCTACAACGAAGAAATGACCATGTATCTAAGTGAACTGAAGGCACAGTGGCTGAGCGCTTGGCTTCCGAACTGTGGGTCCTGGGTTCGAATCCTGGTCAAGCCTAGGATTTTTAATTTCGGGATCTTTGGGCGCCTCTGAGTCCACCCAGCTTTAATGGGTACCTGACATTAGTTGGGGGGAAAAGTAAAGATTGTTGGTCGTTGTGCTAGCCACATGACACCCTAGTTAACGGTACTCAACAGAAAGTCAGAAACAGATGACTTTTACATCATAAGCCCTCTAGACTAGGTCTAAAAGGGGAACATTTTAAGTAAGTGAACTGACCACACCATATATCCTTCAGCACTACGCGCCATTGACATATCGCTTCTGAGATGACCAAGCTTCTCCTTCTAAAACTACGGCCTGCGTAGAACTTGGGCCAAAGGGGTGTAACGCGCTTCCCATCGAGCCCAGACCATTCGTCATAGAAGGCATCAACACTGACCTGCAACGTCACAACCTGTGGGCAGTTAGACCAATAGGTCGTAGCCACGTCAAAGGGTCTGTATGGGATGGCAACGTGTTATTGGCCTAAAGAAACTGCCCACATGTTGTCACGTTTCAGGCCAGTGTTCATGTCTCCTATTACGGTTGGTCTCGATTGAGCTCAGACAAACAACATGCTCTTCACTTTATTTAAAAAAATAAAAAATAAAAATAAGACCTACGTGTTTTTAGATTAGTTTGTCATTTTAGCTGTCGTGTTTATGTTTGTAATGTTATTACAGCGCATTGAGGACTACGTAATGTTAGCAGCACTATATAAATTATATTGATATTATATTTTTAAATATAAAATTAAAAAAACTAACATAAAAACCTATTCAAGTGCAATAAAAAAGGGGGAAAATTATTGTATAAACTGCACAATGGAGACTTTAATAGTTCGGTATTGGCCTTTGGAAAAGTATTTAAAATCTCCAAACATATATGATACAGAATTGATAGTTCCAATCTACATATATATTACTCTATAAATGTTCAGAGTTTATTCAAAACTTGCCACACTTTCTTTATTCGTCTTTAAGTATAAACAAAGATGACAAAAAAAAAAGCTCTTCAACATGTCGCGCATTATGCTAGCCACATGACGCCATCGTTAGACTTTGTCCACAAATCAGAAACAGACGACCTCAAGTTGTTAGACTCAAGCACTACAATGTCTCAAAGAGAAACAAATTAAAAAGTTCTTCGTGCTAATTGCTTTAGGCTGAAATACAGATACATGACGTGCTGGTAATTCTATTTTAAAAGTTTGTGAACAGTTAGAGTCAATTATTTCAATATTTCAACACGTTTCACATATTTTTTTCCCCTGATTTTTTGACGTCTATGATTCTGTGGTTTTCTCTGAGATTTACATTTCAGGTTTTTCCGGCTCATTAGAGGATGTCAATGAATGGTAATTACCTCCTCCTAGTCTAGTAATAGCAGCTTTCAATTCCCATTAAGAAATGCTAAAACGAAAACCAATAATTCTTCTCACTTTCATAGCTTATCAAGCAAAAGGTAACCAGTTTAAATTAGTGCGGACATTTCCATACATCCCAAATTCACATTGACAGCTGGTTCTATTTCGTATTATAAAATACAATTTTCCTTTCAAACTTAAGTAAAAAAAATGTAACAATTAGTACTAACACTAAGGAGGACATATTTACTGCTAAATGTGTTTTTTTTCTCACCTAGGTTACTAGCAGCTGACCAAGACCAATTGTCATAGAAGGCCCGAACAGTAACTTGGTATGTCGCAGCCTGTGGGCAGTGGAGACCAATAGCTCGTTCCCACGTGACAGGCCTGTCTGACGTGACAGCGTGCTATTGGTTTCCAGTGACCAAAGGTTGGGACGTTGCAAGACAGTGTTCAGGCCCTATCATAACGAATGGTCTCAAGCTGACTATCATATAAAAGCACATTACGTGGGCTATGATGAATGATATCCAGGTGATATTGAAGTGATGAGCAAATAATGAGCTGTGCCGGTTCTAACGAGTAACAAGCCCGAGTGAAAAAAAAAGTAAGGTGTCCCACGATGAGGTAAAGTTACCTAAGATCTACATCTAGGTAGACATCAATTTGCTGTTGAAGATCGAATGAATCACTTGAAAGAAAAACAAATAGCCAATGCAAATACAAAACGCTATGTCGCTTTTAAAAGTGTGACAGAATACACCCCAAATTACTACTTTTATCAAGTAAATGAGATTTCTTCTCTTGTAACTGATCTTGTTCAGGTCTATGAGCTTAGACTCAACCAGCTTTGAAAAGAAGTTAGTGTGTATTGGTATTGTCCAAAGCTCGTCTCCTTAACACTCCTTAGATATTTAAGTTAAAATGAATAATCTGACATAAAAAATACCCCAAACAACGAAATGTTTAAATGCTTTGTAATTCTTATCGTTTTCTTAAGCTGCCGAGATGTATAAATGTTGGTAGTATCCACTATAAAGTCAAGTACACATTACCACTTTGTTTTCAGCGTCGGCATCACACTGCCATTTTGTTTTTAGCGACCACCGTCTTTGATCGTAGCCTGTCAACGCTTTCATAAAAACAAATTTCTATGTACTCAAACAGTAAAGTCAATATCTCTATATTAAATAGCTGCTTCTACAATCAACCCAAATCAAATATAGTAGAGAACTCGAACCAATATTTACACGCTAAATTGCCCCTAGTACTTTCTTTTGAAATAGAATGTTTGCCGCGACACGCTACCACTCTAGCGCATATCTAACCTCAATCATCGACAGGTAACACAGGTAAAATGTCACTAATGTAAGAAAAGTCAAATGTCACACTACAGTCACAGGTAGTCAAAAGGTAGACATAGATAAAAAATTACGATTTTTTTACAACTTAAAATTAAGAACATTAATTTTTTTAAAGGACAGTGAATTTTTTTCTTTGCAATTTTGCGCAATACGTTTTTTTATGCTATGTTTATCATATCTTATTTTATAGATTACAGATGTTACTAGAAATAGAAAATAATTAAGTACTACGCATTTGGGTCAATCTAGTCATGCATGTCAATCAGTGAAAGTGAATACATTTTCATTTTAATTCTTTCGCAAATGCTAATTTTTAAATATATCGATCTTGATGATTTATTTAATAACATTTTAATCGAGATGTTTTATACATTATAATCACATATTTTACGGTCAAAGCCCGAAATCGGAATAAACAGTCTAAATTTCAAATAGATCGATTGTTGGCCTTACATGTTCGTAACATCTAAATGCCTACAAATACATGCGATAGTTAATCGATTAAGTCACATCACATGACTTGCAATTGTTTTTCGGACGTGCCTTCAAAAATGATCATTATGACATTACATCCTAACAGCGGGTCAGGATTTGAACCGGGACTATCCTGACGACAGTCAAAAGCGCATATTATACAATCAGGCTGCCCAGAACTAAATGTAACGTCAACAGACGATTACTAATTACTTGTACCTAAAAGGGTATTGCAACTACTTGACATCTGTCTCAATCAACTAGTTTTTATCAGCAGACGATATCGGAGGAAGCCATTACCAAATGTTCAAAATATTGAACCGGAGAAATGTAAACAGGACAAATTTGGGAGACGGATTAGAGAGTGTCGAGTTGGTCAGTGACGTCACCCGTTGGGACTCCCGAGTGTTTGAAAACATGTACTTGAGAAACAAATAGGACCTGGTTTAATTGAGGCGGGAACAAAATTGAAAGATCCAGACGGAGAGAGAGAGGGGGGGGGGGGAAAGCTGAAAGGGGGACTCCTAGTTCACTCAACGAACAGAAACTTTTCAGACATTTTCCAGAAATACCACTTAAACAGAAATCTTTGTTTTGATCAATGATTCTAATAGATGACAAGTCACGCTAACATAGCTCAATCTTACTATGGTTTGAGCTATAACAGTTGAAAGGTCACGTCAGATAGGAGATGAATGAGTCGTGTAGCCATTTCTTTTTTTTTAATATATTAATATTCATTCTATCTGAATGACTAAGGACGCGAGTACGAAACTTGAAATGTTCAACTTTACAATTTTCATTACATATTCAAATAGGGTAGCTTGCATTTAATCGATTTGAATACTGAAGTATTTGTTCTGATTGTTTAAAACAGTTTATTGCTTATATGCATTTGGTTGCCCGTGTGATTTAATGGTAATGAGTAGCTGCTGATATGTTTGTATGTTGACCTGACGGATCTGTATAGCTGATTATACTAATAATAATGTTTGGTCGTTGCTTAGGTTACCCATTTATTTAGACCAGTGGATTGATGGTGACCTCGAGTGACGCGAGCTCAAACGACGCCCTTGAGAGATATATACAATTGAATGTATGCTGTATCCCGTAACAACACAACTAAATCCGTGTGCACTGTGTAGAAACACTACAAAGTCTGTGCACTGTTTTGAAACGCTACAAAGTCTGTGCACTGTTTTGAAACGCTACAAAGTCTGTGCATTGTTTTGAAACGCTACAAAGTCTGTGCACTGTTTTGAAACACTACAAAGTCTGTGCACTGTTTTGAAACACTACAAAGTCTATGCACTGTTTTGAAACGCTACAAAGTCTGCGCACAATTTTGAAACACTACAAAGTCTGTCCACTGTTTTGAAACAATACAAAGTCTGTGCACTGTTTTAAAACACTACAAAGTCTGTGCACTGTTTTGAAACACTACAAAGTCTGTGCACTGTTTTGAAACGCTACAAAGTCTGTGCTGCGTGTAGACTTAATTATATTGATTGTTTTAAAAGTTTTGAAGGATATGGTCACCAGGAACTTGCCAAACTAGGGCCAGGAAAATTTTCTACTTTTCGAAATGTTTTCAGTTTATCAAGCTGTTCGAATTCGCGCTGGCCGATAAGCTGAGGACCTAATCGATACATGCTTCACAGAAATAGGTCACAAGTAATCACCACTTTGAAAGATCCTGTTAATTATGGTGATTATCAATGCCTCGAGCAATAAACATTTCTTCCCCAGAGTGACAGAATGCAACCCCCATTGAATCAGTACATCTACTGTTACTTATGTTCACTGCCTCTGATACAGTGGCGTGCTAAACCTTTCATTAAGTTCCTAATTATGTCAAAGTATAAACAGAGGATGAATTATCTCCGGAGAGTACATGAATGTGCACTTTTTACAAGAGACAAAGTGTAGCACTTTTAAAGGTGTTACAGTCAGAAAATTGTTTGAGATCACTAAATGTTGCAAAGAAAGTTTTCCTGTGTTTGAGATTTGTATTTAAAATATGTTTTAACATACAAAATGTCTTTGTACGGTTGTCTTTCAGAAAGTGAATCAAAGTTTTTATTTTTATTTTGTTTTTGTTGTTTTAATATAATTCTAATGTTAACAACGACCAGTACATAAAGGTTTTGTTTGGGGCTTTTGATTAGATTTCTGTTTAAAAGATATTTTTTTTTTAAAAAAAGAGGTTTTCTTATATCGAGGCGTTTTTTCCGTTTAAGAGTCCTTCGTTTTGGTTTTGGAGACTTTTTGATTTTGCTTTAAAGGCTTTTCCGCTATAAAAATATTGTTTTAAAGACATTTCGTTTAAAAGAGCATGTCAAATGAACTAAAAATGGGCTCCAAAGTATTGCACTTGTATAAGACTCGCGATAACAGTTGAAACATCAATTAAAGCATTTTCTCTTTCTCGCGTTGACCATTTTCCTTGATGGGCTATTTCTTATGGTATATCACATGATGTGTTGAATCTTTAACCTCTCTTTACTATGGGAAAGTTTTTCATGTGACAGAATCTTCTAGGATCAGGTAGGTCTACTATCTAGCTCCTCCCTTGCTCGAGCGGTGTTTAGGCCTTTGCCATCACTTTCGGCTGGACATTCGTTTAGGTTGTCAAACACTTGAATGTGTTAGGGGAAAATAAAGAGGTGGAAGAAAAGTCCCATCTTTCTTTGATTAGTAAATACCATATAGTCTATCATATCACATTTAAATACCATATAGTCTACCATTATACCATATCACATTTAAATACAAATAATTTCCCGTAGTTCATTGATGATAAAACTATGGAACGTAGAAGAACATATGGAATACGTCAGAGTATATTACGCAACCCGCAAGCATTCAAATATATATCGCCCCTCCCCTCCCCAACAACTACCGTAAAAATAAGAGTTGCCCACCTCTGCGGAAGTATATTCACGTTATCACTAACCTATATTTTTCAAATACACTGAGCTTCGGGATTAAACTTTAAAAATAATCAGCACAGTCTCACGGCGTACGTCTTGTAAAACTGCTCAAAAACTTTCCTAATCTTTTGAAAAAAATCTATCTCCATTTCTTCGAGTTCATATTCAGGGGGAGATAAAACGTTTAAAATCTCAGCAGACGATGTTTGACGGTGTTATTTGCTGACACTAGAAGCTCGGAGTGTTACGGCAGCTAGCCTGTCAATAATCTCGGTTGAAAACTTAGAACTGAACCGTGTATTCAATTAGAGGCAGGTGGCGTGAAAAAAAATGGAAATGTCAAAAGTAACACTAAGAAAAAAGGTGAAGATATTTTCTTTTCGATTGGTACAGTTTGGAAAGTAAAAAGTTCTTATAAGTGTGATTCGTAATCTGTAGAAATTGTAGATATAGAAAACAAAATATAAACAAAACAAGAAAAATATTTTTTAAATACATTTTTTTTTACAAGACATTACTCCCATTTTACAACTTAAAATATAAAAATTAAAAAAAAATAATTGGGGCAAACTGGGTATTGAACCCTTGCTTTCGACACCATCAGATGCGTGAACAAATCTTTTACCAATTCAGCAAGCTGACTAGTAGTATATAATTTAAATAAAAAATGAAAAGTTGCTACTTTTGTCTCTTTCAGGTTCGAACGCCCTTAAGTCGTACACACCCTTCCTTCTCTATTTTGTTTTAAACTTGGTCCCTACTTTTAAGAATATAGCGTCATATGGTACGCCCCTACCCTCTGTTTCTCCTTTCCCGTAAACACAAGTAGCCATTCACACAATAGCCTCCTCTTTGTGTGGACTAGCCTCCCCTTTTTGCGGCCACTGGACTGGTTAACATAACAGATTCAACAAACAAGCCTGGGGGGGGGGGGGGGGGCGAGAAGAAAGAAGAAAGTCCAGTTTAAACAATGCGCGTCCAGTAACTGGTCAATAGAACCAAGGAGTCCGATCTGGATTAGGATTAGTCTACAAACAGTCACGGGGGCTCTGTTACGGACGGCTTAGCATGTTTTGGTCCAGTTCTAATTGAACGTTAGCCTTAGTTGAAGCCCAGACTCTATGTGTCTAGGTTTTAACTCAGACATTATATGCTAGTCCTAATTAAGCTGCTGTCTAGGTTTTAACCCAGAAATGTTATGCTAGTCATATTTAAGCTGCTGTCTAGGTTTTCAATAAGAAATTAAAGCATACATGAACTTCCCGTTTTAATTGTATGATGTTTCATATTAATAAAATGATTATAAATAAATGATTATAAATCAGTTCAGGTGTTCTTTTAGTTGCCACGATTTTGGAAGGGGGTGGGTTGGGGTGATGGGGTCAGCATAGCGATAAATTGGGTTTGCTCATTACCTTTCAGTAAAATAAAATTACCAGATAATATTAAGTGGCCACGGTTTTACCCGCTAACCGCCTCGTTGGAACACTCCGTGTCCAATTTTTTACAAAAGATAAATTCATAAAATATTTTTTTTCGAGTTCGATCTAAATGAATAGTTTTTGTTATTGGTATTTGTCACATATGCCATTATAGATTTAATTATATATTTCTCATGTAAAAGATTGGTTGTAAATAGAAATATAAACCCTCGCCTGATGGCTCGGTTTTTAATAGGAGACTCCAGACACGAGTTGGTGACTCCAGGTTTTTACAAAGACGTAGTATGGCATGTTTTGAATTCTATTGGTTGTTTTGAAAAGAAAGACATAAAATCACGTGACATCCGCCCAAAAAAGAGAATGAGAATTGCGCGAGATCGACAGTCTAAGTCTGAATGTTGAATTGAACGGTTGTGTTTCTATTATCTCTAAGTTTTTAACAAAAAAGCCTTGTAATAATTTTTCTTATTGTTTGATCTACATTGTACATAAGTTGTACTTACGTTTTGTTCAAATAAAGTTCCTGAATATTGTTTTCTACAAGAAAGTTTTTATTGTGAATTCTAGATCTACATTTATTCAATTAATTCATCTACAAGATTTGAATCAAATCGCTTGTCATCAACCACGTGTTCAAGTTAGACTCCCCGGCAATCACAAGTATACTCTCCTATCGGACAGCAACTTTATTATTACATCTCAAGATAAAGTTGGCGAAGTCTTCATTCATCATTGATAGAAGAGATATTGTTACATATGGCACCTTGACGATAGGAAAGGTCTTGTGACAGTATTATATCACAAATAAAAAAAGACGACCTAAAAAAAAAAAACAACTTTTTTTTTTGAGTTAACGAAACAAAATCATGAAGTTCAACAATACAGTTATTGTAGTATGGCGTTCAATTGTCTAATCTTTGTAGTATGGTGTTAAGTTGTCCAGTCTTTGCAGTATGATGTTAGTTGTCCAGTCTAAATACTATGGTGTTAAAATGTCCAATCTTTACGGTATGGTGTTGATTTGTTTAATCTTTGCAGTATCGTGTTCAATAGTCCAGTCTTTGCAGTATGGTTTTCAACTGACCAGTCTTTGCAGTATGTTTTTAAGTGTCCAGTACCGGTATGTGTGATATGTTGTTGACTACAACTGTTCAAGACATACTTGTTTAACAAGCAATTTAAAATACCGGATCACATAATTAAGTCTGGTTGGTGTCAACCGAATGGGTCAACTTGACATATCCTTAAGATCTATTTACAGATTGCTTGAGAAAGAATATGGACTTGATATGAATTATAATCATGTTCACTGTATTGGTAATTATTTATTACAGTTTTAATAGTCCTGTTGCAAGGATAAAACAGTATATATCAATGCATTTCAACAGAATGTTTAAACGCTAAAATGCTAACAGTGTATGCATTGTATAGGACAGTGATGCCGAAAATACGGCCCGCGGGCCAGACCCGGCCCCCGACGTGCTTCCATCCGGCCCGCCGAAACGTCGGCACAAAATATAGAAAATCCTTCTCCCCCCCCCCCCCCCCAAAAAAAAAAATGTATCTTTACCTACGTTATGGCCTTCTCTTTCTTCTAATCTAATGAATTACTACCAGGGCATTTAACATTGGTGCTTTCATAGAATAGGACTATAGAATCTACTAGGAACAGTGAACGTATCTTTACTTTTGTGTAGAACATGACCATTGCTAGGCTAACATGTTTGTTGCTATAAAGAAAGTGTGGCTGTTTTTAAAAAACAAGAACAAAACAATATAAACAGAACTTATGCGATTTTTGGGGGAATTGTAAACAGAAAATTCAAATATCCCAATAGTTAAATGTAAGTACTAGATCCTCGGGTTTGAAATAAAATAGTTTCAGGACAATTTCATTAAGTTTTAGTATCTTTTGCATCATGTGGCTCGCGACACTAGGGTTGGAAATTAAAATGGCCCGCAGATTGAACAAGGTTGGGCATCACTGGTATAGGATATTGTAAAAGTCGAATATCTATGATCGTGGCAAAATATGTAGGTCACTGCTGGGACGCCGCTGCGTCGAGGACGATGAGACAGTAGAGCACATTCTCTATGAACGCCAAGCTCTACAAGATGAACGATCGGGACAAAGTATTAGGTAATGAGAGAGAGAACACTGGTCCATGTGTGGCAAAGGGTCTGTCCTTGTACAGGGATAAGGCGACCCTACAACTCACTGCTCGCTTCCTCTTCCGTGCTCTAAGGGAGTAATATCACTTATGGGGTATCTGATTTGGTAATACAACCCTACGACCATATATTTACTGGAATGATTATTTGAATATAATAAGAACTTGCTTCGAGTCCGAAGAATAGTGAGTAGTACGGTATAGTATTTCACATGGCTACGCCAAGACCATTCTTTATAGAAGACCTCAACACTGCCCCGCAACGTGGCAACCTGTGGGCAGTGGTGACCAATAGCACGTCGTAAATACTTTAACGAACGTGACAACAAGCTATTGGTCTAAAACTGCCCACAGGTTGTGACGTTACAATTCAGTTTTCCGGCCTTATGTGACAATTGGTCTCGGCTAAGCAGTCCCAGCCGCGACCTACATATTTTGCCAGATCTTGCACAGACATAATTGTTGTACGGTGCTAGTTGATTTAGGTTCTCTATTTCGCCGTCTATGTCTGTCAACGGGAGTGGCTGTCAACGGGAGTGGATTTTTCTTTAGGTCTCAAATTGATGATATAAAATTAGAAAAGAAATAGTACATAAAGAAACGAAGATGATAACATAGCGGTATGACAAGTGTCGCCAAGGTAGGGTATACAGTGAGGGGCGGGGAAGGAGATTGTTATAATTCTAGAGTTTTCATCATTTCCTACCTCCCTCCCCCAAGCCTCCTGCACACATTTATCAAAGAGAAGCCTTCATTAACATGTGTGTTTAACACACTTTCGAAGTTCAAATTTTAGAATTACACACAAAAACAAGATTACTAAGAGAGTTTGTGTTATCACACAAACTCAGAGCCGTTGCATCGAAAATACGAAAGATCTAAAACATCAGGATATCGGGTTTTCAATATTTGTTTTCTAGTTTACAAGATCTAAACGGCAAGGACGGACGGATACAAAACTAATAGCGGCTATTCCACTTTCGATGGCCGCTAAAATGGCATTATGGACTCGCTATTCATTGTTTATGGAACAAAGATTTAACGTAAGTAAGAAGCAATAATGAAATGGAGAAAGAAACAATAGATCTAGTACAAAGTTAAAATAATAAGAAATATAATTATATTAGTAACATAATCTACTAATAGACTAATAACAAGGTATAATAAAGAGGCAGATCCAGCTATAGTATACTAAATACTATTTTAAATCTATCCATAATTAAAATCAATAGTTATAAATCAAGGGGCCGAAATATTATCCAAAAGATTTGAACAATTCACTCTACTTAAGAACGGAAGTACTATTATGTTAGAAGACAAACCACACACACGGTTCTAATAGAAACCACATGTCAACATGACCCATGAGGTCACGGCCACAAGAAATCCATAGTACTGATCACAAAAAAATCCACAACCACTGAAATACTGAGATAAAAAAAAAAGAGTCTCTTTCCTCACTAGTGGCGCGAACTACCTTAAGATGTACAGTGTATGTCCTGTCCACAGCACCAGACAGTGAGGACAGCAGTCTGTAACGAGGACACAGGCCGACACCGGGGGCACGCGTGAATAGTTCGAGTGATGGTGGGAGCTTATAGCCAGACATCGCCCCCTCCTTTCCATTTTTTTTTCTTTTTTTTCTTTTAAACATTTTAGCTGGCCCCCCCCCCCCCCCCCCGCCAACAACGAGAAGACTTCATACTCCCCCCCCCCTTTTTACCTTTTTTTTTTTTTTCACCTTTTAAAGATAAAAAAAATCGTTTCTATTCCCTCTCTTCACTTAGTAACGTGTGACGTAGAGTTGAGAGAGGTAGGGAATCGACTTCGAACTTCAAAAGTCATGCAGCTTTCATTCCGTGCGGTTTTTAACTTTCTTGACTCCTCCCCCCCCCCCCACACACACACACATCGAGATCGACTTATATTAGTAAAGTAGAGTAAAGTTCCCCTTTCAGACCTTGTGGTCTATAGGGCAGATGATGTAAAGGTCATCTGGTTCTGTGGCTTACGGTTTACGAGGGTGTCGTGTGGCCAGCACAACGACCAACCGTCTTTACTTTTCCCCAACTAATGCCAGGTACCCATTAGAGCTGGGTGGACTCAGAGGCGCCCAAAGTTACCGAAATTAAAAATCCCAGTCTTCACCAGGATTCGAACCCGGGACTTCCGGTTCAGAAGCCAAGCGCTTTACCGCTCAGCCACCGCGCCTCCGACTTAGTAATATTTTTAATGCATTTGTGTGCCCAATTAATCTACCCCCACCTCACCCCACATACACACGTTACTACAGAAAAGTCGTTTTAAAAGACGAATATTACTCCCACAATAAAGATAAACACCGACGAAGAAAAAGAGACATAAACCTTTTTTTTCCTCATCATTTACAATAAAGCTAAATATTTATATCTTCGTGGGATGGAAGATCAGGAGTTGATATGGAAATCAGGAGATAGAGGAAAATGTAGGTTACAAAAAGATACTTTACGCCTGGTTCAGGCCGCTGTTTGGGGGATCGATCATGACGCAAGCTGCTGACACTTAAATTCAATCACGTTTCAATACACTCCAGACTGTTGTTACGATAGGTCCTAGTTCAAACCAGACTGTTGTTA
>JADKLZ010081101.1:19302286-19309786 GCA_021533235.1 Biomphalaria straminea
CCAGACTGTTGTTACGATAGGTCCTAGTTCAAACCAGACTGTTGTTACGATAGGTCCTAGTTCAAACCAGACTGTTGTTACGATAGGTCCTAGTTCAAACCAGACTGTTGTTACGATAGGTCCTAGTTCAAACCAGACTTTTGTTACGATAGGTCCTAGTTCAAACCAGACTTGTTACGATAGGTCCTAGTTCAAACCAGACTGTTGTTACGATAGGTCCTAGTTCAAACCAGACTGTTTTTACGATAGGTCCTAGTTCAAACCTATATTCGCTGTCACCCTCTGTCGTCCCGCTGAAGCTTTGGGCTAGGACTCAGGAACGTCCCATTCAAGTCAGACAACAATCGATTTCTGAACCATCAGATGTACTGGTTAATGAACCATATGTCTGGTGACAGGTCAAGCAAGACGAACAGACCATCCTAGTCCAGTTCAGAGTCAGTCAATACGGGCGTAGTGCGGGCGATTCAGATAGAAATATGACTCAAGATGGCGCCAATGCAGAGAAGAACAGGAGACAGTAGACCACATTCTCTTGCATGACAGGCAGCAGCGGCCTTAGGGGGTGGGAAGTGGGGCAACCGCCCCAGGCCCCGCGCTTGAAGGGGGCCCCGTGGTTGGAGATCCCTACATATTTTCCAAAATAAAATCCGATTGGACGTCGATATATTTGATGTAGGCTGGGTGTTCCCTCAGGCTTTTTATATATTTTCCCCGCTTTTTAAGGGAGTTTTCAGTCCTGGCAAAATCTGCTCCACTACCGAACCTAAAGGACATCCGGGTTTGAAACTGTATAAAACTGGAATATTCATGGGACGTCGATATATATATATATATATATAAAAAATAAACTATTTTGCTTGGTTGGCTTCCGCCTAAGTGTTTAGACATCGAACGGCCATGGGAGTATTTAAAAAAAAAAATAACTTAATTAAAAGAACAATCTTGTATGCAGACCAATTACAATACAGCATTTAAAGCACTTTAGTAGGCTAACAGCACCTATTTGTTCTGCATTTCATAGCAATAAATAATAATAAAAGTCCCACGTCTTTAGAGGTGCACATACTGAATTGTTATTGTTACAGTATTAGAGAAGGATTAGTCCGTTAGCGTGATGTGGTACGGCTCTATCACTACGGCTCAGGGCCATGCACAAGACACTCGCCCGGGGCCGCCAAGGCCGCCCCTGATGACAGGGGACAAGGATACAGATTTGGTACATATTCACGTTCGGGCTGCTCCTTGGAACGGAGACATGGACACCTTTAAACACACTGACCGTTTCATTTCAAGTATTCTGAAGGAATTGTCCCAGTCTCTCGTTACTAAGGTGATATCTGATGATATGGATCTCTGTCTCGACAGCTCTGGGAAAACCAAAATTCTGAAGACAGCAGGATTTCTGTCCGGGGCATTTGCAAGAGAAGATTTGAGCCTCCCAAGCCCTCACTCAAATGGCGTTTTTTGATGATGATGATGATATGGATGGAGCACGAAGCAAGGGACAGATCGTCTAAAATAAAGCGTGCCGGACAACGTAAAAATAATGCATATTGGTCTCTGGAGATTCTGCTAAGGGCAGCTGCTGACCAAGAAGAGGAAAGATTATTTGTGTATAGTTATAGTACTTTTGATTTGAGTCAAGGTACTCACGGTGATCATGTTATAAGTATAACAAAGAGTTAAGATTAAGCCGGAACCTGCGTTTTAAAAAAAACGATGACGTAACAGATTATCATCAAGGACTTTAAGTTATTTATTTACTAATTGTAACATCGTTACTAATAGAGCTGATGTAGACTGTATTCGATATCAAATGTTATGTTTATATTTAACTGATCAAACAATGTCACAAACTCGCTGGGGACAGCCATGATTCTATCCTTTCATATGGGAGATCGTTTAGGAATGTTCCTTTGGGTATTCGGAATACAATCCTGTTCCTGAACGAACCCCCTGCCCATAATACACCAGAAATTTTTTTTTAATTAAAATTTTTTCTAGCCAACCACCACATGCCATAATATATATGTCGCCTTATGTGTGTGTGTGTTTGTGTTTAATACTTCCTTCTGTTAGTTCTGTTCGACCATTTTTTAAATTGGTGAAGGGGTGAGGGGAAAACGTGTGTGGGTTGGGGGGGGGGGCAATGTCTTTGGTGTGGGGAAGAAAAGGGGGAGGGGTGTGAAACTCTCCAGTCAAAGGTGGAACGTTAAGTAGGTCTCCTGGATATTTTGCAAACATACAATAAAAGGTTCTAAGTGAGTTGATTAGTAGAGGCCACGCCGTTCAGTGCTCATCCCACACCTGTCCCTGCACCAACAGTGGTTGAGTTGAAGTAATGACTAGGGAGGCTCAACACCCCTCCCTAGTCAGTGCTACCCAGCAGTGCTACCCAGCAGTGCTACCTGTCTGAAGACATCACGTGTAATGTTGTGCAGGTGCAAACAAAAGGCTCGGAAATCATTTTTAAAACATTTTAGAGTCGCACTCTGCAAATTTTCTTTGTTAGATTTGTGTCTGGAGAGTTTTGGCCTAACCTTCTCATTGAAGCATTCCTGTGCTTTTAGTTTTCTCAATAACCTTTAAATAGTTATATAACGAAGTCATGACTGAAAATATGCACACACAAAATTTAACATATTTTGCAATGTTTTAGAGAATGTAGTAATAGACACCGCTCCCGAAAGACTTCTTTTTTTTTTTAAATAGTCTCTGACCGTTACTAAAACATTTTTTTTTTCAGTTTCCTGTACAATTTTAAATAGTTAAGAAATGTTAAAACTTAAATAAGAATAGTGAACACATCACCGATGAGAAATTTGGCCATGATACTTTAAAGAGTCCGATAATTGCAAAACTAAAATGCTAACGGCAAAGGACAAAAAAAAAAAAAAGTTCAGCCCTCCGTTAGCAATAATAGGATGAAAATTGAAAAAAAAATAAAAAAATAAAAAGGAAGAGAAAAAAAAATGAAATAATGGGAAGACATCACGGAATCGATTTTTTTATTTAATAAGATGTTTAATTATGGGGGGGGGGATAGAGTTGACAGGTTTCTTATGATGCACTAACAGTTTGGAGAGAAGAAAAATTGAACAGTTCTAAGACCATTAAATGGAGTTAATATCCTCAATTTGATGAAGCTCTTTCTTTCTCGTCTACTGGTTATAATTTTTTTTTTGCCTTGAAAGTCTAAGAAAATATTTTATGATCATGTCATTACTAGAATGTTCTAGACATTTAAGGTTAAATTCTTTGAGGTGGAGATAAACTTTGGCTATCTGACGTTTTTGGTTATCCGATATTTCCCCAGTTACAAAACTGTCGTACTATCAAGAGTCAACTGTATTACATAATAATTTTTTTAACAAGTACAAGGCCTGTCTTCGTTGAAACCTGAACATTATAACTAGTCTGTCTCCTCAAGGCTACATTCTAGCCACTGTGTTGTGTACGAAAATAGAAGATTGTATACTTATCTGTTGTTTGTTTCAAACTTACTTTAAAGCGGCGACATATAAAGGGGACTAATACAGCTTATACCACCACCTCAATCAAATACAATTTTTTTCCCTTTTTTAAGATACAAAAAAAAAAAATAATTGTCTATAAAAGTTAGAGTTTTTTTTAAATAGATTCTTGTTTTGTCAGGTAAAACAAATAATTGTGTGAAATTTCAACTTGATCCGAGATTGGGTGTCACAGGAATAACGTGTACCAACTTTTCAGTCAGAGTGAGTTGATATAAGCTTTGTAAATATAAAATAAATAAACAATTGTACCATATCACTATGCTTTATCAGCTAGAATAAGTTCATGGCTTTACTTTCAATTAGTTTTACTCCGGACTTAATGACTTCCGTCAGAGCTGGAGCACAGATCAGAGTTTCAACATGTTGGATACAGCTCTTACAAGGTCGATTAGTCCAGATGTCTTGCAGCTGGGGTAATCAAGTATCTGCTGTAAGTTCCAGATAGAGTGACTACCCACACAATGGTTGTAGCAAAGAGTTTTAGTTTAGAGAATAGTAAAAGACAAAACGTTTTAAATTATTGTTTAGTGAATTATTTTAATATGTAAATATTAAAGAAGTAAACAGTTACAAAAGTCCGAATGACTACATTTTGTATATTCAGAGTTATAAATCATTCAAACTCATTGGCCATCAAAGCGTACAAATATTGTTTTCTATGATATTCGTTTTGAAAAGAAACCACAAGTCTTAGTCTAAATTTTTAAATTCATTAAACCACACAAATCTAGCACAGAAACTTTACTATACATATGTCACACACACTTAACTTGATTGTGTTGTTAGCGCTTTCATCACTAGTGTCCGGAATGCGAACCCTGCCGTATCCCATCCCATTGTAATATTCCCCTTTCAGACCTTGCAATCTATAGGACAGATGATGCAAAGGTCATTTGTTCTGTGGCCCACGGTTAACGAGGGTGTCATGTGGCCAGCACAACGACCAACCGCCTTGACGTTTCCCCAACTAATGTCAGGTACTCATTAGAGTGGGGTGGACTCATCGGCACCCAAAGATTCCAAAATAAAAATCCCAGTCTTCCAGAGGATTCGAACCCGGGACCCCCGGTTCGGTAGCCACCACGTCTCTTCCCATCCCCTGCTGTTCTACAAAAAGGTTTATACTAGGTAGTTAATATGTTCTATTGAGAGTTTTCAAACAATACCTTCCCCCACCATACTCACTTTCTGTTCTGGCCCCTTTGAATACCCCCCACCCAAATATTCTCCCCTCGGGTAAACAACAACCTCTTAAATATTTCGAACTTTAGGTTGAGAACACCATGCTGTATTTTTTAAGGCTTGAATTGCCAAAGGGTCTGAATATTTGTTGTTGCCAGTCGTTGACTTAAAGCACCAAGCTGCTGGTAGACAATTAAGCTCTTGTAGGAGTTATATATCTTAACTTCTAAAACTTGAAATAACTTGAGTACCTTCTTTTGTGAACGATATTAAACATTAAACATTACTTTTATTACAATATAGACAAAATCAACTTATGATGAAATGCAATAAATATAGTAAACTTTTGTAATAATATAAAAAGGTATTTCAAACAAAATCTAACTCTAACACTTCGTTTTCGTCTCTCGTTCTGGAGTCGTCTGGCCTAACCAAGACGGCTGACGACAAGGCCACCTATCTTGCATCATTCAGAACCATTCGCCAACTACCTCCCACCGTCACCATAGAAACTCACAGTGGCGTAGTTAGGGTGGGGGGGAGGAGAGGGGAAAATTTGAAAATCCCCCCGGGCCCCCACTTGAAGGTGGCCCCTAAATTAGTGTTTTTACATTAAAAATCAAGTATTACGCAAAATGCAGGTGCCCCCAAAGAGGTCAATCTCCCAGGGCCACCAAACGATGGAAAATTTCTAGCTACGCCCCTGGAAACACACACACACACACACACACACGCGCACACTACATAACAATATTCAATGTCATCGAGTAAGTAGACCAATATATGCTGTCGGCAAAGCCAACTGGAGATGCTGACCACGAATACGGTCCTGTGGTATGTACATCTGCCATCTGCAAGATTGTAAAAAAAAACATTGCTGCTCAGTGCGTACTGGTCCATGTTTCAATGCTGCCTTTAGACGTTCAGCAGACACAACTCCTCCTATTCCGTACTGGTCCATGTTTCAATGCTGCCTTTAGACACTCAGCAGAGACAACTCCACCTATTCCCGTTGTCTAACGTTTTTGGCCTCTCAGCCACACACCCAGCAGCTTCAGGCTAGGGCGTAGCCTACTCTTCATTTGTGAAGAAACGCTTGAAATAAGTCCCTGTTCACAATTTGAGAAACATTGTTCAGACCTCGCTTCGTTGACCTCATTTACCTCTCAAGTAATTAGCACCAGATTATAGCTCTGTTAAAATAAATCGTTAATAAGTGTTTAAAACGGCAAATTTATCCCCCCTCCGTTCGTTAAAGGAAACTGTTGAAAAGGTTTTTCACGGTCTATTAGTCTTCAACGTTGCTTGAAATCTTTTCTTGGAAGTTTGCCTTTGATGTGTTTCAAGTCAAGGGAAACTACTCATGAAATTGACCAATTTTTTAAATATTCCCTGGATAATCCTTTCTGTGGAACTAAACATGACTATAAAACTATAAAAAACTATAAAAAAAAACTTTTTAAAAATATGAACAACGATATTTGAAGTATAGAGACCATGGATGCATAATTAATAATTATGAAAAAAAAAAAAGATTTAAGAACAAAATATTCAAAATCTGTTGTCTCTCCAATTCTGTCTCCAGAAAGAACATTTTTTTTTTTGTATTATACAAGGTACAAAAACATTTTCTATGTAACACTATTGCAGTACATTTATAAGTTTAAATTCTAAACTTATTGTAAATATTTATTCAAGATAACCGAAATAGTGTGTTATAGTGTTATAGATTCTTTTCTTATTCATCACCTTCTAAAAACAATCTGGGATCTCATTGTGAGAGCGAAGCAGGGCGTTTTGTGGCAACCGTTTTGTAACTATGGTCGTTATGGCACTAAGGTCGTTATGGTTCTATGCAGGGCCGGTCCTAGCAGTTGCGGGGCCCTATGCGAAACTGATTGCGCGGGGCCTAGTTTGTGTGGGAATAAGGATAATAAGTGAAAATTAAGTTTTGTATAAGAAAAAAAAAATTCAACTTTGAACTTTGTTCATTCTTTACTAAGTTACAAATTGCGACCTGTACTTTACAAACCTTATAATGATGGCATATTCATATGCCAGTGACTTTAAAAGTAAATAAAGTATTGGAACATTGTGTTGCTAAAAATTTGCCTTATTATTACATTTTATTACATGAAAACTTTTATCGCGCGTAGGATTGGCGTTATCCGCAATGAATAACACCCACAAATGACAATTTTGTTAATTTTTTCAGGAGATTTTTATAAATTCAGGCGATTTTTTCGTATATATTTTGCAATTTAATAATTACACATTGAATTAGCGCGAGGCCTATGAAAGCGCGGTGCCCACTGCTACCGCATAGGCTGCAGACCGGCCCTGGTTCTATGTTGGTTTTAGCGCAGCCATTTTGGTGCAAAATATTTTTAGCTACATTTTATATGTTCATTTTATAAGGTCTTTAAAAGAACTTTACATATCTATGTTTTGTATGAGTATTTGTATTCAAACCTATTCTTTTTAATGTAAAGAACAATACATGTAATTATTTCTGTCAATTAGATTAGAAATCTAAATTTATTGTATGCAACTCACAATACAAAGTGTTGGGTGTGTGTGGGGGGGGGGAGGTATAAAGTGTGCAAAACAAAATGGGAAAAAATGCTGAAAAAAATTATTGCGATTGTTTTTGTTCACATGGAAATGATTTATTTAATTTATAGTATTTCTTACGTAATCAACACTAATGAAGGTTAACCTATGAGTTTAGCACACTTATACTTAATTATGGCGTTGGAAAGAATTTCACTGTCATAGA
>JADKLZ010081101.1:19346319-19360338 GCA_021533235.1 Biomphalaria straminea
TACGTTATGATCCTATCACTTTCTCAATACGTTATGATCCTATCACTCCTCAAGGGGAATCACTCAGCTTATACCACCATATCTGTAAAGTACAATTTCTTTCCCTTGATCGAGACTAAACAAATAATTAATTAAAAATAGTTAATTAAATAATTGCTCAGTTGTTGTTGTTGTTTTTAATGGAATCTAGTTTTGTCAGGTAAAAGAAGTAATTGTGCAAAATTTCAACTTGATCCGAGATTGGGTGTGGGAGAAATAACGTGTACAAAGGTTTTACCAGACAGACAGCGTGAGATGATATAAGCAGTAGCGGCCTTAGGGGGTGGCAAGTGGGGCAACCGCCCCAGGCCCCGCTCCTTTAGGGGGCCCCGCGATCGAGATTTTATTTTCAATAATTTTGAAAACCAAATAAGTTGTTATAAACTAGGACTTGTTGCTCAATATTTTACAAGTATCTTTGTGATACCAACTACCATTTAAGCTCGTAACATACATTTCGTAACATACATTTCGTAACATACATTTCTGATTTCCAAATACCGTTCACTAAGAGGCTTAACAAATCGGACATAGTGTATTGTTACAGCGTTAGAGACGGATATGCCTGTTACCGTGATGAGTTTACAGTACAGATATAGTCTACCATTACGGCTAAGGGCCCCGCACATGACGCTCGCCCAGGGCCCCGCGCACTGCTAAGGCGCCCCTGGATATAAGTTTTGTCCAAACATCTGGAAAGCGCATGACTTTGTCAGAAAAAAAAAACAAAACAAAAGAAACATGATATGAAACCAGATCCAATAAAGTCTTAGTTTAGTTCTGTAACTAGTTTTTAACAAAGATAGAAGGCCAACAGGACACAATTATTGCATTAAAAGTGTTATTTTCACCTGTCAATAGTGACGATAAGGACAAAGGGAATACCAGACTAAGAGTGTTGACGAAATATTACAGCCGTTTGGACTTTCCTTGATTTTGTTTTAATATCTAGTTCTTATTCCAGTCCATATTCTATTAGCGTTGATCTACGCTTCTTTTCTTTCATAGCACTCGTAGTGTGACCTAACCCACGTGCTAAGTTTAACTGGATTGACATTACATAATTCACTCCTTGAAATAGACTTTTAATAACACCAACATGGTGCAGGGAACGGTAGAGGATAACATGTTGTTGTAAGGGTATGTAAGCAAACTCCACTATCTGTATTACTATCTATGTATTTGCCTATAATCGATCAAAGTTTAATGTAACGTGTTTCATTCATACAGAGAGAAGAAAATCATTTCTTTAAAGTTGCACATAATCAGAAAATTAAATGTACAGCAGATTAATAACAGTATATGTCATCATCACCGTAATCTCAGACTTAGTTATTTATAGAATCTGTTGAATACAGCACGTTTTAGAAGAGACATGCCTTTACCGAAACACGGTGCCAACTAAAGGAAGCTACTGCTGATAATATATCTATATATTCTATAAATATTGCTGAATCGCTATGATTTCGCTACAGGGAAAGAATATTTGGCTCATATAACTTGATCAAATAGATGGTACACTCCATGTCATAAGTTTGATATACCGATAAAACATTCCACACTGTTGCAAGCACGTGAGGCTCTATCATAATGAATAATAATAATGTAATAATAAATTAATAATAATAATTTATAAAGCGCTGTTAACAAAGTGTAGGCTCAAGGCGCTGTAATTACATTACAAACAAACATTAGAGCTAAAATGACAAATTAATCGAAAAAAAGTGTACACGGTACTGCAAATTTATAGTTTATAAACAATGTAATCTTAATATAATGGATAATAAATGTGTATGTCATTGGTGCGCATTATTCCAACTATTGTGCGTTTTCTTTCTCTACCTCGTTCAACACGTACTTGCACCATTCCACATTCCAGTCACACGCTCATAGAAACAATTGCACATGTTCTATCCGCACTTCTGGTTTTAATTAATATTAACTCTTTGTCTCCGAACTGACGATACCAACGTTGATTTCACCAGAATATGGTAAATAATTTCGGAGAGAAAGAGTTAATTACTTTCTGAGAATCCCAGTGACATGATATGTTACATGTAGTTCATATAATGTTGTGTCCACTTCTGACGTCTTCAGTCACGAAAGACCAGTTTATATTCTAGGTAAAAACTCATTGGACGACGCTCATGTAAAGAATGACTGTGTTAATGATATTTCAAAGTAGATTTATATCTCCTCGGCATTTAATTATGAAAAAAAATGGTCATGTCATTTTATTTTTTACAACTTTTATAGACATGTCTTTAATTATATTGAGATTTTAAAAAAAATATTTTAAAGTTCAAAGCACATTATCACTTTTTTTTTCTTTGGCATTCTGCTTTAAAATGTGTTTTGATCTACATTTTTTATGTACATTAGACTGTTATAACCATTGGGCGAATAGCACTATCTTCTTCTATATTGAAATGTCTAAAAATTATATAGTTGTTCAACTCATGGCTATTAAATATTTATTCATCATAAATTAAGTTAAATTCTTTTTTCTTCTAGATTGCTGTATGTCTACAAATTACATAGTTGTTCAACTCATGGCTATGACATATTTATTCATCATAAATTAAGTTAAATACTTTTTTTTTTAAAGTTGTGATAAGTTTATGATAAAGAAATAAGCCAAAACTAAAAAATATAAAACGTAATGGTAGAGGGAAAAAAATCTGATAAAACCTACACTTACCTTGTAGGATGCTTGTAATACTTTATATCTCAGCAACTAAAACTTAAATCTTGTCTGTATGTCCCAACGTGTTAGCATTGGATCTAGTGCAGGAGATTATCCAACAGTCTCTGATGTTATTTACTAAGTTCACACACTGAGATGCTCCATTACTTGCATGCTCACTTACAACACCTGTAGCACTGGAGGATCTCCCTCAGTTTTCATTACGCCACCCGTTATACCCCCCTCCCTTTACCATCTCCGCTCCTCCCGTATTTTTCTTCGCAACTCTCTCTCTCTCTTTCTCTCTCTCTCTCTCTCTCTCTCTCTCTCTGCACACTCTTGTCTACTTATTCTTTACGGTTGAAAGAATGGAGAGTGTGAACATGTATACACAGATATTTAAGTCGTGATTTGGAAAAAGAGATGGAGGGAAGAGAGAGAGAGAGAGAGAGGTAGGGAGAGAGAGAGAGGTAGGGAGAGACAGAGAGAAAGAGAGAGAGCAAAACAATGTAGAAAAAAAGGGCAAGCGAAAAATAGAGAAGAGAGCGGAAAGAGAGAGAGAAAGGGAAAAGAGCTAGCGAGAATAAAAAAATGGTGAGAAAGAGAGAGGGGAAAAAAGAGGGATGAGAGAGAGAGAGGAAAGAGAGGGAAGAGAGAGATAGAGAGAGAAAGTGAGAGGGCGAAAAATAGTGAGAAGAAGAGACTGGAAGTACCCCCCCCCAAAAAAAAAAAAAAGGTTTAGAAACAGAAATAGAAATATTCTTCTAATTTGTATTGAACTTTGTATAACGTCAAGACTTCAAACGTAATGCAGGTAAGAAGAAACAAATTAAACGCCTCTACTTTACTGCTCAACACATATAACGCATGTATCTAGCAATATGATCAGACTAACTAAGCTTCTATGAAGAAAGTCAAATTGCGTACATCTTAAGATAATATGATTAGAACTTGGCGCGGACCGTTCAATGTTCCATTCGTGATCTTCCTCGTTACCTTAAACTATATATGTACACATGTCAACAACTAAATACCATGTTATTAAATATTTTGGGAGAGGAAAAGGGGGGGGGGGGAGGGTAGAGGACGATGTTAAACTCATTACTTATTCTTAACTATGGTGCTATGTGGACAGCACAACGTACGACAGCCTTGATTTTATCACCATTGCTAGGCAACTGACAAGTGTTAGATGTTTTCAGCATGGCTGCCTGGTCGTGTAGTATGTTCTCTGGACTGTCGTTTTGATAGTACAGGGTTCGAACCCTGCCCCGCCTCCTCCGGTGAATAAGAGCTTCTTGGAGCCTCACACCTTTTAATGGTATATTTTGGTCTATTTGATTGTTAATTACTTTTGTTTTGTTTTTCTAATAATAATAATAATAACAATCTTTATTGTCCGTAAGGAAATTTGTATTAAGATTTGTGTATTACACACCAAAAAAAAAAAAAACTACAACAAAACTGTAGCTAAAAAAAAAAGTACATTCACACCTGACTCACTCATAATTTCCATGTGAAATGTTTATATTAGATTGTGTCGATTTAACGATTTGATTCCTAGAGAAACAAAAGAGTTTTTGTGTCTGTTTGTCTTTGCTATCGGTGTCTTGTAATATCTTGTAGCTTTTTCAAACAGCTGCCCAAATAGAGTTTATTTTTATTTTTAATTCTCAGATTGCCATACCAGCAGTGGTATTAGAATTTAAAACACTGGTTATAATCTAGATCTAGTAGATATGTTTTGATAAGAAATTAAACAAAGCTAGTTTTTTTTAATTTGAAACAAGCAAGGGAAGTAATCACGTTTTTAACTTCCTAAACATCAACACATGTTGACCCAATTCAATGAACTGAAGAAAGAGTGAGCAGTGTGTGTGTGTGTATGTGTGTGTTTGCGTGTGTGTTTATGGCCGGGTGGGGGAGAGTTCAATAGCAATGACCTGTAGGCTGAGCGCGAAAGATGCACACAAGTCGAAGCAGAAAGCCCAATGAATCAGGGATGAGTCAGACTCGCTCTGTCTTTGTACTGTCCAGGACACGCGAAGGTCCAACATCGTCACACAACAAGTGTCAATCAAAGCAATGGACTTGAATCACGCCCAGTTTCAGCGCATGGCGTTTCTTTTTTTTTTTCTAAGCATCGACCAGACAACGCGTGAGCAAACTTAGCAAAAGATTGGATTTGCTTTCAATTTACTAAGTGAAACTTGGCCGTTCTGGCAAGTTGAAAAAAAACAGCATATTCACAAATCAAATGGCTAAAAGAAATTAAGCATTTAAAAATATTAGATTATATTAGACTAGTTGACCGGCGGCATAACATATGCCGCTATTTACCAGGGCCGGCGACCGCAGTGGGGCCCGCATTTCATAGGACACGCAATTTTATAGGACCCGCTCTAATTTAAAGTGTAAAAATGATTAAATTAAGCCATTTTATTACTTACAACAGATTCCCCGCGCCATACTGTCGATTTAAATGAGTCCCAGGAGCACTAACACATCTATAATCAAGAAAAGTTTGTATTCGTCATGTTGGAAACACGCAATGCAATTTTTAAATTTTTCATATCATACGCCGCTATTTTGCAGGGCAGGCCTTATAGGCACTGCAACATATGCGACCGCAGTGGGCCCTGCACTTTCTTTGGTCCCGTGCTAAATTTTAGGTGTATAAATATTAAATTGAACCATTTTATAACATGATATAACAGATTTCCCTCGCTAAAGTCAAACCTGAGAGTAGTATCTATCTGTGTATTGACTGGTAGTCGTTCTTATCACACAAAACAATCTCTTCCGGCTTCCACTTTTTTAACCTTTCTTCCATTCACTACACAAATTCATAAGAGAGTTTTATGAAACAAAAATGTGTGCATTGCAATTGTGTGTAGGCCTACTTTATTTTTATACTTATAAATTGTGTTTAATCTCTAAGACTGAGGATAAAGCAATTTTTACATTTTTCATAATTTGGAAATCCGAATTCAATAGTAGATATATGTGCATGTTTTCACGTTACACTTGAAGTTACTTCCTTTTTCCAGTCTATATTTATTTACGTCTTTGTTATTTTGTTTCGTGAATGAAAAAAGTGCGGATTGGGATGCACCAATTTCCATTCACACCGCGTGCGTGCGCCATGGGATCTTCCTATTTACTTTTTGCTTGCATGTTGTTGTTTGACCTCTTACTTAGAGGATTATATATATAGAAGATGATAATATATAGTCGGTAAAGTATAAAAAAGTATAGTTTCCCTTACAGACTTTGCTATATATGGGGCAAATAGCCCACGGTTAAAAAGTGTGTCATGTGGCCAACACAACGACCAACTTCTACTTATTTAAGATACCAATTAATTCTGGTTGGTCTCAAGGGCGCCTTAAAAATCGCGAAATTAAAAAAAATCTGAGTCTTCAAAGGGATTCGAACCTTAGATCTCTTAGTTCAGAAGCCAAACGCTTTACCAACCATCCATCACGTTTATTAATCTATATAATGAGCGTATTTAAAGATTAGGTCATTAAATGTTATGTAAAGGGACAGTATTAAATAGATCAAATACTTATCGCAACGATTGGCCTCTTTAGTCATACAGGAAGTTGCAAAGGGAAAAGTTCGTCTCTCGAGACGTCAAATGCTAGAGACTTATCCCAATGGACATATGTAGTTGGTAATAACATTTTCTTGTTTCATAGTTTATTGACTTATGGGTATTAGGGCGTGTATCAAAACATAATGTAGACAATATTAACAGAAATATCTGCAATAATTGTCTCATTAAGTATGTATTATTTATGTTTGTCCTATATAGAAATCAAAACTGTTTGCCCAATCGTAATGACACGTGGCAAGAAGGTTCCTTAGACACTAGCGGTGATCTTGGGACATGTAAAGTTGCTGTACAACAAGAGAATCTACTAGATTTAGGTCAATGAGGCATCTTGACATAGGCCTACTTATTTTAAGTATTACAAAAGCATATATGTCTTTTATTACATTCAAAACAAAAACAGAATGAAAATCCCCAAGCAAAGCCTGGTCAAAACATAGCTAGTATATATTATATATAGTATATATATATATATATATATCAGTAGCGGTCTTAGGGGGTGGCAAGTGGGGCAATCGCCCCAGGTCCCGCGCCTAAGAGGGGCCCCGCGCTGGGAGATTTTATTGTCACCAACTTCGAAAACTAAATGAGTGATTATAAACAAGGACTTGTTACTCTATATTTTCCCAGTATATTTACTTTACCAATTGCCATTTAAGCTTATAACTTACATTTCTTGTTTCGAAATATCGTTCAGTTTTGGTATAGACAGCCGAGTCTAACAGGCTATCATTGTTTAACAGTTCAAAATAAAACACATATGTGGAAGCAACCAATCCTAATTGTTTATTTGGTATATAAATAACGACGTCTAATCGGAATTTTTAGGAAAATGTGTAGTGATACAATTTGATCTACTATTTTGCATTATGAAAAATTGAAAATGAAAGAGTCATTTATAACATTTGTAGTATCATAAATGCAACTTTTGACAAATTGACTTTTTAATGAAAATAATCAGTGCTTTTTTTTTACCGTTAAACCGGTACGGCGTACTTCACTTTTTTCAATGTAGGGAAAAATTATTAATTTTCTTGTATTTTAGCGTTTATTACTAATTTTTGGTAGTTAAAAGTTAAGCAATCCATCATTGAGTACAGGCACCTATTTTTTTTAAAGCACTGAAAATAACTAAACAATTATACAGTGTATGCTCGACTGTCGCTGGTGATACGTTCTAAGACCGCACGCGAAGGTCCGATTTTCGCGGTAGGCTATTTAATTTCATAAACGTGTAATATTTTCGGATATAAATGGTATCACTAGTTTATGTGCTTGTATAGCTATTTTGGAAAATCAGTTTTCAGCAAGTTTGGCGATGACGTATTAAGTGTTTGTTTCTTCCAATAGGCTATTATACTATGCATAGACATAGGCGGCCGTGAGAAAATCCATGTCAACGTGTTGAAAAAAAACAACAACAACAAAAACCAAAAACGCAGAAATATTTTTACCGGTCCCCGAAAGAGGAAAAGACGCTATTAGTTTTGTGTGGAATGTCTGTCCGTACGTTCGTCCGTCCTGTTTAGATCTCGTAAACTAGAAAATATAGTAAAAATCCAACATCATAATATTTAAGACATTCAAAGTTCTAATGTAACGGCCTCTTTTTTCTTTTCTGAAACAAAAAAAAATCTAATTTTTTAAATCACCCCCACAAGCAGTTTCCTTAAGAAAAACACATCACTTTTGTTGCTATTCACTATTAATAGTAACAAACACGAGATGCTCTTTAATAAAGGAGATGACCCTTTTTTAAACAGGTGTATTCAATTTTTTTTTTAATATTTGTATTGCTAACTACTAGGCCTACATTTACACAAATAAAAATGTTTACTTTTTTAAAAAGAGAAAAAATCTATTTAGTATGTATATAAGTTGGACATAATTTAAAACAACAATTAATAAGTAGTTTTCCTATTATTGCGTTTCATAATTCGGTAGAAGATGTAGACATCAAACTTCACATTCATTTTCACATATTCAATGGTCTACTGGACCGCTGGGGCAACACACAAGATCTGTCAACCTTCTTTCTCCACTCTACTCTATCGTTTGTCTTTGATAGAATTTCATTTTGATGTTCTTTCTGAAAATATTGAAACCTGCCTTTTTACTTGCTTGGGTGGACCACACCGGGGGGCGATTTTGAGTTCGTATTTCCACACAAACTCTCTTTGTAATCTTGATTTTATATATATATATTTTTTGAAAACCCGTGATACAACCCTTCCTCAAAAGTCGGGTCTGTGAAAGTGAATGGACCACTGTAACACCTATAGCACACGTTATTCTTATAGAACATCCTATTGGCTTCAATAAGCAGAGTGAGAGAGGAGACATAAGATTAGTGGTGCGCGAGAGTTTTCTTTCTTATTCGCATCTGTTAATGCAGAACAATTTCAATACATTAGCTTATAAGATGCACTTATACGGTCAATATTAAACCAACGTAATGTTCTATGTTTTGTTACAATTATAAGGCCCACAGCTTTTAGGCGGACACATTAGAGACGGATTACCCGTTAGTGAAATGTGGTACGATATAGGCTATATATATAGCTAAGGGCCCCGCACATGACGCTCGCCCAGGGCCCCGCGCACTGCAAGGGCCGCCCCTGATATATATATATAGTATATATAATATATAAAAAAAATATATTTGTGGGTATTAATTTTGATTCTGATTCTTATTGGTACGCGAAATAAACGAGGACGACTCCAGATACGCATTCTGTCTCCAACACACTATCTATCAACTAGCCAATTAGTCAAGTTGCTTTTGGCTTCTCGCTCGTGCTAGAGATGCTAAAAGCAAAGTAAATGAGAAAGTGCGGGAAAAAAATGCATTCCCTCTAGTCGTTGGGCGTGGAGTTGGGTCAACATAACCTGATTTATAAAGAATTAACAACAGACTCTGGTTTCCCCTGGTGACATCTGAATAAACCTTTACGTTTTCATGGCAACACCAAGACCATCCTGGTCTCCAATGACGTCATTGCAAGCACACAATCAGACAGTTGCTACAGTTTGTTGAGTAGAGGTTTAGGGTAAAAACGTCCTAGAACATTTAAAAGAAGACTGTCATGTCCTGACAGACTAACATACAATACATAATATAATGTAAGCCTACCAATAGATATAGATTCATGTAGAATTGCTAAATAGTTTCAGAACATTCGCAAACATAGAATTTGTCAAGTCCAAATAGATTTTAAAATGTATAGGAGCTTTTGTACGAATTTCTCCTAGCATATGGAACGAGGAATGTATGTTTATCTTTGTGTCTTTCTGAGTATTTTATTTAAATTTTCTTTTTGTATTTGAAGATTTTATGGTTCAGTGTTTTATTTATAATTGTTACTTTACTTTTAAGTCTTCTATCCTGAAGGCTTTCTAAATTTAGTGATTTTACTAAAGGTTCTAATCTAGTCAAATGTGAATATTCGTTTGTTATGAATCTCACTGCTCTATTTTGTGTCTGTTCCAGTTTCTTAATGTTTTTTTGAGCTAAGGGGTCCCAAACGGAGGATGCATATTCTATTATTGGCCTAAGGCCTAATTCTAATTGTACATCTAAAACTATATGAACTAGAATTACATTTTAAAACATATAGAACATTTCTTATAGTTGACCGACACTAACAAAAAAAAAAACAGAAACAACGCAAGATGGCGCAAGATTCAATTATAAACCTAATGTATATCTATATTAGTAGCATGAGCAACAGTACGAGGATTCGTATTTAAGGCCTGCAATTTTTGTTTTGCCTCACATCCCAGAAAAGCGCATTTTGTTTTCGGTAGAATGGACAGTGAAGATAGATGTTTATATAGCTGACCACTAAATCCTTGTGTATCGTTTTAAAATAAGGGAAGGATGTTCTTTTTACAAAGCTTGTATCAACTTGGTCTGTCTGTCTGTCTGTCTGTCTAGTCAAATGTTTGTAAACGTTATTTCTCCTACACCCAATCTCAATATTTTTACCAATTGTTTTTGTTTAGCGTTCTATGCTGTTAGCTTACTCAATACGCTATGATTTTATCACTTAGCTAGATCAGTTGGGCCTGAGGAAGATTCTTATGATCCGCTGGCCAGACAAAATCTCGAATGAGGAACTGTGGCAAAGAACAAAACAGCAGTCCATTGAAATAGATATCCTTCAGAGACGCTGGAGATGGAGAGGTCACACCCTGCGCAAGCCGGCATCCAACATAACAAGGCAAGCCCTAACCTGGAACCCCCAAGGAAAGAGGAATAGAGGACGGCCCAGGAACACATGGCGCCGCGATCTGGAAACAGAAGCCAAGCAGATGGGCAAGACATGGGGACAGTTGTAGAAACTCGCCCAGAACCGAGATGCCTGGAGAAAGCTGGTTGGTGGCCTATGCCCCAGTAGGGACCACAGGCTGAGATGAGATGAGATCAGTTGGGAAAATGGGAAGAAGAAAGATATCAGAGTGAATTTTACCTTAATCGCTTTTAGAAGCAATTGTTTAAAAAATGGAACGACCTGAATTCAAATTCATGGCTCAAACCTCCTCAAGCCGACATACTAACCACTCTTCTATCGAGTTGCTTACGAAAATAGAAGCTTGTGTAGTCATTTATTGTTTGTTTCAAACCTGCTTTAAAGCTGCGATTTATAGAGTAGAATTTATTCAGCTTATACCACCATTTTAGTCAAGTACAATATCTTTCCCTTGTTAGAGATAACAAACAAATAATTAATTAACTCAAGTCGACTAATTTTTTGTTAATGATTCTAGTGATATCAGGTAAAAGAAATAATTGTGCGAATTACTAGCTTGATCCGAGAATGGATTTGGGAGAAATAACGCGTAGAAACGTTTTACCAGACAGAAAGACAGACTGAGTAAAGCCTTTTTAACAAAAATATAAAAGATACATACGCCCATATTGCATGCCAAATCTGGCCATCGGAAAAACAAGAAAACATTTTAAAATACAGAAGAACTGAAAAATGGCCACCATAAAATGTAAAATATATTTTAAAAAATTAATAAACAGGTTGACAACAGAAGTAAAAAGATTTCATGTAAGGACAATCATACACTTTGTCATCGATAGATAGTTGGGTTTTTTTAAATTTAAACTCTGGAGCTACCGCAGTCTCTTGTGATTTAAAGGCTCGTAAGATTCTTAGCACTCAAAGTGAGAACCAAATGTATTGAACAATATAAAAGTTTGAACTGCAGGCATGTAAAAAATACTTAGAATGTGTTTAAAACAAAACAGAAAGAGAGAGACAGAAAGAGAAAGAGATACATTGTTTGAAGGCAAGAGTACAGATGCGGATAGAAAGGTATAGTAATTGGGGAAAAAAAAGAGTGAACGAGAAAGTAAGAATAAGAGAACAATTGAAAAAGTAAGAGAAATAGAGAAAGGAAAAAACGGAAGAAAAAGAGAAAAAGAAATAGAGAGGGTTTGATCTAAATATTACTCGATAAAAAGAAAAACACAAAAAAAGACAAAAAAAGACAAAGGTATAATACAGAGAGAGAGAGAGAGAATGAGCAAGAGAAAAGAATTATAGAAAGAGAGGAAAGAAGAGAAACGTATTCTACTAGAAAAGAGAGAGAAATAGATCGATAGAGAAAAAGATATATAATCACTACATCAGAGGTGAGTGAGGCGGATAGAGAGAGAAACCAGAGAGGCAGCTCAACATTGCTCTCAAACCGACGCTCCCGTTGGTAAGTACATCTGGTTGTAACGAAAGAGAAACGTCATCACTAATCAAGGGGCGCTAACTGCAATAAGCAGTTAGCATAACTGCAGGTTAGTCTACACACAGGATCGACTCTCAGGTGCAATACAAGCACAAGTAGGCCTACCTAACTTCAACAAGCTGAGATTTCTTACGCTTCTGTGGTGAGATGATATTGCCAGGAAAACAAATCATGTTCATAGATCAATAGACGTCTGTAAAGTAAAGATTCTGAATTCTGATTCTGAATTCTAATCACATTCTGCTCTTTCGTTCCAGTGTAGCGAATTAAGTAGCGCATTGTTCTTATGTTGCTAGTTTTGTATGTCCATGTGAAACTAAGAGAGTTAACTAATATAGAGTGGCAAGTGGTGTACTAGTCACGTTTGCCTCAGAAAAGAAAACAGGTAACTACTTACACGTTGTCTTCAGGTAGTTGCAAGGTTCTATTTGTAAAATGTCAGAAATGAAAAAAAAAATATTGATTTTGTTTCCGCTATTATTAGACTATAAACTATTATTATTATTACTTAGGGGTGAACTGGCTATATGGGTGGGCCGTTACCAAATAGTCAGGTAGGGTCACATAAATGGCCTCATGAATGACACTACAGAAAATGTTACATTAAATTGTTAAATGTTGTATACTATTCTCTTGTAAAAAAGACCCTCTCAGCTTCATGTTAAAAAAATATTTTACAGAATCTATAGTGTGATTAATACTAATTTAATCTATCACATTTTCTCGAAATAATCCTATGGCAGTGCTACTAGTAGGCTCTATATTGATGGCATCACTGCTCTATATTGATGGCATCACTACTCTATATTAATGGTTTCACTGCTCTATATTGATGGGTGAAAACTTCCTTATCATTCACAAATTTTCGACCACACTTCGATCGGCTCCCATTTAGCCTAGAGCTCTATTCAAAATTTTAAAATCCTTTTACTATAAAAGATATACAATTATTTTAAATTTGAGCTCGATCTATTAATTGACTGACACGATGGATCCAATCATGGCATCAGATGTTTTACAAATATGTTTATCTAGGTAGTACATAAATAACTCCATCAGGTCATAGTCACCTTGTAGTCCTTCTTATCGCACTATTTTTAAACATGACGTCATTACCGGCTCAAGACAAAACAAAGAAAAGGATTTGGGGGGGTGGGGAGATGAAAGCCTAGACGAACATTTATTCAACAGTTCGTTTTGATGCTACGGTGACGTCATAATCTACCCATCGATCCAGCGTGAGGGACTCACCGAGAGAGTTGGAAGAAACGAAAAGGGACAGAACTCATGATTTTCGTAGTGCACGAAGGTTAAAGCAAAAAACGGATTTAAAAAAAAAAAAGTTGAAATTAAAAAAAAATAAATAAAGTCCCAACGAATGATCTTTCTTTGTTGATACAAATGCAGGACTAGCAAGTAATAGATAAACCAATATCTATTCGATTATTGGTTATACATTATGTTTTTAAACTGTATTAATTGAAACTCCATCGTACTTTGCAATGGCTACACATCTGCAGTATGTATTACTCTGTTATCCATAAATATATCTGAATGTTGGATGCACTGGTTCATAAAGATGCAGATCTTGTCTCAAAGATAATCATAGGGTTTAATTTTTAGTTGAAATAACAAAGTGATGCTTATTTCTATAAAAGATGTTTCAAGCTTTCTCTCTTTATGTCTCTTTTTCTCTTTCTTCCCCACTCTCTTTCCCTTTTTTCTCTCTTTTCTTTCCTTCTCTCTTTCTTTTTTTAATCTATTTTTCGCTCTTTCCCTCTCTTTATATTTCTACCTTCCCATTTCTCTCTTTCCCTTTCTTTTTCCCTCTTTCTCTCTTTTTCTCTATCTTCCTTTCTTATCCAACCTCTCTCTCTCTCTCTTTCCCTCTCTCTATTTCATGTACTCTCTCTTTCTCTCT
>JADKLZ010081101.1:19394746-19408243 GCA_021533235.1 Biomphalaria straminea
ACACCTATTCAGGCATCACAGAACACTAGGGTTCCATAGTGGAACACTTTGGAAAACACTATTCTATGGAGTTGAATGTTTTTAAATAACACAATCTATTGACATAGTCATTCAGCTGTCATTTTCTTTCATATAAACATCCTCTTAAGCCAGATATTTCCCAGATAGACTGCTGTGATACATTAGTACAGGTTTTGTTTTCTTAAATTATAATTATTAAGAAACATTAGATGTCAAGTGTAGTCCTAGATGTGTGAGGGAAAGCAGTATGTTGACATACTCAAAAGGGTATAAAAATTGTTTCCTTACGAGATCTTAAAAGTAATAACAAAGAATAAAAAATTTGACTAAGTTTAAAGTTTCCAATAAATGTGAGCATCTCATAATTGGAATAGCTGCTTGTTTTGATGGTAACTATCTTATAATTTAGGATTGCAAAACAGGAAATTAAACCATGTTGACTAGATCAAACATTATTACTTCATTAAAAAATATTTGTTTGTTTTATATAACAAAAAAATATTTGAAAGGACTTTCCATCTTAAACACTTATCACTAGTGTAAAGGGTTAAAAGTTTTTTCAAATGTTTTATTATTATTAATGAGGAAAATTGAATTTGTAAAGTAGCCATCCTTTTATTACAGTAACCTTATAGAATCTTGAGATGTTTTCATAAGGATCTAGCATCGTTAGTTTATAAACTTACATAAAACTAGAATTCAACTTCATATGTTTTTATTGTTATGTACAAAATTGTAATAAATTTGATTTGACTTAATTTTTCTGTGTTGAATTTCTACACTTTGTGAAAACCTTTGTTTCTGAAATGCTGACATACTTTTTATTTAAACAAACGTTTTATACCATCCCACTCCCAATTTTAATGAACCATACATATATATATCTATATATATATATCTATATATATATATATTTATTTTTTTTTCTCTTTTTTATCTCATCTCTGCCTGTGGTGCTGTCTTGCTCCTGGCAAATGCTTCCAAATTATCCCCAGGTGAAGCCTCCCTTGTAATGTTGGATGCAGGTCTATAAAGTGTGTGACTTATCCATCTCCAGTGCTTCAATAGTCAGTGGAAAATTCTATGCATATTGGTCTGAATGTGCTACTTAACATTAAGATTTTCAGATCATTGTGCCACCAAGCAGATGAAAGTGCTGAGATAGTGTGTTAACAGCCTTGTTTTGTCTCTTCATTATCTCCTGTGGCCAGATGAAAGTGTTAAAATAGTAGTTTTAAGAATCATATAGAGAGCTTGCCTGCTTGGGTGAAATCATTTCGACCATAGAATTTTTTTCCCAGACACCAGAAATGAGAGTCATGGTCCTTACTAAAAAGTCCTTCCATTAATCAGTACCCTCCATTTAGACTAGGCTTCATAAAATGTGAGGTGTCACTGATAACAATGAAGGTTATTGTGACACTATTCTGATACAGCACAAAGCTGTTGAATTTAGTTCTATATGTAGCTGTTGAAAAGAGTACTCCCTAAATGGTCTACTGCCAGATAATCGTTATGCCATGTTTGTATTATTTATTGTTAGATAGTCTTTAACTGCGGTCTGTGATTTATTCAAACGTATAATACTCAGCATGCATAAGTATTAGTGCCACTAGATCCACATCTAGAATCACCAAGTTTAACAACTCAGTGCCAGCTGGACAAGAGGCAGGAACATTTTCACATATTTAAAATGCTCCATACCTATCTATAAGTTTTTTACATTTCATGTTTGTAACTAAATCCAAACAGACACAGCATGGGTATATTAAATAAAAAATACCTTAGATATCTTAAGTTGTCTGTTTCTAAACTTAGTTTGGGTATTCAGTTTTTGTATGGAGAACACAAAACACAAGATTATATACTGTTCAGTATTAACAGATCTAAAAGTAAAGTTTCCCTTTCAGACCTTGCAATCTATGGGGCCTATGATGTCAAGGTCATCTGTTTCTATGGCCAATGGTTAATCAGGGTGTCATGTGACCAGCAAAACTACCAACTGCTTTCACTTAGCCCAACTAAAGTCAAGTACCTATTACAATTGGGTGGACTCAAGGCTCATTAAAAATCCCAATATTCAAAATCCCAGTCTTCACAGAGATCTGAACTGATCTAAGACTTGATAAAATCCATCAGAGAAATATTGGTGATTCCACTCAAAAATTTTAAAGATAATCCAATAATATCCAGATAAATTTATAATGTGAATTTTCCAAGAAATAAACATTTTGTTCTTTCACACTTAGTTTAGGTACTTAGACAAACAGTGAAATAAATAAAGCAACACCATTTCAAATATTTCATTAGTTAAACATTGTATATGATTTGGGATTACATAGCTTATAATTTTCACATTATTAAACATACATGTAGTTCAAAAGTCAATGTTGGGAATGTCATTGAATACATAAGTGATATGTACACAATGATACAAACATCACTAACAAAACATTCAAACAAAAAAAAACATAAAATAAGAAAAGACTCAAAATCGAATGTCAAATCAAATAATGTTTTTAAAATTTTCAATCTTAACAAAAGAACAAAACAATAATAAAAAAAAAAGATCTATTACAAGGTTGCTTTAAGTGGCAAAAGAGTGTAATAAACACAGGAGGTAACTCTTCTACTTTATTGATTATGCTAGAACAATGCTCAAAAGAAGTTTTGCTTTAACGAATTATTTAAGCAAAATATTAAGAAAACTTTAAGTCAAGGTATGTGAGGTATTGAATTACATTGCTAAGTGACAGCCATCAGAAGTCAAAACTAGTATGAATAGCTTGAATAACTGACTTTGGCAAAAGTGGATAGTTGACTTAAGATGAAGTTACCTAAAGATGAAGATTCACTTTTAGTATGGGCTAATAAGTCATCTCATCCATGGCATCATTGAATATTGTTGTCTTTGTATTTAAAAAAAAAACATATAAAATTCTATGGCCCTTGAATGCCTCTTTCTTTTCTCAATTATAAAATGTATTATATTAAGCTTCATAGAAATATAGTTCAATGACAACCAATACCTAAACAAATGGAGATAATGTCACTGAGTATAAACACATCAAAGTTACAAAGATACATGCATATAATAAATGTATAAAATATATTTATGAATACATCAACCTGAATAGCCACTGTATGTGTTGCTTCACAATACCACTTGTAAATGGTATCCAATAGTCATGAAACAAAGTTAATTATAATTTTGAATGTTGTCAATAGTAAATTTGTTGGCTTAGAAACAAACCACTTTGCTCCAGAGCTTGTATCTTCAAACAAAAGATGTAAAGATAAGCAAAGTCAAAGCCGATTTCATTTTGATTCTTCATCTCTTTTATTTTTTTTTTAACACATTCCTTTGTTTACTTGCAACTTAATGTTAAAAAGACTTTTGTATACGGTACATAAAAATGTTAAAGTTGTTCTTGTGTCTCACTAGCTAACTCACTTTTTTTCATATAACTGTTACACAGTTAAACATTTATAACAAATTATGGTAAATATTTTTTAATACTAATAGGCTTGTTCTCTCTAGTGTAAAAAAAAAAATTCATATGTGAACTCATGAAACTATTCACTTCAGCCATTATATGAACAGGTCCAACTATTTGAGCTAATTTGAAGCAATATGTTTTCATGATGATTATTATTGGTTCCCATGTAACCTTTGCTGAACATTTTAAATTGAACAACTTGCATGAAATGTTTCAATGAAAGGACCTTGAGAAACAAAAACCACATGGCACTTAGACTCCTTCAAGTTCAGAGTTGTTACCATGGAAACAAAAAAACAAGACAGCACATTAGGATCAAAACCCAAACTAGGTTTTCATCACAAAATAAACAATGATTTAGCACATGTATGAGCCGTCGTAAATTTAGGAATATTGAACATTAAGCTATTCAGTCATAAACATTGTCAAACTTAAATTTAAAAACATTTCATACATTTTTGTACTATGATGACAGATGTACATTTAGAGCATTTCATAAACATGAACCATTCACTTATGTAAAAAGTGTCATAAACTTTACTCAGATCCATGCTTGTTATTTATGACGGGCCATTTCATTTTAGAAAACATAAACACAGATGTTTGTTCCACTGCATACATATGTTTAGTCACATTGATAAAAATTGTTAAAAAGTGCATCGTTTTTCTGCTTGATTAAACTTCATTCTAAATTGAAAGGAAACAAAATAATTAAAAAACACAAAATTTAAAGATTCCCATCCATCACAACTTAACAGTGCAAAGATATTTTTCACAACATAATCATGGAATAGGCAAAAAGAATGAACATCACATGACCGCCATCACATAATTAAGACATCAACACAACAAACGTCCCATCACATGACCAAGATTTAATCACAAAACCAAAACAAGATGATCAGATGATCAGAACACATTATTTCTTCCAGGGCTCAAACTGAACAATAAATGTATGTCTTGCTTTAAATATCTTCTTGAATTAAATCACACTCATGGACACAGGAGTATACAAGTCTATGGGTGTTACAGAAAAGTTAAAAGTCACAGTGGAACCAGCTATATACATGGCTCTGTCCTGGAGGCACAATCAAATATCAAAGTATTAATCAATCTATAAATCAAAATAAAACATTAAAAAATATTTTTTTCATAAAAAAAAATTTACATATAAGTCAAGATTCAGAGACTTATAGAAATACACATGACCTATGTGAAACAGACATGTTTATCAAGCTGGGAATAAGGTTGTAGCTTCAGTGTCTATTAAGCTACTTATGTTAACGAAAAAAACATCTTGTTCGGCTATTCGTAAAAAGATTGACAACTTAAAGCATAAGCCTATCAATTAGTCAAGGCTCAAAAGGTAGGCCTAATGATGAATCATAAATAGTCATGTAACCTGTTTTACTATTTTGCTTAAATAGAAAAACATACTGTAAGTCTGGTCACATCTTGGCAATGTTGTGACATTGAAACATACTCTATATACATTATACAAATCTTAAGCAAAAGCGACACAGTTTCAATATAATTTTGTAAATTGATGAATAGTCAGCCAATGCTACTTCATCAACAATCCTGTAGTAATGCTAGAATTATTTTTGATTAGTCTTTTTAGACAAAAGTACAAAATGGAATGTTACTATTTATAGACCATAGTCAGACATAATTGGAGGGGGGGAGATATTGGAATGACAAAACTTATTCCAATCCATCAAACAATTGTTGCTGAAGATTTCTACCACTTGAATTCAATATGTAAATAACATAAAGACACACAGATTGGCACTCATCTATTCGCTTACACAATTCTAAACTAAAACATAAATGTTTGCCAGAACACAGAATCTCAGTCAATTTGTGTTTCTATTTACATCAATATCTATTAAAGCCCATCAACGGAAATGAGTATGAGCTAAATGTGATATGTACTTAGCTTTCTAATGATTTTTTTAAGGACTTCAATACAAAAAAAAGTCTAACATTTTATTTCCCTTTCCAATAAAAGAAAAAATTGTTTCAAGGTTGCAGGGATTTATGGGATAGATGCTACTCTTCAATTTAAATATAAACATCATTTTTTTTTCTCAAGCTCTTTTGAAATCTAGTATAGGTCTCTACAGATATGTCAAGCTTAAGATTTATGAAAGCAAAGTCTTATGGTAGCTCACTCCAAGGTTTTACTGCAATAATAGTTGTTCACTTGGTTTCAAAAATCATTTTTGGCAGTTCAATAAATAATTTGTAATACTTTTTTTAGAGCACACATCTTAAAAAAAAACATACACACACACACAGCTACATGGATGTGATAATGTCAGATTCTACATTTGGGACCTATCAAATGTAAGCTTATTCCAAACATTGGACAGTGTTAGTGTTACAGAAAACCTCTAATATTGGAACCTCTTCCCAAATACCTCCACAACTATTACTGGCACAATAAATCCCCAAATATTTCACACATAATTCCTTTACAATATGTAGTTGGAAGTCTAAAAACTACTTAGGGGTAACTAATTATGATAAATAATATCAGACACAGCAATATCTTTACCTCATATACACCAAAACTTAAACTAAGACATTAATTATCTTAGTTCACTACTACAATTAAAAAAAAAGATTTTATGTAGCCAATTTAATTTCTCTCTCCCAGTCTTGCTAATCACATTAAGCATCAACACTTGAATATATATATTTAGCAAAATTTAAGTTCTACTATAAAGAAACACAAGTCTCAACAGAAGACAGAAAAATTTTGGTCTTAACATTGAGAAGAAAGAAAAAATTAATATTTTGTCATGGGGGTTGTTTCTAACCACTTTGTTTCATATTTGAATATAATTTTGACTATTGATAAAAATGTTATATTTAAGAGCCAGAAAACTAAAAATTTTATAATAATTGAAGCTGCATCTAAGAATCTATCCTAATACATTGAAACCATGCTGCAAAATATCAACAATGTTCTCCAAAGAATATCATTCACTGACCATTAGTCATCTACTCCAGCCCAACATTAGGTACAGAAGACAATAGTGGAACTCTGGCTCAACCTCTCACTGACAAGATGGAGTTGCTGGTTGTTGACTGTCACTTCATCTATGCAGCCGACAAAGTTTTTCATGGTTGGAAGCTCCCAGGGCAGGGAGTCTCGTCCACCAATCCAGAGGATGCCATCTGTATCAAGCTGCTGGGAGTTTATAGGGAAAGTATCTCTGACAGGCTCTTCATTATCTACTTGTACTGTTGCGATTCTATGTTGTCTGTTGATACAAAAGAAATTTTTAAATGATATAATTAAATAGTTCATTTTAAATTTTTTCTAAGTAAAAAAGCCATCAAGTGGAATTTGGGGCGGAGAGCTGTGTTTTCTGAGTCCCTAAAGGCAGAACAGAAATCATTTCTCAGAAACTCTCCCAAAATGCACTGAAATTTCTGGAACATTAAACGTGCAATAAAAAAAATTACAAATCAAATCAGTGGCAACACATCAGTTTTAAAAGGAAAAGTCATAAGTTTTAAAAAAAAAATGTTGAGCTTTCTTTTTTTTTTTTTTGTTTGAAAATGGAAAACGGGTTTGAGAGGGGGGGGAAACAAAGTATGGAAAATATTTTCTGCGTAATATTTAAACCATTAATTGCTGAATAATTTTTTTTGTTCTTGATTTAGATGTCAGAAATGAGGATTATTACATCATAACCTATACCTGCAGGTCTTGAAATAAGAGTCAACAGTTCAAAGTACAAGTAGTACAAGACCAGGTAGCCAATATAATAATTAATTTTATTCTTTTAATATTATATTAATTTTACAATGCAGTTGTCTTCATTTCCTCCAAATTGTCCAAAATGCCCAAGTTCTTTCATTACTAAAACTAAACCTTTGAAATTTTGGAATTAAAAAAAACAACACATCATGTTATTTATCTACATCAAATATATTTTCAATGTGGAGCCATTGCATGATACAATATTTTTTATTGGTCACAGCATTTTTATTTTATTGTCATGGTATCAATGTGACTGTTACGGGAACTTAGAAATTTAATCTCTAATATTCTGTTGTATGAAATAGCGTACCTTGAGATTACAGCGTGATGCCACTGACCATCATCTACCTTGACCTTTGACCTCACAATAAAAAGTTTATCAGTTGAATGACGGCCTAGGTTAAAGGATAGTTCAACATAACTATTGCTGACAGCCACACTTAGATAGTCTGACTGAACTGTGTCCCCGCTCCTCTGCAGCAACAAAATACCATCAGGGACACTGGTGCGGAACTTGATGCTGAAGTCATTGCTCTGCTGACCTTCGACCCTGACAAGTAAATAATTTTAATAATAGTATTGTAAACAAAATGATTATTTGAAAAGAAATAATTTTACATTCTTATGTTAAAGTCTTTATGTTTACTTAGACAACAAAGTAAAAAAAAAAAAAGCAAAGCTCCCTATTCAGACCTTGCAAAATATAGGGCATATTATGTTAAGGTCATCTGTTTTTTTTGTCAATGGTTAACAAGCAGGTTGTCATGTGTCCAGCACAATGACCAACCATCTTTACTTTTCCCCAGGAACACATCAGTGTTGGGTTGCCTCAATATGTATTGGGCAATGAATCGAGCTATGATAAATTGTTGGCAATGAATCGAGCTATGATAAATTGTTTGCAACAAACTGAGCAATGATAAATTGTTGGCAATAAACTGAGCCATAATGAATTGTTGGCAATAAACTGAGCCATAATGAATTGTTGGCAATAAACTGAGCCAAGATAAATTGTTGGTAATAAATAAAGCCATAATAAATTATAAGCAATAAATAAAGCCATGATAAGTTGTTGGAAATGAAGTTTCCAATATCAACCATACATTATGAGGACAGAAGACTAAAAAGTAAAATAGCAATAAAAGATAAGCCATAATTTAAAAATACAAAAAAAAAACAACAACTAATACTAATAAGGATGACTATGTCTTTGATCCTGAAGACAAAGGTTGAATGCGATTCCCCATGGGCAATAAGTGTCTGACTCAGTGCAGCTATCCAATGGTAATTAGTAGGCCTACTTCTATACTGTCGACGTCAGCACTGGCCTCCAGCAGAATAAAGTTATTTGTAATATAGTCTTGTCAGAGTAGGCCCTATTTCGGGGTGAAGGCACCTTTGATGGAAGGGTTGGAGGAGCTTTAGATGCCTTCTATAGAGTATTTAGGACTCAGAGCCATACAAAGGTGTGGTAAGAACCACTGCTTTATAAATAAACTAATCAAAGGAAGACATATTCCATAAGCTAGGACAAGTTTCTACTTTCATTCCTGGTGCCATTATGATTGCCTGAAACAGCTAGGACAGCCAATGATTTAATAGAGTTTAATTCTCTAATTAACTTGCATGACTAGTCAGAGTTGAACTTTAACAGAATATTAGACTATATTTCATTTGAAACAGACCTACTAAAGCAAAATATCATTATCTATACACAGACTATTAATAAGCTTTAATTCTACAATTATATATATATATATATTAGGGACCTGCGAATATTCGATATTCGATTCGAATTTCGAATATTAAAAGAATATTCGAATTCGATTCGAAATTATTTTAAATTTTCGAATGTTCGAATATTTTCAAAAAACGTAATGCTTTTTTTTCGTGGATAATTCAAGCTCGGTTTTGGTGTGCAACTTTCAATCAATGCTGCTTTAGATGCTCAAAAAATCATTCAGAACCTAATCAGTCATGTTCACAGGATTGCTGGCTTTTTTTTCATTCATCAACTGTTGGTCAAACTATGTTGTCCAAATATCAAACTGATCAATGAATGAAGGAATCAAAGCCTCCTTTAGATGTTATTACTAGATTCAATAGTACATATTATTTGCTGGAATGGATTGACCAAAACTGTTCCTGTCTCTCTTGCACTTGCAGAATGTGGTGTTAAAAAGAAATGTGCAAGAAATCCACTAAAACCATTAACACAAACTTTACAAGATACTCTGAAAGCTTCTCTTCCAATTCTAAGACCAACAGCAGAAGCAACAACAGTTTTGAGTGCTGATTCCAATGTCAGCATAAGTTTGATCTATCCTTGCATTTTTACATTGAAGGAAGAGTTAGTGTCCAAATCACCAACAGGTCTCCAACAATTTCGAGATGAGCTATTGAAACAACTTTGGAGCAAGATTTGATTTGACAATGGATCATCTCCTGGCAGCCACATTCATTGATCCAAGATTTAAACACTACTTATTTTCAGAAGCTGAAACTAAAAAAGCTGTCTTATTTGTAGAGACAATATTGGCTAACTCTGACGGAAGCAAAATTGGCAAAAATTCTGATGAATTGCCACGTGAAAGTCTTGTTCAAGACAGGACTAGGGGAAGCCTTATGGATTCAATGTTCAAGAAAGTGCATGATGCTCAAGGAGATACCAGAATCAACAAAATTTCCACCATTTCTGAGCAAATTAAGGATGAAGTCAGTTTGTATTCGAAGCAAGCAGTTGTAAATCGAAACATTTTAAAAGTATTAATATTTTTCCACTTTTGGCCAGAGCAGCTAGGAATTTGCTTGTAATTCAGGCAACAAATTGTTCATAAGAAAGAGTTAATTCAGTAGGAGGACAAATTATTACTGACCATCGTCACAATCTCTCGGAAAATAATGCTGAAACTTTGATTTGGGCCAAAGTAAATAAAGATCTACTTTTTTAAAACGCGAGGGCGCGGTGGTTGAGCGGTAAAGCGTTTGGCTTCCGTACTGGAGGTCCCGGGTTCGAATCCTGGTGAAGACTGAGATTTTTATTTCGGGATGTTCGGGCGCCCTTGAGTCTACCCAGCTCTAACGGGTACCTGACATTAGTTGGGGAAAAGTAAAGGCGGTTGGTCGTTGTGCTGGCCACATGACACCCTCGTTAACCGTAGGCCACAGAATCAGATGACCTTTACATTATCTGCCCTATAGACCACAAGGTCTGAAAGGGGGAACTTTTTTTAAAACGCCTGCTTTGCAATTTAATTATTGCTAACATTTTAATGTGTTTCAGTATAAATAAACATGATATAATAAAAATTTTGAAGTTCAAGTTTTATTTTACACATGTTGGTTGTCAAGTTTTTTCAAGAATATTCGATTCGAATTCGATTCGAAATTCGAATATTTTCTGATATTCGATTCGATATTCGATTCGAAAAAAATTTCCTGATTCGCAGGTCCCTAATATATATATATATATATATATATATATATATATATATATACTCACCTGCGTGTTATCTCATTGAGAAAGCTCAAGAAAGTGGTACCATTAAAGCGTATAGGTTGATCTTTGTCAACTTGTTCAAAATCTGAAAGACCATTAGGAAGAAAACAAAATAAAATAAAACAAAATAAAGCAAAGATTGGGTATCATTAAAACTTTCATAATCTTAACAAATTGAGCAAACAAAATTTTTAAAAAGGCAAATTGAACAAGATTAGAAAAAAAAAGACCATAAGTACCATCAGATAAGAACAAAAAAAAAAAATAAATAAAAAAAAAGAATTTAATTTAAAAACAATTTAAATATAAAGTACCAAAGTTTCCTTTTAAGACAGAACGGAAGGCATCTGCTTCTATATGTATCAGCAAGAGTGCTATCACAACAATTACTAACTATTACATATCAGGTTATAAGTTTGTCTTGTACTAATGATGCTACTCAGGAAGTATAAGTATGTTATATTCTTCCGATTGAGTTGTGGCTCGTAGGTTTGCACACTGAAGTACACGGAGTGATGACTTGTGTTTCATATTAAATAACTGGTTCATAATCAAACATTAAAAAGTAAATTGAAAGAAAGAAAACAATATGAAAGAGTAAATAATTCAAAACAGACTGAATGAACCGACTCTGAGACTACCAAACAGAGTGATTTAATTTATCAAACTCTTTAATTGATAGGGACTACATGTGGAAATACCCAAAGATGTAGTGTGTTCAAGATAAAGATTATCTAGTCTTCTAGCCAAGTTTAAATTATTTTTATTTATACTTTGACAAATTATCACCACAAACTAGAGTTTTTCCAGCACGGCCGAATAACTAGAAATTTGTATACCAAATATAAACATCGACATTCAAATTTCTAGCAAAATCATTACAGCCTTTTATAAGATCTGTGTTCATATTCCACACAGGTTTTGCCCATGAATTTGCAAGCTAAATAGAGGAATTGTAGAAACCTGTAAAAATAAATAATAAATCAAATTTCCATCAATCAAATTGTATCCTTACGTTTTTCACACCTTTCCCCCATGAAATTTGCAGTACAACGACACTCTGCAAGATGTAGCATTGGAATACAGACACCCTCATTCATGCATGGGTTGATGTTGCAAGGTGGCCCAGAATAAGTCGAAATATTCCTCATGGTCACAGCTGTAGCTAAGAGTCCAACAATGGTGCGGCCATTTATGATGATCTGTATTGGAAAAAAGTCACTAGTTTTAATCTTGAAAACCTATAACCTCAAAAACATAGTATAAAACCAATTTTTGCTACATGTGCTGTAAAGTAGACTGAGTTAGCTGACCTACCCTTTGTATTGCTCCAGTGAAACCTGTACGTGAGCCAAGCTTGGCAGGAACATCAGATTTCAGGTTATATCCACCCAAATAGAGTGGTCTCTTGTCAATGTTCAATGCAGTGGATGGACCCTGACACATGAGACAAAAGATTAGAATAGAAATACATTAATGATATTAGTACAAACATAAGCTGGTCTACTTTGCCTCAGGGTTTGATGGGTTTACATTTTTGGAATTATAAAAAAAATGTTGCTTTGTTTCTGTTACAAAAAAAATGCCTCCTCTAATGGGTTTTAAGATGCTTCACTTTTGTTATTTTAAATCTGTTCATGTAAATAAGCATTGTATTATATTTTTGTAATATTTTTAAAGACAAATGTGTCATTGGGAAAAATAGGTCCACCTCAAATTAAGTCTCTAAGAATACAATACATTAAAAAAAAATTATATGGTAGAATTGAGACATGAATTGTATGAACACTAAAATATTTGCTTTTCTGGGGTAACTGGCTCTCTACTTAAGAAACAATTTTTTTATCAATGCTAAAAAAAAGTAAGCCATCAACACAAATTCTGTTGTTTTCTGCTCTACATTTAATACTATAAGAATTAAAAATTTGTGTTAGTATATGCAATAAAGGTCTGCTTTAAATGCAAAAATTAATGAGCTAACTACATTTCAAACTAAAAAAATTGGTCAAAGTAAGAAAGTGAATGAAGAAATCCAACTGAAAACACAAAGAATGTCCAGAAAATGACAACAAAATACTTTAACAAAAGATTGGTGTATCGGCTAATTTTAAGACATATGACAACAAAATTGAACACTAGACTACGGTTTTCTTAAAGAAACAAGTGTACACACTGAATTCATAACTTGATGCATAGAGAATCACAGTATTAAATCTAACATTTATTTTCAATGATAATGTTTTGTGTGCCTATGTGAACACATAGAAGACAATAAATTAGAAAGGTCAAACTAAGTTTAAGTTAGCATCAGAATTGTCTCATCAAAGATTTAAATTCAGACCTTTCATTCCCCCCCCTTTTGTAAACATAAGTTCATTTCTAATAGTCCTCTACTCCTCCCTCTTTAAGCTTTTAGGTTGAAAAAAAAAAATCTCAAATTAATTAGTAAAATTATGAATTTACTCCATGAAAAAATGGAAGCTTGGCATAAAGGAAACAAAAATGTATTTCCATGCCTATTTGGTGTTAACCAAAAAATGTTGTTTCAAAAACATCTACTAAATTAAAATAAAAAAAAAGGTTTAGGCAAACACTGTAAGGAGATAAAGTCTAATCAATTGAGGTATATCGTAAGAAATGTAATAAATATTCTGATGCATATGGCAAGCTGTATCTCATAATACATCTAAGTAATAATA
>JADKLZ010081101.1:19429489-19452782 GCA_021533235.1 Biomphalaria straminea
TACAAATTTTAATTAATTTATTTCATCGAGTTTTATTTTTATTTTTTTTTAAAGAAAATAAAAACGCAATATTTCAGAACAATGAAAACGTTTACAAAAATAAAAGAATTTGTTAATTAAATCTTTAAAAGATCTTCAAATCTAATTAATTTACATAAGGTTGCATTAACCAGCTTCAGAATTTTTTTAAGGCACTAAAAAAAAACTTATCAAAAATTAAAAAATTAAAGTAATTTGATGCTTTAAGATCTCACAAATTCAATGTCTGTGTTACTCTACTAAAGAGTTTTCACTAACATGGAATGTAATGCCAGTCTTATAATATAGTCATAATAAAACTGGATAAAAACCCAGACCTAGACGTTAAGTAAATACTATTAGAGGATGTCATGCTGACCAAAACATGATAGAATCAAGGCTTTGTTTAATAGGCTTACATTTCTTATCATATCAGTTCTAACAATCAGATTTAGTACTTATTCAACTATCTATATGAAATAGGATCATCTTTAAGCAATAATTCCTAAAAACTTGTTGCACACCAAATCAGTAAACAATTCAAAATAAAATCTGTATAGCCTTAAAGCACTAGAAAAAGCACATTTATATTGGGAACTATTGCTTTATAAGTTGCAGAGATTTTTAAGGTAATTTGAATTTTTGCAATTTACCGAAAACCTGAAGCTGTACAGCTAACAATGACATTCAGCAGAAAGTAGGCTAAAAGAAATATGGACTTCAATCGAAAACACAATAAAACCAAAAAGCCATTAAAAGAGCACCTAAGAATTTATCAAATATTTTTTTCATTGCATCTCTATGAGGGACTTTAACAATGAACTACTCAATGTCAAGGACACTAAACTGAACTTCAATGTTGCCAAATGTCAGAGTTAAGAAAATGATGGAAAAATGGAAGAGCATAGAAAATAATTGCTTTTACAGCGCTCAAAGGTGCACAAAAATAATGACATAACTTTTAAAGAATACATAACATTAGCACTTTCTTCTGTACATTGGATACACTATCAGCATCAGAGAGTTTGTTTACATTAATAAATAGTTCTTCTTCTTCTAGCCAGCTTTTTACTGCTGAGCTGTCAGCTCTTTTGCAGACTGTGACAAGGAAAAATAGTGTGCTGTTTTTTTCAGTTGTTCAGCACTGCCATAAAAGGTGTTTGTTATGTTGGGCTGTAGTGGTAGTAGGGTCTGCCTAAGGTGTATTGTAAGGTGGATTAGGGAGGGGCATTCAAAAAGGATATGGTTTACCGTTTCATAAGGGTGGGCGCAGTGTCTACAAAGAGGGGGGGTTGTATGGGATTTATTTTTTTGAGATGATAATTTAAATGAGGTGCATGTCCTGTTCTTAGTTATAATGAATAGTTCAAATAATAAGAATTATGGACGCTAACAGCAGAACTAGGGAGGAGGATCCAAGCTATGGAATAGAGATGTTATAGAAGGAACCTAGGTAACACCTACAAAGACAGTGTCACAAAAGAGATTAGACACAGAACCACAAATCACAACTGTAATTGTCCCCATGATGACCTTCTGACCACTGGCAAAAAATGCAAACTTAACCTTTATGGCCATATCACAAGATCCTAAGAGCTCACATAGATATTCCTTCAGGGAACATTACCAGGAAAAAGAAGAGACAGACAGAGAAAGTCATGGGAAGAAAACATACAAGAATGGATTAGTAAAACACAGAGTGGAATGGAGAAAGTGGAACAGATCATATGTGATACCCCAATGTTTCAACAAACTAGACTGAAGGTGAGATGAAGAAATAAAAATAACTTAATAAATAACATTCAAGCTAAAAGAACATTGTTTGTACATAAGTTGAATTTGAAGAAAAACATTGATTTCTTTAATTCATTCATTCTGTTACTTAGTCTATAGGTTTATCTTATCTTTTAAAATACATATATTACTTCAAAGAGAAGATGATTACATCCTACACATGTCCCTAGGTCAATCTAATCTAGCCATGAATGTTAATCTGTGACTTAATTTCTGCCAAGTCATTTGTTTTCAAGGCTGACTCAGGAAACCCATTCCATGCTCTAAAAGCACTAGGGAACAAAGAGCATTTATTCAAATTTTTCCTAGCATATGAAACATGTACCTCTATGTGAATAGAAAGGTTCTAAGTAACTACCATGACAAATTTACTGACTCAGTTTTGATTATTTCCCATTATGAATGTGATATATTAAAAAAGATACAATAAAAAGTTGACATTGAATTTTTTAAGATTCCAGAGTGCAAAAAAAATATTTATGGGTTTAAAAAAGGTAATTAAAAAAGATAATATCCAAAACAGAAATGCCTGATATTGAGAAACAAAAAAACCATACCACATGGTCCATCATGTTTGTAAGTGACGTTCAGCTTTTCTGCGCAGGCAGATTTCCTCAACTCACACTCATTGTCATATGTTACGCCATCAGTTCCACATACACGACGAAATATATGTGGACACTCTTTGGGGCAGAGGCAGACTGCGGCTCCTGATTTAGTCACACTGCACTCTTCATGAAGGCCACACTTGATTTTGGTGCAGGGATGATCTGCAATAAAAGAATAGTTTTAGGTGAACAAACCATGATTAAGTATAAGTGAATATCTATTTAGTGCTGATACATGACATTCAAACATACATCCAAAGTAAAAATAATGTAGAAATTGTTAAAAATACATTTCTTCTCAGTTATAATCTAATTAATTTAAATAAAGATTGTATGATATATATTTATGATTATGATTTTAAAAATAGGCCTACATGCATGTATATTAAACTATATCTAGAATTAAAACTAAGGGATTCCCTATTGTAGATATTAGCTCTACTATATTGCCATGATGTCTATTAATGTTTCTTTTAGTTTGATTTATTTATAATTAAAAAAACAACTTTTAGATTTTTTTTATTTAATGACAAACATTTTACAGTAGAAATTCTCCACCAGTTCTATTTGTTTTCTACATATTCTCTTCACAAATATGGAACTTAGTTTGTTATATTTACCCCTAAGAATTTTATTTTTACCCTAATGAATTTAAGCTCAACTCTATGAAAATATTCATCAAAGAAAGCATAGCTATAATGTAAACAATGATGACCTGAAGTAGGCTATGTCATAAGAGCAAAAGAAGAAGAAAAAAGTGCAAGCCACTAAGTATAAAGTTTGCAGTAAAACAAGAGAAAGACTTATCTAGTGGGTATTGAAACAATCAGAGACTATGTATAAAACAAGGGAAAGACTTAAGTGTTGGCCTAATTGAGTGACATGTAAAAATATTCTGTAAATTAAAACAATACATTTTTACTGTTCCTAATCCTAATAAGTAAAGAAGAAACACATCAAAGTGTTAACTTTGTACTTTTCTTATTATGAATGGTGAGCTAAATGTTGTCCATTAAATACCATCAATGCTTTCATGTAATTTTCATATGCTAAAAAAGGGCACTCATAAAGATAAAGAGCATGTATTTTTTTTTATTCAGAATAAGAAATATAAAAAGAATTTTTATATTTGTGTCTAAAAGTGTTTTTTTTTATAAAATATAATTCTCAAGAAGGAATAAAAAGTCAATATACTATTTCATTCTAAACTATGCGACTTGCAACTTTGGTCTGATTTTAGAAGAATAAAAGGCATGAGCAAGCCCTGTATATAAAACATTTTCCTTTTTTTTGTACTGCCCTATCCCTTGACAATGAAACTAAGCACAGTAACTATGGATAAACAGAAATCCATGGATGTTCCTTCCCAATGCAATTACAGTTATTGAAAACGTTCCACTCTAACCTATGAATCAAACCTAAAATAGCTTGCCAAGAAACTGAAAGATGAATATATGAAAACTTGTACATGAACTCAATGGATGAAAAGAAAATATAAAGAATAAAAGTTCTTTAGTAAAAATAACTAAATTATATGAGTAGTATACTTAATGTAGTGCTTTCAGAGACTATATTCTGAAAAATAACTAAATTATATGTGTAGTATTTAATGTAGTTCTTTTAGAGACACCGTATTAAAAAAAGTCCAGAGTTACTAGTAAGTGTAGAGTAGAGCAGTAAAAAGAAAAAAATAACTTTATAGAGTATATGTTCATAATATTTTTCTAATAATAAAGGTATTATACTTAAAGTATTAAATTCATTCTTTATGCCATTAATAAAAAAGTATGTTTACTGTACCCTTATATAAAACAAAAACAAAATACAAATGCCCAATTATCAAGTGCATTAATCCATTATGATATGTTGTGAACATTGACATGATGTTGAAAGGGTGATCGATTTACAATACACAATGTGATATCAAACAATTAGCCTACTCACAATTCTATGCAGGGCAATTACAACATTTAAATACTTATCAATACATTTTTTAAAGATAAAGAAGTTCAGTAAAGTGCTAGAAAATTTCTTGAAGATAAAAAAAATTAAAAAAAACAAATTGTGCCCAATAAGTGTAAATATTCTGTGAGAGGAGTCAATAAAATGAAGTAATACCAAACAATATAAATCAACATAAATATTTTTGTTTACTGTTCTGACTTAAACACAGTATTATATGTATTTTGTACTAAAATAGAATACGAAATGCTTTTACAAATGTGATACTTCACAAAACAAGATAGCAATATAAGTGAAACAAATCAGTTTTCAATGAAGATATACTTTAAAAAACTTGAACAAAGAAAAATTGCAAGCACTTATTTTTAGTACCAAATTAATAACAGTTTTTGGAAAAGCCAAATGTAATTTTAGTTTCCCAAATCTGAAATAATAAAACTGAAACTCTTCACAAAAAGAAAATTATATTTAAAAAAAAATATTTTGTGTATAAATCCAACAAAAGACTACTGTAATTTAACAAAGAAGACTGATTCCTCTTGCATATATAAATCTATTAATAACATCACCTTATAATTTTTATTTTTACATACTTTAAATCAAAACATTGGTCTATAGAAAAAATATATACTTCAACAGAAAATAATTAGAATGGCATGAAAATTATCATTAACATTAAACTTATTATATTATATTATTATAGATCTACTGAACTAACAAAAAATTTAAAAAATTGACAGATAATGAAATATACTTATATTTGTTTTTATTTTTTTAATAATTGCTAAGATTAAACTTTAACTTTTTACAAAAAAATGAAGATAATCATAAATTCTTATTAAAAAAAAACAAAATAAAGTTTTTAAAACCAAGTTACAACTTGCACATGGTAACAGAAACTAATAACGTAATCAATGTTCAAGGAATGAATAGGTAACTAGTGATCTAATATGAATGATAATAATAATAATTTATTTATAGACCGCTGTTAACAAACATAATGTAGTCTCAAGGAACTGTGATATATTACAAACATAAACACAAGAGCTAAAATGACAAACTAATGTAAAAAGTTTGAAACAGTTAGGTCTTAATATTCTTCTTAAAATTAATGAAGAAGCATGTTGTCTGTCTGATACATTCAGTTGAACCTGATTTAGACTTGACAAGGCCCTAAGCTGTTTAAAATATGGAGCCTATAACATGCCTAATATATTATATATCAGTGCTTTTTTTTTTTTCATCTAAAATTAAGAAAGTTAAAATGATAAATAATGATAAAGAATAAAAATGAAATAAATAAATAAAAAAATAATTTTAAAAGCTTACATTTCTAAAACAGTTCCAAAAGAAGTTTACTGGTTCTTAAATTAATATTTGTTTCACATATTCTGGGAATGGCTATAGCACATGGAATGAATCTAGCATACACTTGCTTATTTTAATAATATTTCTAGCAAATAACCCTTGTAATTGCCCGGCATTTGTGATTTGACTGGCTTTGACATTTACTAAAATCTATCTCTTTTTAAGGTAGTTTTAGCCATATACTTTCTCGTGTGTGGCTACATATCTTTTTGTCCAACATATATTTAATAGTATGGTGAAGCATTATACCTCATAATAAGTCAGTGAATGAATATGGGACCTGTCTGGAGTAGAATCTAAAGTATCCTGCGGTTCTTAAATCATCCACGATCGAATCCTTTATTTTGTGTCATATTGTGTGCCATAATTTAAAAAAAAAACAATCATCGAACATATTGTTTTTATAGACTTGTTATATAAAATACTCTATTATCTGCAGCCCAGGGGAGTACCTAGGGATTCGGGCGCCCTGGGGGATTGACCTCTTTGGGGCCTCTTGCATTTTGACAATCTAACTAAGCAAAAATATATAAGCCAATATTCAAATTTAAAAAAAAAATCATCATTAAGACTATTTTAATGAATAATACCGTTGTTTTTATTGGCTAAATAATGTACATGTGTCAAATCTCAATTCATATCGCTTCAAGACGTGCTTTTTGAGCAGCAAAGGCATATATAACATCATCTACATTGACTACATCGATAGTGAATAGTGCCTAGTCTAGTATTTGTGACTGAACTAACATTAAAGCAATGCTAAGTCTTTCTTGCTTCTTTGTGCTCCTGAGATAGTTTTTGATTTACTTGAGCTCTCACGTGACGCAATAGAAGTAGCCTGATTTAGCAGTAGGCTATTTGGAGGAGGTCGCAGGGTTTGAGCACGCATCATTACCCATATGTCATTACCACATGACGCCTACTTCCTCAATCTGTCTTTTTGGTGATTGTATTACTGGTTTGAATTAGTTGAATTATCCAAGGAAATCGCTATTTTTAGAGAACCAAATATATATCTCAAATATATGCATATATGACTGCCAGAAACATAATTCCTGTACTGCCGATTCTTAGTTAAGTTCTGCTTCATATCATACGTGGGCAGTCAATTGTTGAACCACGTTTTCTTGTAATATATATATATGTAATAGTCTTCATAACGTCCTCATGAATAGGCTACTATTAAATAGTTGGTGTGCCAAACACAAAATCCATCTCTTCAATATTTAGCCGCTTGGGATAGAACAAGTTTTTGTCCAATATCTATGTAGATTCGCAAAAAATATTTTTTGATTTAGCAAATGAACTAGTTTGGTGTTGACACTTTTTCTACCCAGTGTAAACTCTCTTCTTCATCACTTCATAGGCATGGCCCAACACCATCCTGTTTGAGTTATTTGATTCTGTGCTAGTGCTACTCTCTGGTTTATATACAGTAAATATTATTTGCTTCATTCATTGGAAGTAGATCATGTAGAATGTAGACGTGTTCTTTATAAGGAGAAAGAACATCCCATTACTTAATTACTGGTTGTTTATGGTAAAACTTATTATATCATGCTCCTTATCTATCATTGCTAAACTTAATAATTTTGTAGATTTGATAAGCTCTTCTTTAAATGTCATCGTTACTATATCCTCTCTCCCTTGACTTTCGTCGTAGGGGCGATGTGACAGTTCACCGGTAACCAAATCTCGGTCATCACCTTCGTCGTGGGGGCGATGTGACAGTTCACATAACCGGTAACCAAATCTCGGTCATCACCTTCGTCGTAGGGGCGATGTGACAGTTCACATAACCGGTAACCAAATCTCGGTCATCACCTTCATTGTAGGGGCGATGTGACAGTTCACATAACCGGTAACCGAATCTTGGTCATCACCTTTTCTTAGCAGAAAATCTTTCGTGCTTCCTACACCATAACCTACCTTTCAAGATGGTTTTAAACAGTGAGTCATGTCTTACAATATGACATAACCAGCTCAGCTTTCGTCTCTTCACAGTATTGAGTTTCTCCTTTTTGATAGCAAGAGTGTTGACTTGTAACAGTACAAACAGTACAAACTCATTTGTCTTCTGTTCCTGTTCTCTGATGCCCAGCATTTTCTTCAATAGAGAATAGCCTACTCTCAATAGCGTGAATTCTTCTTTAAGCCTCAGCGTTCAGTGTCCAACTTTCACAACCATATAGGGATATAATGGACACCATTAGCGAAGAATACGATTTTAATTTTACCTGGAAGCAGACTTTACTAGATTTCCCACAGTTCGCTCATGACTGCTTATGCCAATCTTAAACGGGGTTTTATTTTTTTATGCTCCATCTTTTTGTTTTGTTGTGATTTCTATGTGCTTAAAGAAGTCAATGTCTTATAATTGTTTGGCTATTCAACTGTATTTAACATCTCGTACTATCTCCACCACGGACTAGAATTCTTCTTTTTTCATCACTGATCTCCGCCCCTGTGCACTGTGGATGCCTACACTCAAGCCTTCCCAGCATGCTCCACATAGCACCAGAATGAAACACTTTAATACTAAAAATTTCAGGTTGAACTAAATCAGAAACGTAGATCTATGTGAAACAAAAAAGTACTAAAAGCTTATTACATTACAATCTACATAAACCTTTTAAAAATGTTTGCAAGTATGCAAGATCTCTTATTAGAAATTGTCTCTATCATCTTATCTTATATAGTCACACTATAGTGTACAAGTTAGAAACGGTAGGCTAACCTAAATTAATCCAACTACGAGGCTACCTTTTAAAGCTACACAATATAAGCTAACAGCTCTTTTTTTTATCTGTTAGCCATTGCTTAAACATTAATCTACTTTTAAAATATAGAAATCTAATAGAATAGGCTTAAATTTCCATCAACTTTGTTTTTTTTCTCATTCTTAGCAAGAAAGATTAAAAGATCTAGATTGACACGCAAGGTTCACCAATGTGTAACTTAAAAAAAAAGAATAGCTAGGAAAATCGATTAATGTGCCATTCTCAAATCTTAAGCTTTGTTTTTCTAGGCATAGCAAGTGGCGAATTAAAGAGAATATCATTGGATAACTTGAGTGCGAAGACTGACCTATGTAGCCAGAGGCAAGTGTTCAGCAAATAGATTTAATTCAAGACGAACCTATTACTTCTTTCTCAGATCCTTCCTTAAGCTCACCAGGCTGGTAATCTTATCCAGGCAGAGCCTGTATCCAGCTCAGACACCTCATACACTTGCTGACAAAGAGGCCCGCTCAAACATTAATATGGACTCCATGATTGAGCCGTAAATCCCAAATGTGTCTAAAGAGGCAACTTGGCGGTGACTATCAACAGTGGAAGTGTTGATTCATGTTAAAAATGTGCTAACATGACAAAATTTAGGAACATCTTTTGGTTTCTTAAAAAAAAAATATGACCTGTATTCTTACTTCTGTATACTTCCAGCGCAATGTCCGCCAATATTAGACAGACAGACAACTTGCTACACCACTTTTAAGAAGAACATCAAGACCTATCTGTTTAGAACTTTTTTAGATTAGTTTGTCATGTCTCACGTTTGTGTTTGTAATGTTTTTACAGCGCCTTGAGCATACATTTTGTTTGTTAACAGCGCTTTATAAATAAAATTATTATTATTATTATTAATATTAGTACTTCTTCAATAAAATGTTTATAACAACTTCTGATCAGTTTCTAATAATAAAACATGTATTCCCAAACTCAAGAAGATGTACACTAATGTGGGCTCTCTCAATACAAATGTCACTGTTATAGTTTTAGTTACCGTAAAAAAACTTGAAATTTCAAAGTTACTTGTTTATACTTCTGAATGAGATTCTTCTTTCCTTAGTCAATGATGTTGTAAAATGTAGATATAGAAGATTCACTTCTGAACCCTTTTTATCAACTTCTTAACACCATCTAATAAAGTACCAAGCAGACGATTCTTGATGAACATAACAATTTTCTAGCTTCGGTTATAATACATTCATATGACTGATTCCACTACTTGACATCAACCTGTTTCATCAATATAACTACTTGCTTCAACTTCTGCTATTTGACTTGTTACAACTCACTACCACATACTGTACTTCACTGACTCTACTCTTTAACTAAAAATTTGGAGCTCTCATACAACGTCACTTCCGGCCATACCTAACTCTTGTTGACTATTTACATTTTCACTCTCTGTAGTCACACATTCTTCACCAAAGTACAAAGGCTCAATAAGTGAACAATTTGTCCTGTGACAATAAAGTATGATGTAACTGCTGGATTGTCTCTCCTGTCATTTCCATTGTTTCACTGCTATTTAATCCCAACTGTTAGTAGTGGTGATTTTCTTGCATTAGTCATCTATATAGGCCCCTGTAGCTAAAATAATAATAATAATAATAATAGATGCGGAAAAATATGCTGGTCGCAACTGTGTTTGTGCAGTCATGTGAAACACTGCACTCAGCCTTAATCTGCGGAACAGAAGACATTGCCAGCTTGGGTTTTCATAAGCATGTTGTTTATAACTTTAATCACTGGAGAGGTTATTTTTTTAAATTGTGGACTTGTTCGCTGGTGATATGGCCGATTCAAGAGTCCAAGGCTCGGGTCCTCGTTGGAGCTAGTCTATTTTAACCCATTTTCTTCTCTCATTATTTGTTTCAGCATCAAGTCTTTAAACTATTTATGTCAACAGTAGCTGCTATGTAAGCATAGAGAACAATTCAACAATTTCTAATCACTACACTTCTGAGATGTTAAACAATAAATTAGCATCAAATTACATGAATTTGCATTTGCAAGAGCTAATAATTTTAATATTGGGAATTACACGAAGCTGCATTGACATATTCGTAGCATATAATAATGTCATTTATCTTACTTCATAACTAATTTACAAATGCATGATACATTGTTAAAAAGTTATACAATGCACAGTTATATATTTTAAGATTTCTAATTCCATAATATCACTTCATGCATTAAAATTCATAAATCAACAATGCAATGTTTACAAAATGTTAATGTAATTTACATAAAACTCATAATGGAAAATACATTTCAGAAGCATATTAATCAGAATTAATTTTTGTTAGCATTTCTGCCAAAAGAATTTTACTGTTTTTATGTTGTTTTTATTTTTGTTTTGTTTGTTTTGAACAGAGGAATCAGCCTTAGATTAAATAAATAAATACGTGTACAGATAATGTGCACTGATATATAAATACAGGGGTTAAAAATAAATATGTGAGAGTATGGAAAGCCAAAGTTGTCATTTACCATGATCTAGTTTTCTATTATACTCATCTTGTATTGTGCCTTTTAAGATGGTTAGTCCTTTAGTAAGCATGTGTATTGCAATGACCAAAGCAGTTAGTAAAGCAGTTTAGAAAATAGAAATCAACTAGCTATATTTCTAGAAATAATAACATTTTTTCAAGACTAGCTAATTCCGAAAATATACATCAAACAAAGTAGAGCTTGATTTTATTTCGACATCTAATTGTGTTTTAAGAAAATAAACTTTTAAAAAATCAATTTTTATTTTATTTATTCTTTTAAAATGTAGTTGAGACTAATAATATGAGGCGTTCACCTCTCTAGATCGATTCACAATTTGGAAGCCTATAATAAAATATAACAATAAATAATATTTAAAATAATATTTTAAGGATAATATAACGACTTTCATTGACGCGTACAAGGATACTATGTAGGATATATACCTATATAAACAGGAAAAAATGTATTATCCTTAAGAATGAATCAATATACTCAAAATTTTAAAACGACAAGGGGAGGGGGAGAAAGAAAGAAAAAAAAAAAGAAAATTATAGTTTACAAATTAACAATTGCGGCAAACCATATCTGTACACCCATTCTTCATGCAGGTTGTCATAGCAACGTCACAAACAAGCTAGCCTGACAGCCATGCTTAAGACAAGTAGGTTAACGTAAACGCCTATGGAATCAACTGGTCTATCCAGCACTTGGGCTATTGCATGAACGTAAACGCCTATGAAATCAACTGGTCTATCCAGCACTTGGGCTATTGCATGAACGTAAACGCCTATGGAATCAACTGGTCTATCCAGCACTTGGGCTATTGCATGAAACAAAAAAAAAACGCATTCCGATCTAATCCCGATTACTTTTAGTTCAACCTGTACGCTGGGTAGTTCCTTGTGTACTCAACCATCGCTCAAACTGCACTTAAAAGAGTAGCACCAAGAGGATTGATGAATGCAGATTCGAACTCTTAACCGTTGAATAGACTAGATACGTGATACTCAGGGCTGCGCAAGACCTGATTTAAAACTTGATCTATTTGAAATACGGGGCCCCTTTAAAATTAAGGCCATTCAATCCTTTACTCTTTCTTCAAAACGATTTTGCCCCCCCCCCTCCAAGCTAGTTGGGTCTGTAAGCTATAGATTAAAGGTAAGACTAAATCCATCACTGTTACTGAGTAGTTTACAAGTGCAATGTTTTTATTGGTAAAAAAAACAAAAAGAGGAATACTGTTGATTTGTCTTCTTCCTTCGCCGTTCATTGGTTTGTATAACTACCAAAAAGAAAGCAAAAAATGATAGCGTCTTTAAAATCTACAATAAATACCCTTAGTGCCTATGATTGGTTTGTTTATTTACCAAAAGATAAAAAAATGTTGCGGCTCCTAGATTAGACAACATGCGCCCTAACATCACAACATAAGACTTTAAATAATGACCACGCTGTTTACTCATCAAGGAAGCCACGGAAAGATTAACATAATGTTTTTTACACTTTATCTTTTAGTAGCTTCGAGCTTTTACACACAAAAGTAAATAATATAATGGGAGATAATAACAGATGAAAAAAGAAAGTGCAATCAGCTCATAAGTTTCCAGCTCTACGTTAAGTATACTTTTGTACATTTATTATTTAATTTGAGATATAAAGTGTATTGCTGCTTTAGATATGATTATTACTTGAGGGATTAAAAATTATGTTTCGTAATGAGGACTACTGTCATTACTTCGTGTTCTCCGGGATACCACTGGGTAATGAGGTTCAAGTACCGAGGTTAACGTGCCATTACCACCTAATTCAGCTGAAACAGATGAGAACTCCCACCAAAGACAACGAAAAGAAAAAAAAGGAGCAACAAATGAAATAAAAAAAATAGTAATAGTGATATCTAGGAACTACTGGTCTAAACGACGACATTTTGGCGGGCGCCAACTCACCTGGACCGCACTTGCCCGAGTTTAGCACCCGGATTTCTTTCTTAGACTTGCAGGCCTGCTGCCTCAAGAAACAGTTGTTACTGTAGGTGCGCCCGTCCGTGCCGCAAACCAAGTTGATCTCCGAAGGGCAAACGAAGCTGCACATGCATTCCGGCTGCCTTTCTTTGTTGTTGTTGATCATGCACACTTTGGGGGCCTCGCACACGTGACCTTCGCAAGGATCTGTTCGATGTGTGCAAATTGGAGTTATTTAGGATGACATTTGACCGATTCGCAAAGTAGAAATACAATTTCCTTATTGACACCTAACTTTTAACTTTTATAACTTGAGATGATCTTTTTAACTATTGTAGTATGAAATTAACTCTTTGATCAATGTTGCTTGAAAATTAGCTCCTTTATTATTATAACAAAAGCTGTGAAGCTGTTTTGCTTTTAGTTTGACCTAAAGATAATTCCATTAGTTGATGAAAGATGGTGTACATCTATAAATAGTTTGATTCCTGTTAGAAGCAAAGTCAAGAGCTTATTATCCATTCATGTGATTTTAAAAAATCTTGATTTATATAGAAGAATATTCCATTGCTTTTTCGTGTTTTTGTTTCAACATTTTGAAATTATTTACTAAAAAAAATAATTAAAAAAAACGTAGGCCTATATATATATATATATATATATATATATATATATATATATAATAAGGCCGATCCCTTTGGTACTAAACTTCGGTAACTTCATTCTGCACCTTGGCAGAAGTTTCTGTGGCCGGACATGATCCGCGGAGCGTAGTTTGTGCTTCTGTGTGTTAGACGGTATGTTTGTGAGGAGCCTTACTTTAGAATACTGAGAAAACAAAAAAAAATAAATTAACAGTAGTGTGAAGTGAAATGCGTAAAAATTTCAATCTTAATGAAGTTTTATTGTTGATGAGATATTCGCCTCATTTCACGCACAAGATCTAGGCCACATGTAACATATTCATCATCCATTCGAAGGCGTTGAAGAGTCTAATTTGCAGCACCATTGGCGCTAAGTTCCGCTACTCATCAAAAGGAAATTGAACAACTATTTTATTGTCTCCCTTTATCCCCCCCCCCCCTTTTACTCTTTTACGCCCATTCGTTACCATTACTTCATGTGAACAATACAGGCTGTCCTATGAGATTACCAAAGCCCAAAGCAATAAGGCTATTATCATCTTGTTCTTAATAAGTAGGCTATGGATTCGGTCAATTGACTTAGATATGTTCCAAAGTATTTCCAACTGGCTTTATTTACTTTGTTGGTTGAAATAGTTACAAAGAAATGAAAACACACATACACAGACGTACTGAATACAGATTATCAGATTCATGAAAATGTAATGACTTTAATTAGATTCGCTAAAGTATTGGGTTGGTTATAGACTTTAAAATGTTACAGTATCCTTACTCTTAGTGATATTTGCATATGAGAAAGGTTGTGTGACCAGGATAGTACAAATATTAATTACACATGAATCTTCGTATGCACATGATGTTGATGTACCTACCCTCCAGAGGTGGCCTTAGAGGTACGCGGGTCCCGAGGCGAGGGTCCAGGGGAATGTCAGACGCTTGTTCGTGAACCGTAAGCGTAGTCTTTATAATATACTGTATCACATCACGTTAAGTGGCTCGTCCACATCTAATGCTGTAGGCATTATCTTTTTATACTATAAAGTTGAATGTTTAGCGTATGTATGTATGTATGTATGTATGTATCGAATAGAAATCAAAACCGCGTGACCAATTTTCATTAAACTTGGCAGAAACGTTCCTTGGGTACCAACTTAGGCCGTAGTGTATGTATTTTAGCCCTAAAACCAACTTAAGACCCTCAAAAAAAATAAATTTGACAAAGTCTATTACAGCGATATTGTTTTATGGATCTAGGCTTTGTTTACAAATGTTGAGACAGAGAAAAGATCGAAAGGATGTAGATCTAGATCTAATTTTAAGAAATACACTTTGCACTTATAGATTTTTACTTTGACGCATGAAAATACAAAATATAGTCTAATGATTTAATTATTTAACAAAATTAAGCTTCGAATTTGTGTTTCAAAAGGATTTTTACATAAATTCGTTCTTTGTATCTGCGAATATAAAAATACTTTCAGTAGACATTACCGAAAGGTTACACATCTCTCTATTCCTAGATTGACCTAGATCTAGGCATTCTAGGTCTAAAACTGTAATTCAACTAAAAGATGATATAACTTCTCTTCGCAAAGATATTTTTAAGCTTTAACACATAAATATACTAATTATAGTCCATTCATTTCATATTTTAATTAAATTAACATTGAAATTTGTTTTTTAACGCATTTTTATATGATTGCAACTATTACCTAATATCGCGTAAATTAAGGTCAAGTTTCTATTTATAGCACAATTCATGATTTCTTTTTTAACGTGAATTTACTTTAAACATTATTATTTTCTTTAATTATTTCTAATGCACTATATCACTGACTACATCAGCAATACGCAAATTAAGACCCGCGGGCAGCGGGTAATATCTGTCTAGTTATGTTATAAAAATAAGAACCATACGTAGGTACCTCACTATTGGCCGTTTGACTACATTAGATACATTATAGTGTAATTGTTCTGCATGTAAGATTTTGTTTAGAAGGCATAAATAAAATAGATAATTTCTGCTATCGCTGGGCCTGCTGCGGTCGCCTCACTCGTCACCCATTAAGGCCGCCTCTTCTACCCCTCCTCACGAAAATAAAATTGACTATTATACAATTCGGTTACATTTTTTACTAATTTTACGCAGACTTTCCATTCAGACACAAGAAATAGAATGAAATTTAATTGAAGAATATGTCCAGCCACATTATCAGTGAGTTCTTTTTTTCGGATACCATGAAAACAATAATAAACAGTATTTTTTTAAACCGTATCTTAAATTTATACCATACGTATTGATTTCACATTACAAAAGAAAGGCAATATCGTTCAGAGGACGCCGCTAAGAGATCCTGCAGCTCACGTAGATAAAATGTGTACAGGACAATACAAATAATGCTACTTTTGATGGCATCTAGACTGTTTTGAGGGCGGAAAGGTGACAAGCTTTACTTTATACTAAACCCTTTTCTCCAGGTCGGAGGTATCCGCCACTGCAAGTCTTCCATTTAGTGGGAACATTTTTTCCCTTCTCAGCATGCTTAAAGTCGTCAACCTTGACCCCTTCCTAACCAATGGAAGAGCTTTTATCTTCTTTCTTCCTGTACTTGTCTAAAGAGTTCGCAATGCTCCCCGTACAATAAATACAGTTTCAATTCATTCAACTCCTTAATCTCTGAGGGTATCTCCCTTCTATTCTCACTCTTAAAACCAAAGCTCTGACGCCTCGCTTCAATTCTCACTCTTAAAACCAAAGCTATGACGCCTCGCTTCAATTCTCACTCTTAAAACTAATGCTCTGACGCAAGAGTCAATGTGCCAGTACACCCGAATTAATGGTCCCTGGACGCCTGAGTCTTAATGTAATACCCCAGTGCTGTCTCCATCGAGTGACGTTTCTCCCTGGAGGACTCATCTTCTAAGGTTGTGGAAAGTGGGTCTTGGAATTAAAACGCCATACTGTTACAAGACTTAAACAACTAAAAACTTTCAAAGCATTTAGTTTGCATAGGCACTAATTTATTATGCTACTAAACACTAACTTTTATAGCATTATCGCAATAATTTAAACGACTCAAAACATAATTATGGAGTCAAGGTGGCTGAACGGTAAAGCGCTTGGATTCCGAACCGGGAGTCTCGGGTTTGAATGCTCGTAATTTTTTTTTATTGCGCCTCTAGGTTAACCCAGCTCTAATTGGTACTTGACATTACTTGGAAAAATGTTATGGTATTTGGTCGTTGTGCTGGCCACTTTTGTTCCGCTTTTTTTTTTTTAATGTATCGGTACGCTTGTGTAAAGACCTAGGCGTATGTTTTTATGATTAAGCAATTCATTCATTCTATATGTAAGCTTTATAAAACAAAAGATGCAATAATACTCTCAAGGGTCCTCCTAAGGACTGTGTAGTCAACTCCCAGGACATTGAAATCTTAGACATGATCGTTTCCCATGACACAAGGTCTGGGGTGTCGGCGTTTCAATCTACGAGGAGAAAGAGCCGTCAGCAAAGAAACAAGATCAGCTAAAAAAAACTTTAAGCATATCAAGAAATAACTGTAATAGACCAAACCTACCCGTACAGTGTGGCCAGCTTTTCAAAGCGAATCTCGGACAGCTACATTCGACTTCGTATAGAATAAGACTTCTCCGACAACGAAGAAGAAGATTGTTATAAGTATTAATCATAAGCTTTATAGCAAACAAAAATATCTAAAGAATAATTTTCGCTTGCTTCCTGACACCAAAGCAATAAGAACAATTTATTATTGAACACATCCGTGATTGAAATGAGAGTGCGCTGTAATCTCGTGCTACTTGTAAATAATAAAAGAAAGTCTCCCATCTCGTAGGTCTTTGAAACAATAGTGAGTTAACCTTTGACCTTCTTTGAAAGATTTTCATAACCTCTACTAAATCGAAACCATCAGTCTTATTTCCATCAGCGTGACATCCCATAGTCCAAGGGAGTTTCGTGGTGCTTAGAAGACAGTTGTAATATTTTATTGCTTCATTACACGTGGGAAAACTGAGTGAATGGCTATATAATGAGGTCTTGATTTCCAGGTTATCTATTTGTGGAATGATTATTGTTGAATACGTAGAGATATTGATTTGTACAATTCCCCATATTAGCTTACAAACTCTTCATTGGTTCAAAAATAAAAAGCTGGAAAATGGGTGGACAGGTTTAAGAAGAAAACGGCTGTAATGATTTTTCTAGAGATTAGACAGTTTTGTATATCAGGCATGCAAAATATTCTAATAGCAATAAGACTTAACATCAAGTTCGAAGATTAATTCGGACTGCAGTATTTCACGTTATTAATATAAAAATATAATCATCTTAAAATTTAATTCGGCTTCCTTTTTTGTATATGTGAAACAAGTCTTCAGAGGAAATTCCATAACTCGACTACAATGTTTCTTTGTATTCAGTAAAGTATAGAAGTACATGAATATTTCGACCACCGTCTTATATAGAAATGAGCCGGACTGTAATAGAACTTGATTATGTATAGCTTATTGGAAAGACTTCTCGCAATATTCAGGCATTACAAGAAATAAATAGAATGAGATATTATAGACCATCATTATAAAGAGGAATTGATTTTTAAAACAACTTTTATTTTATGTTTCTTGATTGTCTTTCTCTCTCTTTTTCTCTCTCTAGAAATGAGAACATTCTATTCTGTCGCCTATACAGTGGCAGACATGTTTTAATGTATCTTCTTTTAAAAAGAAAGGCTCATTTTTCGATTTTGATCTAGAATAGACGTCTGGATAATCTATAGAAATCTGGCGAAAAAAAAGTGTTAGCCAGTTAGGACTTCTGTGGAAGTCATAAATAACTTGCAAATTACTTAGATTGTCAATCTGAAGACGGTAGAAAATAGAGTTCCCGGAAGCCAGTTCATTTTGTGGATATGTAGATAACCCAGTAAATCATCAAAACAAGAGTTATTTCTCTTTACCAAGAGGCTAGGGAAGTTTTTGAATGACTTTGTGTGTGGGGAATATGTGTGTGTGTGTGTAGTCTTTCATGGCCAACTGAAAATGATATGTTGTTATGGAGTAAGATAAAGCGGACTTTGAAACGTATAGGCCAACTCCTGAACTAAACAATGTGTACTCCTGATTGAAGGCCGATTCTATTATACACAGTTCCAATATATGTATTACTGACTAGACTTTGATTAGTGTATGTGGAATACATTTCGTTTCTCCACTCTGATGTATATTTTAGCTGCCCCTGTTAAAAAATGAGTAAAATTGTTATTGTGCTGTCTAAATGTCCATCACTTTTAAACCTGAAAATCTAAATGACCTTTTAAAATATGATTTTAGCATCTCCTATATTATTAAGCTCTTATTAGATCTTACGGCTATTTCTTTGGTCTTCTAGTAGCTAACCTTTTTCTTTTTATAATAAATATTCTATACTTCTACATGAAGATAATAATTTAGAAAACACTAAAATGATTACAACAGTTGAGTTTTGCAACACTGTATAAAGTTTTAATATTTGTCCTACAAATGCAATCCGTAACCATCGAGACCACAGTCCTGAGCACAACCACACGACCAGGCGGTGATCTAATTGAATTCAGTGGGTAAAGAAGCGAAATATTAGAGAAAGAATGGCACAATCACTGCCATATGTCTCAACACTGCAAAATTTATCACCCTTTTTCTATATAAAACAAAATTAATTAATTAATGCAAGGTCGAGAGGCTAAGTACTCTTGAATTTGGCTTGGCTACCTATGAAGGGGGGCTGGCGGTTCAACACCCGACTAGAGCAGAGTTGTTTTTACAGAGCGCCAATAGGCAGCACGGAAAAAAAATTTCCCATATACCCCTTTCCCCACCCAGTTTACAAATGAGATTGAACGATAGCGCTCAGAGCATGCTAAAAGCATGAAAGTAGCACTATATAAAAGTCATGTTTGTTTTTTAAATTAATTAAATAAAGATTTTTTTAAAAATTGATTCATGTATTGTCTTCGGCAATGAATACTTGTGTAAAGTCTCAATTTAACTCTTTCTCTCCGTAATTATTGTACACGTTCCGACGGAACTATTCAATTTGCTCATATGTATTTAAATACCCTGTTATGATTAAACTTTAACAACTTTTTTTTTTGTTTGTTATCAGAATATGTTATATTTGGTATAGAATTAAAGGAGAATACACACCTCTTTCTTAGATAATACAAATGGAATAAAATCAACGATGGTATCGTCGATTAGGAGAAAAAAAGTTAATCAAAGAAATAACATGTACAAGATTTGTACCAGACAGACAAACAGACAGAGTGACTGATAAAGCCCAAGCTTTGTAAAAACGATACATAGGTTTGTGCATCTGTACACACTAGTTAAGAGAGGGGAAAAAGTTATCCTTAACTCTTTCTCTCCGTAATTATTTACCACATTCTGATAGAATCAACGTTGGTATCGTTAGTCAGGAGAGAAAGAGTAAACATGTTCACAAATGTACGAGTTGTCATCTAAGCACTCTCAACGAGCGTTGGTCTTCGCTACATTCTCTGTTCTCAACCATTCCGACAAATCGTAAGAATAAGAGACCATTACATCGGGCTGCGTGACTTCGACGACACTGTCAAAATGATTTAGTCTCCTGATAGGAAAAGGGGGGGGGGAGAAGACTTAAGGATCCAAAAAGGGGGGGGGGGGCGGTGAGAGGCCAGTTTTAATTAGTGCAAGCTTTTAGTGGATGAAGGGGGAAAAAATCAATGGCAAGTGGCTAGAGGGAACAGGGAACTAGTCAAGAATGTCAACATCAACCAGACCGTAGTAACCACAGTTCAACGTGCCGATAGCCTGGAGAGATGAACAGAATAATAGAAACATTCATACATAGTCTCAGAGTTACTACATACTTCGAAAAAAAAAAGAGAGACGAGCCAGAGCTCTGAGCTGCTGGACTTGGTCAACGTTTGCTGTCTGATTGAATTATGAGTTTACATTTTTAAAATGAACTTCCTTTCGGCTGACGGGGAACTCCAAAAGTAATGAAACAAATGAATCAAATTGTTCATAGGGGATAGGAAAGCACTATGAATGAAAACTCCGAGAGCTCACATCCAAAACTCGTTTCGAATTTGTATCCTGGAATGAGTTCCGAATACCACTTCGCACCCCGTAAACCTTTCAGAGACGGGTAGTCTCTTTAAAGGAGGTCATCTATTTATTCTTCTTATAGACTTACATTCTTCTTATTCTTCTTATGGCTAGACACTACATTCACGTATTTAAATTTCTACATAGTTCGGAATACGTATGGTATAACATATATTGGGCATTACTGGGTATGTATGATATATGTACTCTCAAACTCAGCCTAGGCAAGATCTGTATCGTTGTTTTGTTTTCAATAAACTGAAATATACATTTATAGCTACATAGTTTAACAGGAAGACAATATATGAAATAATAAAGTTTTATACTTTCATAGTTTTAAAAACTATTGATAATAATACCGTTAGGTCTATATGGACTTTTTAAAAAATTTCTTATCACTTATGAACCTTTAATGTTTATTAAGCTTTCATACAATAAAAAAAATATTTTAATATGTCTAGTACTCATCACATATAAATAGCTCAAAAACATATGAAATAAAAACATCCAGACTATGGTTAGGTGACAAATATAAACATACACTTCATTCTCAAGAGAGGATTTGTTTTTTTGTTGACAATTCTGTGATGCACAATCAGTAGTTCCTATACAACAAAAATAATTTTACATATGTCTTTTGTTTCCCAAGTGTGTGTTCTAGATGTGGTGGGGTGGTGGGAGCATTACATTCGGTTGGCCACTTTTTGGAAATGATGGTTTTCTGGTATCGATCTCTCGGGTGCAATGGGAAAAAAATGCATTATGCATTTAATGCATTGAACATAATGTCCCTATAGCCAAACAGAATGGACATAAAAAAAACAGACAGAGAGAAAAAGGCAAAGTTTTCTTAAAAGATTCTGAATGACAATTTCTAGGAGAAGCCTACCCCCCCCCTTTCACCCCATAAGGCAGTGACGGACGGAAGCAGGAGAGACAGGGGCCATACGACCAGTTGAAAAAAAAAAGCCAAAGTGGCCAGAGATAAAAGCTTTCTCTTGTCTTCAAGCTGGGCAATGGTGTGCCAGCTATTTCCTGCATGATAAGGCCAAGAGTTTTTTTTTAGCTTCGTATTCTTAACTTGCTATTGTGGTCGACAGGCCGACTGTGTTTTCTTTCTAAATCTAGTTACCAAATCTGGGCAAAATCAGGTCACCAAAGTAATCACATTTATTTTTTTCATGTTTCGACTGCATTTCTCTTAGCCTTCCTTACTTGGCAAGTTAACAACAACAAAAAAGTTGGTATAGTTATAAAATGGCGAATTAGAAAAACAATTAATCAAAATAAGATATTTTTTTATATCTTATGAAAATGATGGTCTTTCTGGTATGTGAATAGAATCTGTTGTCACACATTGCTAGTTTTCCTTTTCCTCATGATTGAGCAATTTATAAAAAAAAATGGTCAATACGGTATCAAACCCACGACATTCGCATTATTAGCGCCACGCTCTAACAACTTTGCCTTAAATACTTTACACTGTATATAAAATTTCAGCCTGCAATAAATGATTAAATTTGTTATTTACTTGTAGTTTTGAGTTTGTAAGCAGTGACGGTGTTTTGGCTTTAATGAAAGTGTGAGCTAATGGTAAGTACTGAACTAAAAACGGGGGAAAAAAAGATATAAACGAACTGTTAAATTTCAAGAAAAATCAGTAGAACCGTATTTGAAGTGAGCGTTCAGGTTCCGGCCACCCGACTTCCATGAAGATCCATGAAGCTCTGACTTGAATAGAGGCATTGTAATAACGGGATGGGAACGTTGAGGGGAACTGAGTGATCGTGTTATATCACAACATTGCAAGTTGTACGAATATTTTTAATACAATAAATAATGCCAAGTTTTCAGGAAGAAAAAGAATGGTAAAAAATTCTAGCTGTAAATCTTTGCGTAACAGTTCTGATTATATTATAAATATATCAGTCTGGTGTGTTACGGCCGTAAGCAGCGCGGAGTGATTCAAAGAGTGAGCACGTATCTCCTGCGTCCGCGTATCTTTGTGTCCACGTATCCTTGTGTCCGCGTATCTTTGTATGTTTTCCGAAAGCTCCAGCCACCAGTTGTTCTTTAATTCGAGATCACCGAAGGACAAAGGCTTTGTCTGCATGAGATTCGGAAAAATAAGCAGGTCGCAACTATGTTTGCGTAGTCACGTGAGGCATTCATCCTTAACCTTCGTTATCGAAGACATTGCCATTAATATTACTAAATATACCATCAGTTTTGGAAAAGCTGGTCACACAATATTCCGATATTGCTAAGAACACATAAATTAGAATCTTTAAAGATACTGCTAAGATCAAATACTATAGATGCTTTACAGTACATGCGTGATTGATATTTGTAGGCCTATAAGTAAGACACGATGTAAGTAAGACACGATGTTTTAAAAATCTAACAGATCAAATTCGATCAAACTGGCCAATAGTTTTAGTAACCGGTCACTCTAGGGACGTGAAACGCTACATGTGCTCTACTCAGAACACGCATGTGTGTGTGT
>JADKLZ010081101.1:19472425-19487616 GCA_021533235.1 Biomphalaria straminea
CACAGTTCATCAAAATAGAGATATGTTTTAGAAAGGCACCAGTTCATGGAAAGAGAGGGAGACATGTTTTAGATTGGCATCAAAACACTTCTTGGCGGTGGTGAAAGTGATTCTGAGAAGACTACATAGCGGGTCAACCAAACAAGCACGTGAAATTCAATTACTCACTCCGGACCTGAAATGTGCCAACTGGGAAATTTCAGATTTCAAAGAGCTAAAGTCTCTTTTCCATTTTCCCGTTTACTGATCTTTTGTTAAGTTTAAGCAGACAGTGCTGACTTTGAAAGAAGCTTACAGCTAAAAAAATGTTTTAAAAGGAGAAATGTGTTCCCAAGGAGAGCTAGAATAAAGAGAATGAATTCTAGATTGAATATCTCCCTTAAGTATTTTGAACCATCGTGTTTCTATTTGCCCTTAAATGGCTTTTGTATATTCTTTCTCTTCGTTTAGTTGTAGCTTTGATTTCACTCGTATTGAAAGAAGCTGGCCTTTTTTTTTCTAAACATTACATTAAATTTACATTTGAAAATTACATTTAAACACAATATTTTAACATAAACATGAAACACTACATTGAAACAATACATTCAAACGTAACATTTGAACATTGAAAAAGTAGATAAAGGCACTACTATTTTTAAAACTAGTTAAAAACACTAAATGTAATGATTACATTAAAACATTGCATGTAAGCGCTACATTCAAAACTACATTTTTAACGTTACATTTTAACGCTGGATTGAATTATTTAAGTTAAACATTATATTTAAGAACTAGATTAAAACACTACATTGAAACACTACTTTTCAAATCAAAATGCTTCCAAACACCACATTTCACTTTGTTTTTTAAGGGCAGAAATGACTAAGAAAATTTTTTTTTAGTTTTATATAGAAAAACCAGCGTGCGAAATTTCTCTTTCTGATCGATAAAATTCTCAGTCTGAGAAATGTTTATTCAAATTTACTGTTCTTTTATGAGATCACGTGACGGCGGGGGGGGGGGAACTCTGGGCTTACTTTTGCAAAAGTACTACTTTATCCTTTTTTTCTTTCGTTCATTGATGCTCAAACTACAGCCCGCTGGCCACATCCGGCCCCCTACAAAATAGATTCAACAAGTTCGTTTGAAGAAGAAATGTGTACCATTTGTACGAACATGAGTTTCTCCAGGCTTCTCATCTATCTATCTAGCCGTGTGGTATGGGCGCTGGTCTGTCGTTCAAACTACTCGATGTACACGAGGTCAAACCCTGTCCGCTGCCATCCCGCGGCGTCCTGCGGGAGGTTTGGACTAGGAAGAAAACTATCAAAAGGAACATCCGAAATTACTAAAATATTTCTTTTTTTTTTTCAGCGTCAATGAACTACTATCGTTCTTTTCACGACTTTTGGTAATATTTTGAGCAATGTTAATTTGGTAAATCTGATGTCAATTTGGTAATATTTTGAGTTATGTCAATTCTGTCAATTTGATGATAGTTTGGTAAATTTTTTAAGCTATGTCAGTTCAGTAATTTTGATGTCAGTTTGGTAATATTGAACTATGTCAGTTCAGTAATTCTAAACTATTCAGCTTTTTTTTTTCGATATTGTTTACTTTAACTCTTGAAAAAAAAAGAAAGAAAAAAAGAAAGAAAAAAAGAAAGAAAAAAAGAAAGAAAGATAGAAAAGAAACCTTTTGTTCCAGACATTTTGGCTCATTCTCTTTAGACCATTCTCATTATTCATCTGAGCAAAGGCTATTCTGACCAACCATTTATCCAATGGTCTGTTTGTTCTTAGAAAATAAACAACAAAACATTGTCTGAAAAGTTTCTCACAATGGAGACAGAAAAAAAGAAATACAAAAAGACAGGAGGGAGGGTAGAGATTGAGAGAGAGAGAGAGAGAGAGAGAGAGATGAGAGAGAAAGTGGCAATTATAAGATTTTCTAACTTTTTAAAATATATTTAATTTGTCCATTCTCGTTTTACAAACGCTATCACAAAAGGAAAAGATGCACGTTGTCTCAAAGACTCGCTATTTTCTCAATAATACAAAAAGTAATTTGTGTAGAGTAAGATATATGAGATACAAAAGAAGAAAGCAAACTTAATCTTTAAAACAAAGAAATTCATTAGGGAAGAGAATGTTTCATTTAAATTGGAACAAAACATTCCCAAGTCTTAGTTCACGTTGACATTTCAAGAATTAAAGAAAAGTTCAAGTTCCTTTTGTGTGAATGACTTTCAGTTGGCACTAGGGTGCTTCTACAGAAATTATGGTTAAAAACGACTAAGTAATAAAGTTAGCATTCAATTCAATCTATCTTTAGTATCTTTCTATTAACTGGTGTCAGAAATAAATTTTGAGCCTATATCCTATACACACATTTTATTCTAGTCTGATGCATTAGCCTACTTGACCATCTTTTGCATTGTTGATTAACCCTGTGTTTTATGGGGGAGGGATGTGAAATTAAAGAAAGACTTTTTGCTTTGAGTGACCAGTATTGACATTTTTTGTGACAAATTAGGCAAACATTCATTATGTGACCTAAACATTTTAACAAACACTTGGGGGAATTATCCATAACGTACGACCAACAATTAGTACTCATTTAAAGCTGTATATTATAGAACTCAAGCCTCATCACAACTGGCAACCACAAATCCCTTTGATATTTTTAGAGAATTTAAGTTCATATCCCTTGCACTAATATAGTTTCTCTCTGTCGTATTTTACGTCTCTAAAGAACATCTTTTCCTTTTGCTATTTCTCATGTGGCTAAACATGCCAATCCCTAATACACAGCTGCGTTCTCGGGTTGGGCATCTGTAATCACAAGGTGCTGCTGCACTTTCATCCATTTTATCCATCTTTTTACTTATAGTGTGCAAGCCATATTGTAACTAATTAACTATAATTAAATTAAAAGTATAATATCTTTAACTAAAATATTATTAAATTTTGTTTTTTGTTAGCTCTGTAATATAACTAATAACAAGGTAACAAAGACAGTTAGTTTGGAAACACAAACTTAAAATCGGCCCCCGAAGTGATCCACCCAGGCAGGTTTCAATATTTTCAGAAAGAACATCCGAAATTATATCAAAGACAAATGACAGATAAAAATGCAGATAGGAGGTTGACGGATCTTATGTAGTGCCCTAGCGGTCCAGCGGTCCAGCAGATCAAAGGATAGGTGTAGGTGAATGTTAAGTTAGATGTGAATCTGGACCGACTGATGTAATATAATTGATTTTTTTATATATATTGAATTGATTCGCTAATTAAATTTCTTTATTCCTTAGATAGCAAATACTTTTATCTTCGAACTAAAATAAATTTGAAATTAAATGAAATTTATAACATTATTAATTGTCTTAAAGTAGGTTTGATTTATAATGCATACTAATTAGGTTTTTCTCTATAAAATCCTGCTTGCATTAATGATTTTTAAAAAATAGATTTTGAGCTTTTTAAAAAAAAAAGTAGCCGTTGCATCAGAGCTTTGAATGATCTTTATTATCGTGATGTCAGATTTTCATTTTATCTTCTACTTTCTGAGCACTAAACGGGACGGACGGACAGACAGACAGACACACAGACGGACGGACAGACAGACAGACAGACAGACAGACAGAAAGACAGACGGACAGACAGGCCACACAAAACTAATAGCGTCTTTTCCCCTTTCGGGGGCCGTTAAAAATGCATTTCTCTTTGTGTCACTCTTTCGTAAGTTCAAATCTAAGCCATTACTTACACTGCTCAAACCTATGCACCAAAACCTTAATAGGGTTTTGGGAGCAAGAACAAGGTTGATGTAGGATCCCCAAGATGGATGAAGTCAATCTTATTATTTCATAGATCATACTCCCAAGCACGCGCTCAGAGACGGGGTAAGAAGATCAAAAGATCGTTCGGTACACTTGATCTGATAAGAGGTCAATCGAAGAGCGCAAACGATCTCTGAATAGTTCTAAAAGAACATTTCTAAATAAATTTCTCTTCAGTAAATTACTTTTCTGCAATGTTGTCTTGGGCATTGGCATGTTGTTTATCTTGAGCAGTGATATGCTGTTTATCTTGGGCAATGGTATGTTGTTTATCTTGAACAATGGTATGTTGTTTATCTTAGGCAATGGTATGCTGTTTATCTTGGGCGATGGAATGATGTTAATTTTGGGTAATGGTATGCTGTTTATCTTGAGCAGTGGTATGCTTTATCTTGGGCAATGATATGCTGTCTATCTCGGGCAGTGGTATGCTGTTTATCTTGGGCAATGGTCATGGGCGCCCGCAGGATTTTTTGCAGGGGGGTGCAAGCACTGGCGGATTCAGGGGGGGGGACGGTAGGGGCGATCACCCCCCCCCTCGGCTGACCCCCCCCCCCGAGAAGTAATGAAGAAACTTAAGCATTAAGACAGTCAGGCTGGGCAGGGCTTTTATTTAACCGAGCAAGGCTCGGCCACCTGATATTAATGTAAATCCGTATTCTGTAATAGGCTAACTCCCAAAATCCAAACTTTTTTTTTTCGGCGGTAACAACTCAATATTCAATATCATGTTTTTCTGCCAGTAGTCTCTCTTTCCTCAAGATTACATCTCTGACGTGTTCCTCAGGATGGTCAAGATGGTTTTTCATTATGCCATTAATGTTACTGCTGAGCTGCTGTTGAGCGGCCACTGCATTAAGTTGGAAAGACTGCAACACCATAGAAACTGGTTTAAGAACAGATGAAAAATTGACAATGATAAATAACTCTGGAATCCTCGATACACCATAATGAATCTCCCCCGTGGGACGAAAGCCCTCTTCCTATTATAAGGGACCATATTGAAAACATACTGAAAACATAAAAAGAAAATATGACTACAGACCAACAGAGCTCAAGGATATAGTGAACTGTTTTCTTCAAACCAATTATCCTAGCAATCAGTGGATCTAAGTTTACACCGATGGATCTTCCCATAAAACCACCACAATTGGAGGAGCTGGAATTCTCATCAAGTGCCCAGATGGAGAAAAACTAGAAAAATCTATTGCTACTGGAGAGCTCCCTGAAAGCCACAGAGCAGAAAGGGAAACACTAACACTAGATGCTAGCAAAGCATCCAAGTTCCCCCCACAGTCAGATTGTCTTACTAACCGATGCGAAAACAACCCTCCAAAGCTTGCAAAACTCTGATTTCTCTTATATTAAAAAGCTCAGAACAGCACTTACAAAGCTCAACAACAACAGCAAAAAAAAACTGTTATTCAATGATACCAGCTCATATACAACTAGAAGGAAATGAGAAAGCTGACACACTCGCCAAGAGTGGGAGAACTAACTCACAAATAAACTCTGCACTCTACCCAGAAGAAATTAATTGTAAATAAAATAAATGAGAAATAGACGAGCTCACATCCAAATCACAGAAAGATGATGCTTACTATAATCTATCCCGACAAGATCAACGTCTAATCTTTCGACTTAGGACCGGACACAACAGAATGTGACAACACATGTACCGGAAAATTGGAACCAGTGAAATCTGCCCATGTGGAGTGTCATCAGAGAATGCCGACCACGTACTCCAAGACTGCGCTCTTCACCAAACAAGAGGCCATATAAGACACTGACCCCAAAACACCCCAAAAGAAAGAAAACTATATGGAGAGCTCCCTCCCTGATTTGGAAACCACTTCGCAGTTCATCTCATATATTGATCTAGTCATCTGAACCCTCCAACATAATAATGAGAACGAAGAAGAAGACGACGACAAGGAAAAGATAAATCAGAAACACAAGAGGAGGAGACATTTACTAAACATGTGCAGTTTATCTGGTTCACTTGCAGTCGTTATTTTAAGATACACCAAACAGTCAAAGATCTCTAAGATGAGACTTAAAGCTTGAATAGATTCGTATTTTCAGTTCATTTTCTCACACAAAGAGGTAACTTAAGCACCAACGCTATTTCTAGGGAATGATACGGAAGAAGATTTCTAGCCATAACAGGGCAGCCTTGACCGAGTAGTTTGTCCATGTCTAGACTGTATAATGACGTTAGACACATGTAGCATGTCTCTCTGAAACACAAAAACTAAACTAATGAAGTCGAATACAATCGCAATCAACAAACCGAAAACTCAAAAACATCTGCTCAGTGCCTGAGATATCTGTAGTTTTATCACTAAAATGTCCCGCAAATGCAGTTAATTCGTGATGGTGCAGCAGGTAGGTTTTGGGCTCTTGCTTTTGCCAGTGCTCCGTTGATCTAAAATTCTAAATAAACGTTTTGACTCGAATGACGATATGTGAAGAACATTCTTGTATCTCTTCTATTGTAAACTGGTGCACATGTTTAACCTGCTGTTTTATCGAGCGCTTCTCACCGACCGCAACTATATAGCATTTATCACATCGAAAGATAATTGGCAAAAAAATATTTCTAGACCTTAGCTAAATAAACAAATAATTGTAGCATTGTACGTCTCAAGACGATTTTTTCCCTTTGCATCTTCTTGTGTGACTAAAGATGCCAATCCTTTGTACTTTCAACCTTCTTTCTACTACTATCGTGTCTGGCATCTGCAATCTAGGAACGTCCTTAAATGCTCGCTCTTCATGTGGATCTATCCAGTTCCACTTTCTTCCAGCTGTTCGTGTCGATTTTGAAGACCTTTATGTCGCGTTTGCATACATTAGTATACCTTAGCAGTAGATGACCAGTGAATCTCCTGCCATCTGTTAAATCATAACACAATGTTTTGTGAAAGTCGACCTTGTGGCATTCATAATAATTATAGCTATGTGCAAATATAAACAAATCGTCACGACTAACATGCTATAGAATATTTGACACCCTTTATAGATCAAAGAATTGCACGCCTAGAATAAATCGTAGCCTACATGGTCAGACATGAACTACACATTTGCTTATTCTAGTTATAATAATAGCATATCTTTACAACTGTTTTTCAGTGGAAACACTACTTTTTAAATTACTACACTTTATAATATTCTAACGATAGGCTTTTAGATTTAGATTTGTCTGAGCTAGCCAGGAAAACCAGTGACTTGGCAGAATTTAAGTCACTGGTAAATATGCATGACTGAATGCATGACGCGTAGGACGTAATCATCTTCTTTTTTGAAGTAACGTCTGTATTATATAAGATAAGATAGATTTAGAAAGCCAAACTTTCCTGAATAATAATTTATTAAACTCTTGAATCAATAATGCACGGGCACCCGTAGGGGGGGGGGTACATGATAGTGCACTTGCACCCCCCTGGATTCTGACTGAATCTACATATAGCCTACGTAATAAAAAAAAACAGATCTGAAAGATGTATGAAAAATGGCTAAAATGTGGTTACTTGGACTTCAAAGGCGCGCACATACATGGTTGGCCATCCATTCCATACGCCTAGGTTTATCTACTTATTTCTACTACTACATTAACCAGTGGAAGCACTACTTGTTCAGTTGCTACTTAGAAGTTAATTGATTTGATGGTGCGAAAAAATGGCTAGAATTTGGCTACTCAGAATCCAGGGGGGTGCAAGTGCACCCTCTTGCACCCCCCTGCGGGCGCCCATGGCAATGGTATATTGTTTGTCTTGGTCATTAGTGTGTAAAAAGATCGTCTTTAAAAATTTTAGGTAAATGTAATGAGAATAAAATTCATGCGCTTACAAAGTCATCGGTAAATACTGCATTTACTGTCTGAAACCTGCTGGCTACGAAATGGAATCCCGTTGAAATCTGGGAATTCAAACTGGGATTTTCAGGACTTCCTCAAGTAAACCTAACTCTGATAAGTAAAGCTGGAAGTTGTTCTAGCCACATGTCACCCTCGTAAATCGTAGGTCATATAAACAGGTGAACTTTACTACATAATTGAAAACAAGAACAGCGAGTTCAGCGGACGTTATATCTAATGTAACGGTCAAGAGAGCATAAATCCAACTGTACAACCGTAAAGCCTGAATTAAGAGTTTACTAACGAAAGAAATACAGCAATATAATGTAATACAGAAAATTCTTTTATTAGCCAGATAACATACAACTATGGGTGTGAACTCACTCGCAAGAGAGAACTAATAGTGCACTATCATGTATAAAACCCAGAACAAGTAGGCCTATAACATCATTACTATCAAACGTAAATAGAAAAGTCCCCACTTGCGACTAAAATGCACATGACACAGATCGGGAAGAGTTCAGTCGTCTTCTTGGTCCACGTTTACTAACCAGCCAAATCCCTTAATAAACTCTAGTGTACAGCGCAATTAACCAAAGTTTCATTACTAAAAACTAAAAAAAAAAAAAACACTTGTTGGAATTAAGAATAGAATATCTAAAAGATCGCTACTAAAATTCACAGATACGCTTAATCCTTACGTTCAAGACTTAACTGCTAGTTCTAGTCAGTCAAAGATCTTCCATTAGAATAAATGTATTTAGTGTCAATAGAGATTTTTTTTGCGAATAACTATAAAGGCAAGCTGTTTTGGTGTATCTCTGGTACAGATATAAGTGTTGACAGGACCGGTCTTAGGCCACCGCAATCTATGCGGCCGCAATCGGCCCCGCACTTTCATAGGAACCTGCGCTAATTCTAGTTGTATATTATTAAATAAAAACATTATAACATGATTACAGGATTTCCCGCAACCTCCTGATTTTCCACGGGCTCGTGGAAATCTCCTGAAATCATTTAAATCCCCTGAAAAATAGACGAAATTGTCATATTGGGGTGTCATTCAATTACTTGGGGTCAACAATTCACGAAGAAAGATTGTACATTTTAGCAATTCTTGTTATTGAGCTTCATCTATGTAGGAAACAGAATGACGTCGCTACACGCAAGGCTCGTAAAGTTAATTTGATCGTGATATTGTACTTAGTAATGAATGAATGAAAGGCGAAAACACATTTTTTTTCTAATACAGAATCTTGAGTCTCACTTATTATCCTTATCCTTATGCAGACTGGGCCCGCGCAATCCCTTTCGCATAGGGCCCCAACATTAGGAACGGCCCTGAGTGTTGACTAGCTTTGCATTGTTAAAGTTATAAGATACATTTTCTGTACTTCATAGCACTTAAAGGCGACAATAATCTTTCAAAATAGTGTCCTTGACATTGTAATGTTTTTTTTTTCAAAATCCCTTATTTTATAATCTTACATTTTCCTTTGGCTACATTACATTGGCCACTTCCTTCAGCAATATCGCTTTATCTTCTTTAACTATTACTGTATTTGATTGCTTTAACAATGTAAACGGGATCTTCAAAATCGAATTGCATACAAAATGTAGCTTACAGGGTTAACTCCTTCTCTCCTAACTGACGATACCAACGTTGATTCCACCAGAATGTGGTAAATAATTACGGAGAGAAAGAGTTAAATATTTGAAAATGTTCGAATTTCCAATTTAAAAAAACATTAAGACTGCCATGAATTCAAAAGAACATATTTCCAGCATCAAACATAAAATATTTCTGCTCTTATCTTTCTCTTAGTTCCTCAACACACACACACACAACAAAATCTTATCAAAGTAATTCCTTTTCTTTCTATGTTTACCCACAACTCTCGCCATCTCTTCCGGTCAGTGAGTTCCGGTCACGCAATAAAGAATGGTATGACGGGATAGAGAAGGAGACCTGTGGCTATTGGTTTCTTTTCCTTGAGTGCCAGTAGATTAGATTAGGTTATGACCAGACACGTCAAGGCGCGAGATCGAAAAAAAAAAAACTGGACTGTTCCCAGGCTGTTCACGTGATCGAATCTGGACAGTTGGCTAACAGAATGTTACAATAGGCAGACGTAAAGAAAGGTCACGACATTGAGGCAAAGGTCAGTGCTGATGGAAATCAATGTAGAAAGAAAGTCTTTCAGAAATGACTATAACACAGAATTTGTGTTGTTTTTCAATTAGAAGTATAAAGTATATTAATTCACTTTGTCTGTCTGTCTGTCCGTCTGGAAAAAAAAAGTTTGTAAACGTTTTTTTCTCGGACCCCCAATCTTGGATCAAGCTGAAATTTTTAACAAAATTATTTCCTTTATCTGACAAAACAGGAATCAATAAAAAAAAAAAACAACAGGTAGTTAATTTACTATTGGTAATGATTTTTTTGTTTGGTATCTCTAAAATGGGAAATAATGGTACTTGCGAAGGGATCTCAAATTAAAATCAACGTCAGTGATTGATAGTGAGTCTTACATTTGCATCATCTCTGTGTTATTCGATAGATTTTGTTAGCTATATCTTACTTTGTCTGAAAGCGTAACTAATATTGCTTTACAGGTATGTGTCTTGCTAAGAGAGGCAATGGATGAACCCTATCGCTTTAGCCCAGGGGTGGGCAAATTACGTACCGCGGGCCACATGCGGCCCGCCGAAGTGTTTTATGCGGCCCGGGAAACCTAAATAATTCAAGTGTGCCCATACATTACACATATAAAAATGCAAGTATATTAAAAATAAATAATTGTCAATATCTATAGAAAATATTGAAACTTTTTAATCTTATGACTTAGAATGAAGAGGCTAAAGACACATTGTCTCTAAACGTCCTTCTAATACAGGGGTCTCAAACACGCGGCCCGCGGGCCACATGTGGCCCGCGAAACTATTTTGTGCGGCCCGCGACCACGTCTGCGAATTAAAACAAAAAATTAGATAAAATTTACAATGACCAATTATATAAAATTTACAATGACCACAAATAAGCCGTGAAATGATTTACAACTTCACAAATCAGTAAATGAGGTGTCATTGTCGCCCACCGACCGCTTAGGCTTTTAGCAGAAGCTGGGTGAACGGTGGCCTGATTCTAACCGCTGGACCTTTTACAGATATATATTTTGCATTGTGCATCAAGAAGCACTCTGTGACAAAAGTAAATAAATGAAGAACGTGATGGATGTTGTCGTGAAGACGATGTACTTCATTCGTGCACGGGTCTCAACCACAGAGAGTTTGTGTCATTTCTAGCTGATTTAGAAACGGAATACGGAGAGTTGCTGTATCATGCGGAAGTCAGATGGTTGTGTCGTGGATAAGTGCTGCAGAGATTTTTTGAGCTGAGACGGGAATGGCAATGAAAGACAGAGACATACATCAGCTCAGTGAGCCAATGTTTTTGTCGGACCTTGCTCTTTTACAAACATCACCCAACATCTCAATGCACTCAATTCACAACTACAGGGCACAAAGTAGCTGATTACCGTGATGTTTGACCGCATCAAATCATTCAGATGCAAGCTGACTTTGTGAGCCACTCATCTGCCAGATGGAAACCTTTCTCATTTTTCTACTGAGCATAACGGTTGAACCACAGCGCCTACGTAGACATCTCCAGACTACTGAAGGATTTTGAACACCGCTTTCAGTAATTCACTTCTCTCGAACCAGTTTTTCCTTGTTGCCACTCCGTTCACAGTTGACGTGAAAAACATTCCAGAGGAAGTCCAGATAGAACTACTGGACCAGCAGTGTGAGACTATTCTGAAGCAAAAATACGCTGATGTTGGCATTCCAGATTTCTACCAATTTCTTCCCAGCTGCTAGAATTCTAACGATGTTTGGGAGTACATACATTTGTGAACAGTTTTTCTCCAGAATGAAGGTTAACGACTGACTGATGAGCATCTAAGAGCAACCTTGCGGGCTTGCCACTAAACGCAACTTCAGGCCTAACGTCGATTGTCTGGTCTCTGCCAAACTCTCTCAGCTGAGTGGACAGAAACACGAGGGACGAGACATCTGTAGAAGGCCTCGTAATTTTTTCTTTTTTAATATTTTTTTTTTGAAACAACAGTTTCTGCTTTTTTATTAGTGACAGAGACAACGTGAAGTTATCTTAGTAAACTAAACTGCCTGTGCTTGTAATAAACTACTCTAAATGTAACTAATATTTTAGCATTGACAGTAGTGTTCGTAAAATTTAATGAAAAAACATTCTCTTTTCATGGTGCGGCCCGCTGACAGGTTATTACTTTCCAGTGCGGCCCACATGCTGATATGAGTTTGAGACCCCTGTTCTAAAAAGTTTTAAGTAAACGAAGATTATATTTAATAGCATTATTTCGATAAATTTAGTAAAACACATAAGCCCAGGCCAGTATTTATTCAATGCTATGAAGAACTGTGTTAAAAGAGTTGAGTTAGCTTGTACAAGATGGCAAGGGTAAGAACTGATGGAGCTTTGACTGAGAAAAACAACCTTTTAATAAAATAAAGAAAATATCCCAACCATAATTTAGTAACTGCAAACTTTACACAAAGCTACATTGAATTTGACAGAATTATGGTAGTCACATATAGAAGTCCTGAAAAGTATACACATACTTGTCCCTAGGCATAGTCAATGTATGCAGCTGGTAAGGTCCACGATTATCGGGGGCCTCGAACAGGAAATGAACTGCGATATTATAGAATAGATATTATGGAAAAGGAATAGCGAAACTTCTACTCAATATTATTGTTCGTAGTACACTAGGTCTTTAATAGATTGTATAATTTTAGCTATTTCCCTTTATTTTGTATTTTTCTATTTTATTCGGGGCCACCAAATTCACTTCGCCACTCATAGGACATATATGCGGCCCGCCCAGTCTCCAAACCTTATCAATGCGGCCCTCGGTTGAAAATGGTTGCCCACCCCTGCTTTAACCTATTGGAAATAAATAGAAATAAATGCATTGGTATTTTGTCTCATACCCGTAGTAGAATTATTTATATTGTTAATTTGTGATAGTTAACAAAATAGGTAATAGGAAATCTGGAGAAGTAAAAAGAATTTAGTGTTGAACATTATTACAATTTTTTTAAAATATACTACATTTGATTGAAAATAATTGTTTATTTTAGCTAAACGTTTTCAAAGTTAATTAATAAAATGCTCTTTTATTGGTTTGATTTGTCTGTAAATTCAAAATAAATCTAGAATTAGTTTTTCAAAAAGTGCATGTATATAAACGTCTAGGAAACTAAATAAATCTGGAAAACAAACTTCACATAATGCAATACTAAGTTAACTCCCTTAGAAAATCTCTATAAATAACGTACTGTAAAACTCTCTTTAATGACAACCTCATTTACTCGATATAGCGCTCCAGCCTGATCACGTGGTATTGACCTGTGTGATAAGTTCAAGAAGCGGAATTAGTGGATGGACCTCGAGAAGGAAAAAAAAAATAGACAAGGACAGTAACTCGCTCGCTGAGAAGGGACAGATAATCCTGATTTATTTTTAACAAAGGAGCGAGAACTTGTGACCAAGGGAAAAAATGGGGGAAGCCGCTGAAGCAACAAATAAGATTCCACGAAGGCTGTAGAAAAGAGTCTAGGGATTTGTTAAGACGAGAACTCCCGATGTTTTTCGTAATGAGCCCGGAAAGCACCGGAAGAAGCCGAGAGATACTCGAAGCTGTTTTTGTTCGTGTGACAAGTTCCCGCGTCTCGACATCTCCACGAGAATTCCATAACTCACTCGCAGACGAGTTCTAATGTCAGACATCCCTCCTAGCCATCTTCTTCTCTTCTTCTTCCTTGCTCTCTCTCTCTCTCTCTCTGTCTCTCTCTGTCTCTCTCTCCACTAGATCTTAAGTATCTCCACTCGCGCCTCTCCTCGTCTCCCGTCTCCAATTCAGAAAATAGAAAAACAAAATTATCGATAGCTGATAAAATCAATTACTCCCAGCATGCCAAGGGCTTCACCTCGTAACGTAATGTTCATGTCACGGAGAAGCATGTCACGTGATAGGTTTAGACTTCTAAAACTGAACATTTAATTTTTTTTTTCCCGTCATTTTATCTTCTTTCAGTTATTTCGTTCTGTGATTTTTTTTCAGATTTTTTTTTAAAAAACTCAATACCTGGTAATTCCTTTACTTTTGCCTCTAATGTTTAGCTTATCAACTTGCGCAGAACGAAATTTACCAATCTAAAATTCGATTCTCTAGTTGACAAGTACCAAGGGACCTTCAGAGACTAGATGAAGCGTCTGTCAGATTGGTAAAGATTGATGGGAATTCCATCAGATTTCAGTCGACTGTTTTTTTTTTCTTCTTTTAGATTCATCAGCTTTTTGATGTAGATTGCTTAAGTACCAAGGCTTTGTTGACAAGGACTTTTTTGTGTGTAGAAAATCAATTTTCATTTTTCTAACGTTCGTGTTTTTCCCACAAATATGTCTTTGATTTATTTTCGTCTATACAACGTATCTTATCTTTGTCTATACAGCGTATTCTATCTTTGTCTCTACATAGCATCTTATCTTAGTCTATACATCGTATCTTAACTTTTTCACTGCATCTTATCTTATCTTAGTCTATACAGCGTATCTTATCTTTGTGTATACAGCAGTGGCGTAGCTAGAGTATATGATGCCTGGTGCGGTACCTCATCTTGGTGCCCCTCCCCAAAAAAAAACAACTAAATAATAATATTGCAAAACCTTAGGCTACGTTTTTGTTCAAAATAATATGTATTCATTAATCAAATATTGTTAATTCAAAAAAATCACATTTACATAAACATACTACAAGTGAATTTTACGCGCTTTCTTACTGGCAAAAGTATCAATAATTTTATCGAAATCAATTTTTTCCACTAGCTCTTGTTCAATGGAAAAAATTGCCAAATTAGTGAGTCGTAAATTTTTCATCGTTGATCGCAAGTAATTCTTGATAATTTAATTTCGGAAAATCTTGCATGTAGCGACGCTTACCGCAATAGTCAAAAATATGTGAATCATGATGACGATATTCGGGATTGAATCATCTAGCTGATATTTTTTTATAACGGGTCCTTGTTTTGGAAGTTCGGAGGCTTCTGGTCACAAACTGTTGAAGCTTTTTTCGCTCCAGCAGAAATTCGTTTTTATCAATGTCGCTAGGAGTACTATCGAGATTGATTTCGACCTGAAGATTTAAAAGCTGGGAAGGCTATAAAATGTATATCTATCTGCTATATCATTAAGTTGCTCGAATCAGGTGATTATTTCTTGAACAATCCTGTCCAAGGTAGAATAAATTTCCCTTCGTAGCTCTTCTTTATGTGTAAGTATAGTGTCGTCACTTTTCTCACCAGGCATCTTTGTCTTACGTTTTGAGGTTCTGTACTGATTCTCAGATCTGAGCACACGCTTTCGGCAAAGGTAATGCCACTGGCGGATCCAGGGGGGGGGGCGGT
>JADKLZ010081101.1:19500685-19512928 GCA_021533235.1 Biomphalaria straminea
CGCCCATACCCTAGTCCCTTGTGCCCGCCACCTTATCGATTTCCCCCGGCAAAAGATGTTTGCGTATGTGTGAGTGGACTGTTTGATTCTGGCCGACTTCAGACAGGAATACTAATTAGCGTATTTGATATGGGTGTGTATGTCTACTTATGTCTTTGAAGGCCTAACATTCCAGGGCGCTCGTGTTTTTGTGGACAACGCATGGCACATTTATGCTTCGTGGCTCCGATAGCTTGCTTTTATTTGATCTGGACCAGACACCGACCTGGGCTCCAAAGACACAAATAGACATACACACCCATATCAAATACGCTAATTAGTATTCCTGTCTGAAGTCGGCCAGAATCAAACAGTCCACTCACACATACGCAAACATCTTTTGCCGGGGGAAATCGATAAGGTGGCGGGCACAAGGGACTAGGGTATGGGCGGGTTACAGAGGTGGGAGAAACGAGATAGAGTTGAAGGCGGGGGGAGGGGGGGTATGGTCATGTCATTCATGATGAGTACTGGACATATAGGTCTCTAGGGGGGATTCCTATCAGAGAACTTTCCAATGCTGACCATACTTAATGATAGCTTAATTTCTGCTTACGATCTTCAATTTTACATTACGTTGCTATTTTAGTCTTTCTGCAGGCCGATGGGCAGCCACCTAACGTTGCCTTTGAATGATTGTAGCGCCTATAAAATTTTTTTTTTATTTTCTTGTAAAAGGGGTCTCACAGACTGTGGTGATTTATCTTTTTTTTTTCTTCAGATTTTACAGTGTAGTAACTTCATGATAGAATAAAAAGAAAAGTTAATCGCTCCGTTCAGACATTGCAATCTATGGTGCAACTGATGTAATTCTGTGGTCCACGATTAACCCGAGGTTTCATGTGGCCAGCACAACGCCGATCTACCTTTACATTATCCCACCTAATGTCAGGTACCAATTAGAGTTGGCTGGACTCGGGGACGCCCTAAAAATCCCGAAATTCAAAATCTCAGTTTAAATCAGGAATCGAACCCGAGACTCCCGGTTTGACATGCAAGCGTTTAACCACCCAGCCACCGCGTTTTCTTGTAATGGAATAGTCTACCAAAAGTACAGTAAGTTACGAAGTGTAGTGTATGATAATGGAATAGCCTACCAAAAGTACAGTAAGTTACGAAGTGTAGTGTATGATAATGGAATAGCCTACCAAAAGTACAGTAAGTTACGAAGTGTAGTGTATGATAATGGAATAGCCTACCAAAAGTACAGTAAGTTATGAAGTGTAGTGTATGATAATGGAATAGCCTACCAAAAGTACAGTAAGTTAGGAAGTGTAGTGTATGATAGCTCCAGGTACAGAGCTGTGTATTATTAATGAATTTCATTATACAATTAAATATACATGTTTTAGTCAATGAGGCAATTGTTTAGTTTTGTATTCATGATCAAACTGTACTGTATGTGGACAGATAAATGGATGCTCACAACTTTGTGACCCCCGGATTGCATTTTAATGTCAGGACATATTTTAAGACCCAGTTCACCCCTGCACGTGAGCTCAAGGCGAATCCGTTTGAACAGAGCTAGCAGAATGCAGTTCTTATTAGAATAATAATAATAATAGGCTTGTCTTCGAGTCCGAAGATTAGTGAGGAATACAGTGTTTCCCGTGGCTGTGCAGTCCCAGCTGTGACCTACATATTTTGCCACATCCAGGGCAAGCAAAACCATTGTCCGCAGGTGGTCGGTTTAGATTTTCTTTTCGTCGTCTGCGTTTGTCCTCGGCGGCAGATTTTCTTTTGGTCTCAAATGTGTATCCCGCGGCCTTTGTGAGTGACCTCCAGCTGTCTCGTTCCGACGCCGCATGCAGCCAGGTGCTCTCCTCTATGTCAGCCAAGGAAAGTTGACGCCTAAGCTGGTCTTTGAAGCGTTTCCGTGGGGCGCCTCTGTTACGTCGGCCACCTTTTAGCTCACCAAAAAAGAATGCCTTTGGCATACGTTCGTCTCCCATACGGGATACGTGCCCTGCCCAGCGTAGCTGTCGGATCATAAGAAGTCCCTCTATACTGTCTATACCGGCGTTCGCAAGGACATCGCTGTTTGTAGTGCGGTCTTGCCATCGTATGTCCATGATATTAGAATATCGGACGATTTAATAGCAGAAAATTCATAAAATATGCAGTCACTTATATTTCTTCTTCTGCTCAAGTAATCATACAAAGATGGAAATAGTAAAATGATTTTAATGCTGGGAAGAATCCCCCCCAAAAAAACTCTCTAGCGCAAATCCCCAAAAGAGTCAGGAAGCACTGAAGAATATGGCAAATCACAAAACGCGTTAGGGAATACTGAAGAGTATAAGGCGCCCTGGCCATTGGAGACTACCAAGGCCTGAAACAAGTTATCATAGTACAGCTCAAAACGTGCCATAGTCCCATGTGATCCGTACTTTTTCTGGCCAGACCTCAACTCTAGTTGCTTCCGCTCTGGGGAAAAAAAGAAGCAATCGTGTTTCATATTTTAACTGTCCAAAACTTGCTGAATTTCGTTTAAACAGGTCTGGAGAAGAAACCAAAATAGTCATTCCTCTGGGCGCATCCATTATCTTACGTAGGACGCGGACATGCGCCTGAAGCCTAACAAAAAAACCTGGAAGAAGACGTGAAGAAACGTTAAATAGACCTCCGGCGGACAACGGCTTTGTCTGCAACAGGATTTGTGCGGTCATGTAAAACACTGTACTCATCCTTAACCTTCGGAATCGAAGATATTGACATTATTCTATGTGAAAAGTGAATTATTAGTAATATATTTTAAGCACTATTTACCCCTTTAGGATCGAATTTCTGGATTACTTAGCTTCTAGAACAAAAAAAATTGTACAACAGATACACTATGCATATATATGAATCACACAATACTGAGTCCTTGACATTGTAGTGTGTTGCTTTTTATTTCAAAATCTTTCACGATCTTTACGTTTCATTTTACGTTTTTTTTATGGGTTCCACATATAGCCACTGCATTTCTTCCTATTGCCTTCTCTTCTTTGTCTATCTTATAATATTTTATTTCTTAAAGAGCTTAAACCAAATAAAAAAAAATCAAAATCAAAGTGTAATCAAACAACCAGACACTGTTATGAAGTTATTCAAGTTATTTAAAGCTACATTATTTAAGGCATATTACGCTTACAGTCGTTTAGTGTTTACTGGGACCACAATACTAAAAGTTAAGGACCGTCAATAGTATGTGTGATCAACATTCAGCGTGAACATTTCTTAATATAAAATAAGAAATACAAATGGGAACAAATGTACCATCTCGTCTTCAAGATGCTCACCCGAACTGCCTAACAGAACTAATTCTTTTCAGGTGCATGAATGGAAAGTCATCGATCATAAAGCTCTCTAACCCAGCCAGCAAAGAGCTGTAGAAGCAGCGTTCCCTTGCTTGTAGTACTTAACCATAGAGTAGATGGAGTCTGGCTCTCCCATCACTTTTGGGGCAATCCAATCAGTAAAGTTACTTAGCCCCTCGCCCCCCAGACAGGGCGTCCGGGAGACAGGGCGTCTGAGAGACACGTTCGGTAAATTCTATTTGGGGAGGTGGCACCAAGGAAGGGGATGTAACATTTACCTAGATGTTGATGGAAAACATTAATTACGGCCCTTGAATGAAGGCCCGACGTGTGATGTGACATGACCAAGACAAGGTCCGTCTAATCGAAACAAAACAGATTTCCTTTTTTTTTTTTCGAAAATATAAATGGAACCGTGTGTCAAGCTCTGATATTAAAAATATTCGCAAAAAAAAATATGAAATGAAATTATTTGTTGAGAGTATTGAAATTTACTGTACTGTCTTTGTTATTTGCTAATCTTTATCGGAATAAAATATAGTCATAAATATACAAAGTGTCAGACACAGCAAGACAATCTACAATCCTTTTTCACACTATAAAAATAATTAATAGTATTGCATCTACTATATTTGATTTGAAAATCAACAAGGTTTAAAATTCAAAACTAGACGTGATTAACAAGTTTGATTGCTCCAAATTAAAGTCCAAAACATACAATCATATGGCCCACATTACAAATACATATTTCTTATGGCCATATGCTTGGACGAATGCGTATAAATACCTTTTTTTCTAGTAACAGTTGCCTCGGTCAGCCCATAACACGAATCAATGACTAATAAGTAGAGTTTATGTCTATATACTATACTAGGTTAACACATGGATATACCTATGACGTAATTATCTTCTTTTTTTTTAAGAACATCGGTAAAAGTACAGGATAAGGCAAGATTATTTAAGAAGACAAGTTAATAAGAATGTCTACACTTCTGTGTCCTAGTCCTTCATCTGTGTTAAACTTAATTCACAACTGGGAAGTGTGTACACATCAATACAGAGGGCCGTGCAATTCAATAAGTAAGTATCGGTAATAGCTTCTTTTATTCACTCGAGAAGGCACGTTGTAAAATCTCATCATATGATATATCGCCTTAATTTACATTTTAAGTTTGAATTAGTGTTTACTTGACACCTATTGGTTCAAATGTGTAGGGCACTAAATCTAACACACACACACACACACAAACACACACAACCCAGAAGCCCAGGGGTTGACAGAGGCACAAAAGACTTAAGATTTCGGAGTTAGTTCAATTAGTACTGGGACTAGCCCAGATGAAAAGGACTTCGATGCGGCCACTGCGATGTTAAGACGCTAATTGAATCTAGACAAATACTTGGCCAAGTTGGCCTGGCGTGGTAACGAAGCTGGAAGTGTAAGGAGGACAGACAGGACAAATAGCACGAGTGCCACCATTATGTAGATGCGTGCGTGGAGCGTGAGTCTGAGTGTACTATGGATTCCTTTAAGACACTGGAGATTTTTACGTCGCAACGTCTCATCACCACAGTCGGTGACGTCTAATTTCTTCCCCCTGTATAAACTAAAATTATATAGCAGCTTTATCATGTAATATCAGGTGGCCGAGCCTTGCTCGGTTAAATAAAAGCCCTGCCCAGCCTGACTGTCGTACAATAAGAAGTTCATACCGGCTTGCCATCCTTCCATCCCAGTGGTGCTGCAGCCCGTGGTCTTCTTTTCTGTAAATGCGTTCTTGTTTGGAAAGAAATATTTTAGTGTTCTATGGTAAGTCTAGTGACGTAAGCAGCGTTTTTTCCGTTTACGTCATGGAAAACTTTCATTCATAAATTATTCTAACCAAAATTAATGGTCTGCTTTTAGTTTTACACATCGCTTCATTCATATCTCTAAATGTTTGCAAAGAAATATTTTAGAGTTCTACGGTAAGCCTAGTGACGTAAGCAGCGTTTTTCCCGTTTACGTCATGGAGAACTTTCATTCATAACTTTCATTCATAAATATATTGAAGCCAATATTAATTTTACAACGAGACATTTTATGTATCGAAATAACGGACGAACTCGAGTTTTCCCGATGTGGCCAATGAGCTGAAAATTTTTTTCTCACTAACATTTAGATACGTTGAAATTTTAAAGAAAATCGTTAGAGCCGTTTTCGAAATAGAAGATATATATATATACAAGAATTGCTCGCTTAAGAGTATAGGATACAAGAATTGCTCGCTTAAGAGTATAGGATAAGCGTTTCTAGCTATCTATGGGGCGCTCCCCCAACCACCGAATGGAGGGCGTCTTGCTTACAAGGATAGCGCTAAGGCATTCAATTAGTTTTTCAAGATTAAAAAAAAAAAGATGTAATAATAATAATAATAATTTTATTTATAAAGCGCTGTTAACAAACAAAATGTAGGCTCAAGGCGCTGTAAAAACATTACAAACACTGGCGTGAGACATGACAAACTAATCTCAAAAAGTTCTAAACAGATAGGTCTTGATGTTCTTCTTAAAAGTGGTGTATTTGCATTGTAATTATAAATCCATGTTGGAACATTAAAACTAGTTAAATTACATATAACAAAATTTCGACTGAAATAGTATTTTTTTTTTCTTTTGGAAGAATAAGAAGATGCTCCAGTAAGTCTCTGCTTATGCGATTCTACTTGACTTCATGTAACAAAACAATGCTCGGATTTACTGCATGGCATTTTAAAGTCTGATAGACACGTGTCAAACGATTTGCATGGCATGTCTAAGTTGACACACTGTCAATGAAATAAACAATTTGCATGGCATATCTAAAATGACACACTGTCAATGAAATAAACGATTTGCATGGCATATCTAAGTTGACACACTGTCAATGAAATAAACGATTTGCATGGCATATCTAAGTTGACACACTGTCCGTGAAATACCAGCACATATACATTTTCATTAATCCAATAACACATTTGTGAAAGTAGAACAACCCATAACCAATGGGACTAGCCCTACTGCTCTCAATCAAAGGCAACAAATATATATTGATTCTGGAAGAAAGTTCATGCTCGCGTTATCCAACCTAATATCCTCGTGACGACCAGTTCCGGCCCTCCTTCTTCTGAACCTAGGTCAATTAATCGTGTTTCCGTATGCTCTACCCATTCCAGCTTCCATGTCTTCTTAGACTAACGACAATCTATTCTTTCAAGTCACGGAGATACTTCTCAAGAGCATCCCATAATTCCTTCGCTCGTCAGGTCACGTAGTTATCCATGGGTTTCGTGAAGAAAAAAAAGCGTGTATTGTTAATATAGCAAGGTCAACTCGACATCATTAATGCCAGATTTGTTTGTTATTGAACTGCCAAAACGTCAAGCTGTCAAGCTCTTTTTTTTTAATCACCTTAATTAAAAATATTTCAAAGAATTAAACATTTTATTCATTTTTTGATAACTTTTTGTTAGATTATTGTGGAAGAGACTAAGATGTTAGAAAATTCGTATATATTTCCAGTGTATCTTAAGAAAGTTGAGATTGAAATCTTATTATTCAGTCTACTTTACATGTTCTTTTATCCCCCTCATTTGATTTCGTGTAATGAATTAATGATAGAAATAAACAGAGTTAATTAATTTCAAATATGAAAGATATTTTCTTACACTTAATTATTCAAACGCTAATGAGCCGCTGACTTTTTTGTTGTTGTTGTTGAAATGTAATAAGTGTGTGAATGCATATATCACGCACACAGACACACACTCTCTCTCTCTATCTGTATATATATATATATATATATATATATATATATATATATATATATATATATATACTCTCTGAGTATATATTTGACCTCTCTTTTCTCTATCTCTCTCACTCTCCCTCTCTCTATCTCTTTTACCACTCATTCTTTCTCATCACACACACACTTATATTTCCTTTCCTAACATCGTCTTGATTTTTTTTTCCAACGGGAGGATACTGAGAAAACGATTTCTTTATCATTGATATTTCATTACGTCCCTTGGCAAATGGACAAGAAATACAGACATCAAAGCAAAAATAAAAAAAAGAATGTTATTAAAGTTTATGGAAAAACAGAAAATTAATATGCAGACCTCCTTGTATGTTTAGCAAATATATTTGTTCCGAATGTCTACGTTTAAGTACTAGTGTTTATAAGGGCAATGCACAAATTTCTTACAGTGTGTACATTCTGATCAGCAGACTTTATGATGTGTTATGATATATTTTAAATATTGAACTTTTGCACAGGTTCAGATTAATTACATAAAAAACATAATTTGAAATTAGCTTCCTATATACAGATTCTTGAAAGCGTCCTATCTATAAGCATATCAATCAAACTTTGGAAGGATAAATTTAAAGGGGAAAAAAATCTCATTAGTGCTACTGTTCTTCTAGCGCTATGAGTTTTAGTAGAGAGATGTTTCGAGTACTGAAGGCTTTAAAAAAGAACAATAGAATAGTGAGGCATTATTAGTCATTTATATAACACAGAAACAAAACAACTGAAAATAATAAAATCAAAGCAGCAACGTTTAAAGCCAAAATAATACTAGTACAGAATACAAGTAAAAATAGATTCTGAGTTGTTTCGAAAAAAGCAAGCAAAGTTCAAGATACAAAGCCAATTTGAATAAACATTGAATTCAACAAAACTTGATCGTTGATAGAATATTATCTTGGTGAATTTACAATACAGTTGGAGAAAGATGACACGTTTAGTAACATTAGACCAGGTGAAAGTTGTATACATTATGAAAGCAAGGTAAAGCACAGTGGCGGATCTACAACTCTGGACATCTTCTATCTAAGACACGATCCAGACATATATTCAATTGCCAAGTTTTGATTTTGAGTCATTAACCAGATCTTTGACAAAAATAGTTTGTTTTCTGTTACAAATAAAAGAACGATTCCTTTTTTTAAAAAAGTCCCTCTTTGGTGACATCACTTCCTTTGTTAAGAAAATAAAATCTGATTTGACATCGTGCCTCGTCTCATCCAGTTCCTTCCTTAAGTCGTAGATTTAATCATTATAGATCCGTCCCTGCCTGGTGACCAGGTTAAGCTGTTTGGATTGGGTTAATAAAACATGTGAATGATTGTTTCGGTGATTGGAGTGAACACATTGGGAGCTGAGTGATTGTTTAGATTGTGTAGGCAGCAACCAGGAAGCAGTGTGGTTGGCATAGCAGGACATGACACAGCCTGGAGGTGTTAGCGTTAGAGCGGGGGAGGTGGGGGGGCAGCCAAACTGATCGTGAGGAGGAAAACAAGAACAGAAGGTGGGGTGGTGCAGGTGGATGTGATACATTACAAAATAAGAACAAAATAGTTATATTTAATACATCCTGTTAATTGTAGGTATTACAATGTTGGTAAGTTGAAACACAAGAAGAAACAATGATATAAGAATAAAGAGTCTCTTGATTATTTCATATACATTGTAAACAGGACCATGCCTTCACTACGCACATATGAAGTCACCAAATAGATGAGATCTCGGTATTGGGCTTTATCATCAAGCTATTTAATATTACTTTCTTTTCTCTAAAAAATATAATATAGTCTAGAGACTGTCTGAGTCACACTCGATTGCACATTCGTTCAACATGGCAGGTAAAACATGGTCCGTCCACCCCCCCCCCCCCCCTAAAAGTAAGTATATTCTAGATGACTAGTAACTATGCAAGTTGTGAATTTGATCAGCTCTTTTGCTAATAACATTTACAAGAAAAGAAAAAAAGATGATAACATCCTAAGCGTGTCTGCACGTCAATCTAAATTCTGCCACGTCATTAGTTTTCCTGGCTGACTCAGGCAATCTATGCCATGCTCTAATAGCACTAGAGAAGAAAGAGTATTTGTACAAATTAGTCCTAGCATTTGGGACAAGAAATGTGCCTTTATCTTGGTATCTTTCTGAGTATTTGAAGACAATGCTTCAGTGTTTTAAATGTAATTGCTACTTTATTTTTAAGTGAATGTTATCAAATCCTATCGTGTGCTGTTCAATTGATAGATAATTATTTAAATGAAACAATTAAAAAACAAAAAAACGGCACACACTTATCCCGCTTGGCTACCTACCAAAAAGTTCGGGCTCGAATTGTGTTATGAAGGCCTAAAGCTCTCCCAGATACCCCCTCCCCACTGGATCACAAAAGAGATTGCTCTATAGAAAGGTAAGTTTCCCCATCAGACCTTGTGATCTATGGGGCAGCTTATGTTAAGGTCATCTGTTTCTTTAACCAACGGTTAACGAGCAGGCTGTTATTTGGACAGCACAACGACCAACCGCCTTTACTTTTCCCAACTTAAGTTAGGTACCCATTAGAGTTGGGTGGACTCAGGGGCACCCTAAAAATCCCGAAATTCAAAGTCCCAGTCTTCACCGGGATTCGAACCCAGGACCTAAGGTTCGGAAGCCAAGCGCTTAACCATTCGACCACCGCCCCTCCCCAGATTGCACTATAGAGCACTGATAATGCTATAAGGTTAAAGATGATGCAATTCGTAGAAAACAAAAACTTATATTAACGCATTTAAGTATCAGTTCCGCCTTGGTGCTTTAAAACATGCCTCAGTCTTGCAATGTAGACATTAATTGCCGTTATAGGATCGCAGTCTGAACAATGATTTTCTAAAGCTTATACAGAATTTTCAGATGTAATATTAGTATTTGAAGTCTTTACACCAAAGTGGCATTTATTATTCTTATTTTTATTGTATTTTTAAGCAAGGAGTTGGTGATTTAATAGATGCGGATTGCAGACAGGTGGTCGATTCGACTTACCGCATGGGCCGTTGGAAGCCACCTTGATCTTCTTTCCCCGCTGGCACGAGGCCTTCTCCATCAGGCAAGGGTTGTTGTAGGTGGCCCCGTCGCTGCCGCACAAGGGGGCCAGGACATCGGGGCATTTCTGCTCGCACACGCAGACGGGCTCGTTGGTGGAGCTGTTCACGCGGCAGGTGGATCCGAACGGGCAGAAGTGAAGGTAGCATGGAGCTGAGAAGAGAGAGAAACTAGTTAGTTAATTGGACAACATTTATACAAATAAAGGATTTGAAAAGAAATAAAGACAAATGTTATAAAGGAAACATGACAACTCAATTTGAATTTCCATTCACTCAATTTTCTTCTTGAGCACATAAATGCATGACGTCACCCCCCCAAAAAAAAAAATTTAGCTTCCCCCCGCCCCCCGCCCCCCCCCCCCCATGATGTCAAACGTTCACTTATGTTATTCCCCATTTTGTGTTTTTGTGCTCTGTAATAATTATAATAATCTTTATTGTCTGTAAGGAAATGTATTCTGCAATTGGTGCATTACACCAAACAAATAAATGAAAATGTCACATATAACTAGTAACCTTGTTGTACTGTATATTTGTAAATGTGGATTTGTTAAGCTTAGAGCGTAAACGTGTGGAAACATTGGTTATAAGATGACCAGAAGAAGTACGAGTGAAAGAAAGAACAAGGTTTTAGTCTGCTATCCTGGGAGTCATGTAGAGGGAAGTCAATAAATTCAAACACGGATCTCGAAAACGGCTCTAATGATTTTCCTAGAAATGTCAGAGTTGTTGTATACCATTGGTATAAGAACTACAAGCTCGGCCACACTGGAAAATCTCTAGTTTGACTTGTATAACTTTTCAAACGAAATTAAATTTTAATTTGGCTAAAAATCGAAAAAATGTTTATCTTGGAGCTAACACTACATCTTCGGGTATTCCCACATTCCTATAAAAGTTTGATAAATTAATGTTCAGGAAAATTGTGCGCATCGTCTTCTTAAAATAATAAGGTTTGTCTTCGAGTCCAAAAATTCATGAAAAATGCAGTATATTCCTTGGCTACACAGCCCCAGCGGTGACCTACATATTTTGCGACATCCAGCGCAGACGCAACCTCTGGTAGATTTAGATTTTCTTTTTACGTCTGTCTTCGGCTGTGAATTTTTCTTGTAGCCTCAAATGTTTATCCCGTGGCCTTTCTAAGTGATCTAACATTCATTAGTTATTAATAGAAAAATATTCTCTCAATAACTTGTATAAAGTAATTAAGGTAAATCTTGTTTAGAGGGTAATTAATTTAAGATTATTTGACTGCCCTGAAAGAGGAAATTGTCATTTCAGGGCCACGAATATTCGAACGATGGGCTGATGATGACAATAGATTCTTTTTAAGGCTGGGCCCCTCTAAGGTGAGGTGCTTAGGGTGGTTGCTAGGGTAGTTGCCGCTAAGGCAGCCTCAGGCCCTTAGCTAATTACAATCAGGCTAAAAAATAAAAAGAAGATTTTAACAGGTATAGAATTGTATTTGTCTTTTTTTTTTATATTTTTGATTTCATCAAAGCAATACGTTTAAAAAACAAACTAGACAATTAGCGATCAAAAAGCTCTATTTGATCCCAGAGTCGTGTCTCTACTCCAGAACTAATTAAACATCAAAGGCAGCCATTTTAATTGTTGTTCCTTTTGTAATTGAAGTTTTAATGGAGAAATAAAAGATCTAACAGTTTCAGCAAGCGGTAGCTAAAAATAGACAAGATCGTTAAATTTCATTAGCAAAGTTCAATCTGAATAGCAGAGGACTGAATGTCTGGACAAGACCTAACAAGGCTTGGTCATAAAAAACTGGCTGGACAAGACCTAACAAGGTTTGGTCATAAAAAACTGGCTGGACAAGACCTAACAAGGCTTGGTCATAACAAAATGGCTGGACAAGACATAACAAGGCTTGGTCATAAAAAAATGGCTGGACAAGACCTAACAAGGCTTGGTCATAAAAAAATGGCTGGACAAGACCTAACAAGGCTTGGTCATAAAAAACTGGCTGGACAAG
>JADKLZ010081101.1:19554893-19564953 GCA_021533235.1 Biomphalaria straminea
AACCGTCTTTATTTTCCCCCTGCTAATGTCAGGTACCCTTTAGAGTTGGACGGACTCCTCTGTTCTGAAGCAAAACGGTTTGAACCCAGCCCTCCACTAAATGATTAGTACATATGTAGTTCCACTGTCCCGAAGCTGAAAGGGCTGAGGGGAGTAAATGATTATTTGACCATAATATATAGATACTGCTCCAGTAAAATGATTTAAGAAACAAAAGTGTTAAGCAGTTAGGGATTCAATTTTGGTGAGCACTGTTCCGTCAGAATGGAAAAGGTTGTTTTTGCATCAACGATAAAAACAAGAGAATCACTGGTTGACTTTAATAAAGCCTCGTCAACGACTCAATGAGCCAAAATTTGTTTTGATTAGTACTCTCGTTGTCACTCACCCTTCCTCCTCTCCTCTCTCTCTCTCTCTCTCACACACACACACACACACATAGCACAAATTTACTCTTTTCACTCAGCTTTTCTCTCTCTCTCTCTCTCTCTCTCTATCTCTCTCTCTCTCTCTCTCTAAAATAATGTTTCAATGTAGACAAGATTCAAAATAGTACATAGATTAATTAAAATATACAGAGAAAGGAAAGCTAAAGGATCAAAGAGTACAACTATGGTGTCCACTTCATAATGACGGAAATCTTACAAAGTATAAATATGTACAGCCACAGTACAGGTGTTTTAAAAAACAAAGTTCGTATTTTAAAACTGACTAAACACTAATCTTAAGATCAAAGCCAGACTTCAGAAGGACATTAAGACAGATGGGAAGGGAAAAGGACCGGGGGGGGGGGTTTAATCAAAATGAAATCTTGTCTGATGACAGCTACAGATAACATCAAAAAGGGGATGATAACCACATTCTTCCCTGACGCTTACTTGTTGCAAAAGTGAGAGCGCGAGTTATCTCTACTGACAAGGGAGGTAATTCATTGTTAAGTTACTGTTGCTCACAAGTCTACGCTACTGTAGACTCTATAGCTGGGGTGTCAATCTCCGACACTGTTCTTTCTCAACTTAATGCCGGGGCGTCACCACGACCTGGAATCTCTCCGTGGGTTCCGATTACCTCTTTGTTCGAGTCAAGAAAGACGCTAAGCCAATGATTACAAAGTAGAGCAACATATATTATAAGAAGGAGAAAATATTCTAGTACAATATAATTGTTACTTCCCTTTTTTGTGAACATTTTCAAATGATTCAACGGAACCTTCTACAAAAGTGATGCCCAAAATACCGATATATAGCCCGAGGGCCAGATCCGGCCCGCGACGTGGTTCCAAAGTTCCAACCGACACGCCTAAACGTCGGCAACATTTTTTGGCTGTCTGGTCGAGCGGTTTGCACGCTGGACTGTCGTTTGGATTTATCGATGGTCCCGGGTTCAAACCCTGCCCACTCCCATCCCCTGTCGTCCTGCTGGAGGTTTGGACTAGGAAGTAACTATCTTCAACTCTGAAGGAACATCCGAAACATGTAAAACATTTTACAAAACAAACAAACAAAATCCCCCCTCTTCCAAAGAAAAAAAAAAGTTGAGAAATTCTCTTTACCTAACGCTATAGGGCCGTCACTTTTTCTCTGATGGATTGGTAAATAGGCATGTAACATATTTGTACGTTTATAAAATGGGACTCAATGCACAATCTACCATGAAAATGGAACGTATCTTTACTTTCTATGCTAAACATGATAATATGCCAACATAATGCAACTGAACATGATAATAATAATAATAGGCTTGTCTTCGAGTCCGAAGATTAATGAGGAATACAATGTTTCCCGTGGCTGTGCAGTCCCAGCTGTGACCTACATATTTTGCCACATCCAGGGCAAGCAAAACCATTGTCCGCAGGTGGTCGGTTTAGATTTTCTTTTCGTCGTCTGCGTTTGTCCTCGGCGGCAGATTTTCTTTTGGTCTCAAATGTGTATCCCGCGGCCTTTGTGAGTGACCTCCAGCTGTCTCGTTCCGACGCCGCATGCAGCCAGGTGCTCTCCTCTATGTCAGCCAAGGAAAGTTGACGCCTAAGCTGGTCTTTGAAGCGTTTCCGTGGGGCGCCTCTGTTACGTCGGCCACCTTTTAGCTCACCAAAAAAGACTGCCTTTGGCATACGTTCGTCTCCCATACGGGATACGTGCCCTGCCCAGCGTAGCTGTCGAATCATAAGAAGTCCCTCTATACTGTCTATACCGGCGTTCGCAAGGACATCGCTGTTTGTAGTGCGGTCTTGCCATCGTATGTCCATGATGGAGCGCAAGCACCTTTGGTGAAAGCGCTCAAGGAGTCTTAGCTGTTTTCTATATAGTGTCCATGTCTCAGAGCCATATAGAAGGGTGGAGAGAACCACCGCCTGGTAGACATTTATTTTTGTAGGTAGGCGGAGCGATTTGTTCTTCCAAACTCTCGCCTGAAGGCGTCCAAAAGCGCTATTGGCCCTGGCCAGACGGTTATCAACTTCCCTTGAAAGTGAGGCGTCATTTGACACTATGCTACCAAGATATGTGAAGTGGTCTACCACGTTAAGGGGATGCCCGTTTACTGTGATCCTTGGGGCTGAGTATGTTTCATTGGGTGACTTCTGGAACATGACTTCTGTTTTCCCGAGGTTTATAGATAGACCGAAAGAGGCGGCAGCGTAGGCAAATTCGTTTACCGCATTCTGGAGGTCATTTTCATTGTGAGCTAGCAGGGCGCAATCATCGGCATAGAGAAGCTCCGTTATGACCATCTCCTTTGTTTTTGTGTTGGATAGTAGACGTCGGAGATTAAACACGCTGCCGTCACAACGAAACCGGATGTAGATGCCTTCGTGCAATCGCTGCCTCATTTGACCCAGCATTACGCCAAAGAAGATAGCGAACAGAGTAGGGGCAAGTACACAGCCCTGCTTCACGCCATTTTCTATTGGGAAGTGATCAGAAAGAGCACCATTGTGTCTGATCTGGCCTCTCTGTCCAACGTGAAACTGCTTGAGGATGGATAGGAACGTAGGTGGGCACCCCAGCTTAGCCAAAATCCTCCACAAACCATCGCGACTGACCGTGTCGAAAGCCTTGGTGAGGTCCACAAAAGCTGCGTACAGGTTTAGGTTCTGCTCTTTGCATTTTTCCTGAACATGATAATATGCCAACATAATGCAACTGAACATGATAATATGCTAACATAATGCAACTGAACATGATAATATGCCAACATAATGCAACTGAACATGATAATATGCCAACATAATGCAACATATTTGCTTTGCAGAGAGAGTGTCGCTGTGAAATAAAACAACAAGATATAAACAGTATTATAAAACAAACACGGCCGTATTCTTAGTTGAGCCGGGACTTTTTAAACAAAAAAATACGCCCACAGATCGGAGGATTGATGGGAATATTTACCAAAAAAAAAAGAGACAGGAAAATGAGTCGATGGTTAAGTTAGTTGCTAACAATTCAAACGCATGGCTTAAACCTCAAATTCGGAACTAATTCGATTTATACTTCCCATATGCTATGATACTACCACATCTACTAAGCCTAGATTCTTTCCCTTGTTCCATACCAAACAAAATAATTATTCGCAATAGTTATTAATAAGCTATTTATTTCAAAGTCGATTTTAGATAATTGGCATTAGGCAAACAAGGCACGTGCCTAGGGCACCAAGCGTTTGGGGGGCACCACAAGTCCGCAAGAAAAATGTGTATATTGTCCCGGTAGCCGCGCGAAATCGACATGACAGGTATTATGACAATGATATTAGTAGTTCGATTTTCTTGTTTGGTCGATGTAACCACAAACATTGCAGTGTTGTGAAGCACTAATTAAATCTTATCCTGAAGATCTGAACAATAATTTATATAATAAACTACAACAGTTCCACTCATATATTCGCCACAAGTTTCGTGAATCAAAATCTGAGATCAACACGTTCAGTCATGCAGAACTCTACAAAGTAATAGTTAGAGACAACATCGAGTGTGCTTTTCCAGATGTAGAAATTGTCTTGCACATATTTTTAACATTAATGGTCACGAACTGTTCAACTGAGCGCTCTTTTTCTCAGTTGAAACGTACACAAAATGCAATTAGATCAACAATGAAACAAGAAAAGCTTGATTCCTTGTCTCTGCTGATGATTGAGGCGGACTTGTTGCGCAAAATTAACTTTGATGATGTAATCAAAATCTTTGCTAAACGTAAATCTAGAAAAAAAAAGAACTTTAGAATGTAAATGTGTGCTCTCTCTCTGACTTTCTCAGTAAATATCTCCACGTTGAAAAAAATTGCTTACAAAAAAAAAGAAAATTTAAATTTAAAAAGAAGAAATAAAAATAAAAAAAAAAAAAAAGAAAATAATAAATTTAAAAAAGAAAATACGCCTAAAAATCCTATAATACAGAAAGCGTGGGAAGCGTGGTCGAGAGGCTAAGTGCGGCTTGAGCTTGGCTTGCTTGGCTACCTAGAAGGGGGCTCGAGGTTCGACACCCGACTCGGGCAGAGTTGTGTTTACTGAGCGCCAAAAGGCAGCACGGGAAACCAACGCCTAGATACCCCCTCCCCCCCACTGGTCCACAAATGAGATTGGACCAAAGCGCTCTGAGCATGCTATAAGCATGAAAGTAGCGCTATATAAAAGCTATAATAATAATAAAAAAAATACCTTATTGTAGGTTTTATATGAGTGACGGTAGTACAAACATATGTGTTAATAATCGTTTGTCTTTGTTAGTTTTTTTTTGCATAATATTGAACATACCAGCTGTCAGTGGAGGATCGGGGATCCGGGCAGAAGGGGGCACCCATGTGGGTTTGTGCCTAGGGCACCAAATTGGCTTAATCCGGCACTGCTTAGGCCTACTATACGCTATCCCGACAAGATCAACGTCTAATCTTTCGACTTAGGACTCACTAAATTGTTAAAGGTCGTGGTACCAATTCGTCAGAGAAAAATTGAGGGCTCTAACACAGTCAGATATACACAAACCTTTTTTTTTTTTTGGGGGGGGGGGGACGTTTCGGCGGGCCAGATTGAACCAAGTCGCGGGCCGGATCTGGCTCTCGGGCCGTATTTTGGGCATCACTGCACCACAAAATAAGTGTTGACACTCGTTCTCTATTCCTCAATGCCTTTCGACTTGGATAGAATATCTGTGAATCACAGTCCGGTCAATTCTTTTATGTTGTCTTCCCATCGCTTTCTAAGCCTTTACCCTCCCTGCGAGCCCTGAGGCCCTTCTAATATGGCAGCAGATTTTTATTTTGCGTTTTTTGGCAGAGTATTTAGCAGGTTATCGGTTGGTGCAATCGCTGTAATAATCCTGTCTCCAATCTATCCGTTTGTGATGCCTAAGAACTTTCTGTGGCATCCTCCTCTCTATTTCTGTAGTCAGCGTCCGGGAGTCGCAAGCAAATAGGCCTACATTTTAAGACCGTGTTCATTACCAGGAGCGCATCAGTCTTTGCAAGCCCTAAAATATCATGAAATTGACTTTTTAACGTTTGATATCAAAAGTGACAGACGGACGGATGAATAAACGGATAGATCAATCACACTTTAGCGCAGGCGTGTCAAACTCATTAAGGTATATGGGCCGCATAAGCAACTTACTATGACCTGAGGGGCCGCAGCAAAAAATCAGTTTTAAAACAGCCTAGTTTTATGTAAATAATAAATAATACAATAGAATACAATAATTAATGGCATACCTGTCCATGGGCGCCCGCAGGGGGGTGCAAGGGGGTGCACTTGCACCCCCCTGGATTCGGAGTAGCAAAATTTTTGACAATTTTGTGCATCATTAAATCAATTGACTTCTTAGTAGACACTGAGCAAGTAATACCTCCACTGTAGTACAATCATAGAGATAAGTTAATGTTGGAGTTGACTAGTCTAGGCTTTAATAGGAATAGATGGCCGACGTGCACCCCTCTGGATTCTAGTAGCCACATTGTAGCAAATTTTATAAAAATTAATTTCTTAGAAGTAACAATTTAAGAAGTTTGGCTTCCACTGAAGTTCATCTGTAAGGAAAAACTATTATTGCAATAAACTAGAATATGCTAATCATGTGTTGATGGCTGACCATGTAAGCTTTATTATAGGCTTTGTAAAGAATTAATCTCTCAAATTTTAAAAAAATTGGTCACGTTGGTTATATTGCACACTGTAGTTCACGCGATAATATGAATACCTACTTATTAATTGTTGTTTTAAATTATGTTCCACTTATTTGGATATTAAATATATTTTTTAAATATTATTTTTGGATACATGTAGTGCATTGTATGACAAAACTTAAGTAGCGTAGCGACACATATGTAAAAAAAAAAATTTCTACTAAAAGTCTAAAACCATTTGCATAAATGTGTTTAAAATATGTTATATAATTACCTCCCTTAATAAAGAGATTCCGCGATTGTTACTATTAATAGTAAATAGTTGTAAAAGTGGTGTATTTTATAAAAAAAAAAAAAAAACTGCTAGACATGAATATACTACTCGGCCAGAAATGTGTTAAGGCAAGGATTGTTGACAAAAAGTTTGATTTCTACCTTTTAGTGTGAGACACTATGGAGTGAGAAAATAAGAACCCAGTCACAATTTTGAGACGATTTGTTTAGCGGTTGTTAATTGCCAATTCGTTGTTGATATTTTTTGTTACATCGACCGCAGAGAGGCATAGGCCGAACGGATAAACTTAACAACGGGTACAGTAAATAGTTTCTTCAAATTTGTAATATTTTATTTAATTTGAAACAAATTAAATACATTTAATTAATTAAATAAATTTGAAACAGGTCACTTATTATCGTATATGGGTGGGGCGGGAACCAGTTCCTTTTTTAATATTCTCCGTAGATGGAAATTTGCACCCCCCTGGAAAAAATCCTGCGGGCGCCCATGTACCTGTCCCTTAGTTAAACTTGTAGTACTGTTGCCTAATTAAAAATTACTATGATTACGCATTATTTTCTTTGTCCTGATGCTTGACATCTTTTCTGGGATACCATTTTATTGTAAGGTTGAAGTTTGTTTGCCACTGACGCTTTCATCACAGATGACAAATTTTGATCAAATAATCTCGAACGGTGAGGTGTTTTAATAGCTTTTATTTACTATTATGGAAAAGAACTGCATGCAAAAATAGCTAGAATTCTAGCTGCAAATTTCCGCAATTTAACGAACCGTTCAGGGTCAATGACTGTAACATTTTGGCACATCCATTTCAATATTCTTAGATTTCAACTAAGAACCTGACTTCTATTCTATCAGCTCTAGTTGCACATTTCCAACAGCATTTTCAGAAGCAAATCAGATCGCGTGATCGACAGGCTAAGTGCGCTTGAACTTGGCTTGGCTACCTAGAAGGAGGTTCGACACCCGACTCGCGCAGAGCGCCTAAAGGCAGCACGGAAAACCAACTTCTAGATGCCCCCTTCCCCCAAAAATGAGATTGGACCAAAGCGCTCCGAGCATGCTATAAGCATGAAAGTAGGCTATATAAAAGCTATAATAATAATAATGCACTGAAAATGAGCTAATTTAAACTTAGCATCACTCTCTAATTTTTGCAAGTAGCTTTGCATCAAAACCATTTCATTTCATGGTTGGTGCGCCATAACTTTGTTAGACTAGCTAGCTTTACCAAAGATAAATTGTACTGCATTTTCACCTTCTGTTTTTTCTCAAAAATCATCCTCGATTGTTATGCATAGAACAGAACTCGAGTAGTTCCTGGTATATGTCAAAATTCCTGTTAAAGGCCCTTGTGAATATAGCCAACTGTGCTACACCCGTTACGTCAGTTGACTCATAGAGACTCAATGGAAATAATTCAAAAACAGCTCTGTAGTTCTTTAATTGACAAAGTAAGCTGACTGACATGTCATTTATTCTAGCTGCAACAGTGTCACTAGTTAACGCTATTTCTTTGAATGCTTTCTCCTTTTTTTTTCTGAATAAATGACTTCAGCTTTAACGAAACACTCTTTCATAAAATCACATTTATTATATGATTTGAAATGGCTTGCAATGAAGTTTGACAAAATGTAGCTTGCTTTCACTGCAGACTCACCATCGTTGTTCAGTGAAACAAAAACTATTTTTCCATTCAAGTAGCTTGTCATCTATTGTTTTCCAGTGTAATAGTTTAACATTAATTTTTATAATTTTTTAGGTGGCCAAGCGGGCCGCATGCAAGGTGGTCGCGGGCCGCATGCGGCCCCCGAACACCCAGTTTGACATGCCTGCTTTAGCGGCTTCGAAAATGTTCTGTGATCGAAGAAGAGAAAAAATGCGAAATTTTTGTTTTCATTAATTCCACTTCCGGTTCGTTTTCTTATTAAAGTATTTTCTTTAGTAGACAAAATGTATAGACTCTATGTATTTCTAGATCTAAAATTCTAAATCTTGATATGTCCTCTACTTCTGCTTACTTTGTAATTTAGAGTCTAGATCTAGACTCACTCACTATGTTTTACTCACTGGGTAGGATTTTCAAATGTATTAAAATAATGAGTATCTTTACACAATAACATCTAGACTTAGACTAGACTGACTCTAGACTCTAGAGTAGTAGAGATACTCAGATTAGAGTAGAGGGCTAGGCTAGAGCTAGACTAGTGACAGTTAGTAGAGACGTAGAGTAGACTATACTATAGACTATAGTCTAGATGATAGATCTAACTACTAATATTAATAAACAAAGTCACTAACTAGACTACTAAAAGAGTAGTCAGTAGCCTATTGCCTACTATAGTATTGCCTGTATAAAAAAAAAGTGTATTGGACCAAAACAAATCCATGCAAGAAAATGATCTTATATTTATAATGACAACTAGCTTGACTTGTTTTGTAAGACTAAGAGTACTAAGACACTAAAGTCTATCTAAGTTACTACTAGATAACTAGATCTAGATCTAGTACTAGTAGTAGATCTATTCAGTTTAAACACTTGTCTATCTAACTAGATTACTAGATCTATTCTATAGTCTATATTAGTTTCATTACAATGACAATATAAATTATATAGACTACTATAGTTTATAGTGACTAGTGTCTATTGAGTTAAAAATTTTTATCAAAGTACCTACTCACTGAGCCTACAGTAGGATTCTTCAATTAAATCAATATAACTTATAAGGAGGTAAAACTGTCTGCAGAATTTCCACCATCCTGACACAAGAAAGTCAACAAAAATCACATTAGCAGAGATGTTTTCAAATTCATTATGTGACACCGTATGGGAGACGAACGTATGCCAAAGGCAGTCTTTTTTGGTGAGCTAAAAGGTGGTCGACGTAACAGAGGCGCCCCACGAAAACGCTTTAAAGACCAGCTTAGGCGTCAACTTTCCTTAGCTGACATAGAAGAGAGCACCTGGCTGCATGCGGCGTCAGAACGAGACAGCTGGAGGTCACTCACGAAGGCCGCGGGATACACATTTGAGACCAAAAGAAAATCTGCCGCCGAGGACAAACGCAGACGCAGAAAAGAAAATCTAAACCAACCACATGCGGACAATGGTTTTGCTTGACCTGGATGTGGCAAAATATGTAGGTCACAGCTGGGACTGCACAGCCACTGGAAACACTGTATTCCTCACTAATCTTCGGATTCGAAGACAAGCCTATTATTATGTGACACCTAGATCTTTTATTTAAAATCTAAAAATTTTAAAAACAAAAAGACATTTTACTAATATTCATACTAATATTGATTGGCAACTACAATAAAATAAATCCCCCCCCCCACTTTGTCAGGATGCTGTGTTCTCTACAGTTTAAGAAATGCTCAGTTAATTAATAAATTAGATCATGTTCTAATATACACCTAATTTGCTGTAGTCATCTTTTAAGATTTTTTCTTTCTTTTGTTATACACCATCTCTCAACAATGATTAAAGACTGACACATGACATTTTATATCTAGATCACTTGTAATTTACTGAAAGATATTAATCATTACTTGGCCTAAAATGAATTTGAAGAATTTTTTCCAAGACTTCAATCCAAGGTAGGTAATAAAATTCATTTAAATTCGAGGCTAATCATGTGTACATATTTTTACA
>JADKLZ010081101.1:19569501-19587120 GCA_021533235.1 Biomphalaria straminea
ACTAAAACAAATTAATTCCACTTATCTTATTCATGGTAAACCAGTAACACAGACTAAAAACGCAAAATACCTAGGTGTTATAATAAATGAAAAACTATCATGGAATCCCCATATTGATGAAAGAATAAAAAAAATCAAACAAAGCATTAGGGTTTATTAAAAGAAATTTCTATAAATCAAATAAGAACATAAAACTAAAATGCTATTTAACCTTGGTTAGGCCAATAATAGAATATGCATCCTCTGTTTGGGACCCCTCAACTCAAGAAAACATTAAGAAACTGGAACAGACACAAAATAGAGCAGTGGGATTCATAACAAACGAATATTCACATTTCACTAGAGTAACACCTTTAGTAAAAACACTAAATTTAGAAAGCCTTCAGGATAGAAGACTTAAGAGTAAAGTAGCAATTATACACAAAACACTGAAGCATAATCTCCAAATACAAAAACAAAACTTAAAATACTCAGAAAGACACAAAGATAAAGGCACATTCCTCGTCCCATATGCTAGGACAAATCTGTACAAATGCTCTTTCTTCCCTAGTGCCATTAGAGCATAGAATGGTTTGCCTGAGCTAGCCAGGAAAACTAGTGACTTGGCAGAATTTAAGTCACTGGTAAATATGCATGACTGAATGCATGACGCGTAGGACGTAATCATCTTCTTTTTTGAAGTAACGTCTGTATTAAATAAGATAAGAAGATAAGTTAAAAATGTGTCAAAGTTGCCATTCCATCCTTCTATTGTTTAATTCAAACACTCCGGCAGATAGCAGGAGAGTCAGCTTACAAACAGGGAAAAGCAATGAATCTGGTCGATGCACTTTCAAGAGGGCATATAAAGTCATTAGTAAGCACTGAATGAAGGAGAGTTTAAACTCATAAATATGGCCAGATTTTTATTAATTGGAGAAGAAAGACTAAAAGAGGAAACTGAGAAAGATAGGACGCTACAAAAACTTCAAATTACAATTAATCACAGTTGGCCAGTGAATGAGCTAACAACTTATTCTAATTTCAGAGACCAAATGTAACTTCAGGAAGGACTTCTATCAGGGGCGTAGCTAGGGGTTCGGGGGCCCGGGGGGACCGACCTCTTTGGGGGCCCCTTGCATTTTGACTTTCGATATATGACATGATATAATGTACGCAAAAGATATATATGACCAAGATCAAATTGATTCAGTGTATCAGTAAATTGGACCAAAACAATTAATCATTAAGACTCTTATAATGAATATAAATACCGTTGTTTATTAGCAAAATAATGCACAAGTGATAAATCTCGATTCATATCGCTTCATGTGGTGCATTCTGTTCAGCAAGGACATCTATAACATCATCTACATCAGGGGTGGGCAACCTTTTTCAACCGATGGCCGCATTTATACAATTTGGGGATTAGGCGGGCCGCATATATATCATATGAATGGCAAAGTGAATTTGGTGGTTCCGAAAAAAATAGAAAAATACAAAATAAAGTGAAGAAGCTAAAATTATATAATTTATTAAAGACCTAGTGTACTTCGAACAATAACATTAAGTACAAGTTTCACTATTCCTTCTCTATAATTACTCAGTGCATGTTCCCCAACAATTACACACCTTGGCAGCTGCTTACATTGCCTAAGGACAACCCCTGTGAATCTTTTTAACTCTTTTGTGAATGTTTTTCCTCTTAATTCGCTCGAATTCAATGTAGCTTTGTGTAAAGTTTGCAGTTACTAAATCATGGTTGGGATATTTATTTTGTTTTTACTAAAAAGGTTTTTCTCAGTCAAAGCTCCATCAATTGTTACCCTTGCCATCATTACAAGCCAACCCAACTCTTTCAACACATTTCTTCATAGCATTGAATAAATAAATACTGGCCTGGGCTTATATGTATTACTGAATTTATGGAAATACTGCTTTTAAATACAATCTTCGTTTTCTTTAAACTTTTTAGAAGGAAGTTTAGAGACAATGTTTCTTTAGCCTCATTATTCTAAGTGATAAGAATCAAAAGTTTCAATCATTTCTCTATAGATTTACCATTATTTATTTTTAATGTACTTGCATTTTTAATATGTGTAATGTGTGGGCACACTTGATTTAGTTAGGTTTTCGCGGGCCGCATAAAACACTTCGGCGGGCCGCATGTGGCCTGCGATCCGTAATTTGCCCACCCCTGATCTACATCTATACTTTCTAGTATTTGTGACTTCACTGACATTAAAGCCATGATAAGCCTTTCTTGCGTCATTGTGCTCCTGGGATAGTTTTTTTTTAGAATGACGCAATGGTAGTGGCCTGATTTAGTGGTACGGTATTCAGAGGATGTTGCAAAGGTTTGAACCTTTTTGGTGATTGTATTACTAGTTTGTTGGTGAAAAGTGCTCGTGCATCAGTGACATTATTGAAAAAGCGATTTGCCATTTATTTCACTAATAAAAAATATGCTATGATTGTGAAATTTCCTCTGACGAAAAGACGTACATTTGTTGTTCTTTTTATTCATTTTCCCAACTTTGCAATTCACTCTTTTATCATTCTATAACAACGATTTTTTTTATTTAGAAAAGCCTTTTTCCATTTGATTGCGGATAGATGAATAGAGGGGTAAAAAACTCGAGTGTGAAGTTAATTCTGAAATTACAGAAGCCAAACCCGAATAATGGACAATTCTAGCATTGTTAAGAATAACTATTGGATCTGTTATACTCGTTGCTGTAAATTCTGCTTCAAGGTTAATTAGCGTTGCCTTAAAATACTCGCCATTTAAATCTATTATTAGTAAATGTAACAAGATACCTGGAATTCCCTGTATACAGGGGCGGACTTAGCAGCGCGACGGGCCCTGGACCCTAGTCTTGTGCGGGGCCCGGAGCCGTAAGGGTAGACTATATATAAACCGTACCACATCACGCTAACGGGCTATTCCGTCTTATGGCTGTCATTGGCCTCCAACAATAACAATTCTGTATGTCCGCTTTTAACACTGTGGGCCTTATTTTTATTACAAAACAGAATATTACTTAGGTACTGTTTGCCTACTGTTGTATATACTTCGTTGTTATTGTTCTGCATAAAAGATTTTCTTTGAAGTTTAAAAAGTTTAAAAGAAAAATACTCCCATGGCCTCAAGATGTCTATGCACAGAAGCATATAAAACACTTAGGCGAAAATAATCAATACATAGAGGTTATGTTTGTATTCAAACATCGACGTCTAATCGGATTTTATTAGGAAAATGTGTAGTGATCAAGTTTGTTACAATAAAATCTCCGATCGCGGGGCCCCCACAGGCGCTCCACTTGCCACCTCTAAGGCCTCTACTGCTGTATATCATACAGTTTTATTCGTGGCAACAAAGAGAGTAATATTCTTTGTTTTTGCTGCAAGAACAAGTTTGATCTCTTTAATCGGCAACAAATCTATTAAAGATTTGTATTTCAAAATGTAAAACTGACTTTAAAAAAACAACAACTTTGATCTCTGTGGGAAAAAAAATATTTTAAAATGTCAACAAAGTCAACGTACTGATAGACCTAGATCTAGATTTAGTATTTGATATGAGTATAATCCATAAATGTTGAAAAAAAAAAAAACACGTTGACACTATTTGCCAATCAAATATATTAATTTATGTATTTTGAAACACCCATTTGGGGGCCCCCCCTAGGCGGGGGCCCGGGGAGATTTCAAAAACCTCCCCCCCCCTCCCCCCCCCCCCCTACGCTACGCCACTGACTTCTATTTAAATGTTGTTGCGTGCCTATTCGCGATGCCGCTGGTCAAATAAATGCAAACTCAAAAACACCAACGAAGGCCGAACAAGCAATATAGTAAGTCGACAATCGCTTCAACTTTACAATACGTTTAATAATCAATAAGGGAATCCGTCTGTCTTTCTGTGCTAGCCGTCTGTAAGTAATCTCAAATAAAAATAGCGTCTTCTTGTTAGAGTCGACCTAAAGCGTTCTTATTTTTTAATCCAACTATCCGTCACTTCCGGTAAAAACTTACCCCTTAATTATTCCCGAAATAAATCTATGTTCTAATCATGTCATAACAATGTGAAGACGTAGTAGTCCCCAGGCTGTGATATAATCGAAAGTAAATAGGAAGCGTGTTTTTGTTTTTTAGCTTTTAAAAGTGAAGATCACACGTTTCTTTTGGTGAAAGAACAATTCCACAAGGTCCTTTAAATATTTTCTAGAACTATGAGCATGATGTCCAGCTGTAAATTATTATAGATCTATAGAGCTGTTATACATCGGACACACCAATAAAGCAATTTATTTAAGTTTTTTTCCGCCATACATGAAAATATGTAATTTAAAAAAAAAGTTGTATCGTTTTAGGAAGAATTACTTTGAACGGCAGAAATAAAATCCCGAAAATATCTGAGATACGGACATGATGTTTGGAATTAATGTTTTGAATAGATAGACTCATTAAAAGAAACACAGAAAGAGAGAGAGAGAGAGAGAAAGAAAGACAGAGAGAGGGACAAAGAAACAGAGAGAGACAAATGAAAGAAACAGAGAAATAGAGACAGGGAGAGACAGAGAAAGAGAGGGATAGATAGACAGACAGAGAAACAGAGAGACAGAAAGAGAGAGAGAGAGCAGCGTGATGCTGACAGGGACATAACACTTAAGTACCTACTTAATGACCGCACACACACGCACACACACATACACACACACAGTATGACAATGCCACACTAAACTCCCGGCCCGTCACGTGACACCCAGTAACACAAAAGCAACAAAAACTCTATGACACCGAATCAATTCCTCTAAGACTACAAAAGAGTGATTCACTTTAACAGTTCTCTCTCTGATCCAGAAGTTCAGTTTTGAAAGATTCTCTCACTCTCTACTTCAGGTGAAACTTTGATGTCAGATATTGTTAGCAAAATAAAACCTCCAGATGTAAAGTTTTCTTGTCAGAAGATAATAGCATTGTTCTTAGGAGAAATAAATTCATCCGATATAGATATTCTTCTACACAATGAACAAAGTCTTTTGTCCATCGTGAACGATTTGTTTCGTATTGTTAAAGTGTTTTTTTTTTCCGAAGTCATTCAACAATGCTTCAACTCTAAATGCAACACTAAACAAAAAACGCGGTGTCCTCTAATATAACAAAATGAAAATATAGTAAGATAGAAGAAATGTAATATGTTTCGGTATTCATCTTGTTATTTTATTTAAAACTTTGCTATTTACTATTAGGTCAGATACAAAAATAAACTCGAAAATGTAGAACAAAAAAATTTGCCCCACCAAAACTTAGGGCTTTTCCCGGACATGCGCATACTTCAAGGGAATCTCATATGTCCTGAAAACAACAAATACCCCCCCCCCCCAAAAAAAAAAAGTGCCTCTTCCCGTTCCAATACCCTTATTCTAATAGGCATTCATCCTTCCTGTCACGTTATATCTCCCCCTACCCCTTTTGCCGATTTCCTTTAGCAAAATAGCGGCATATGCTACGCCGCCGGTTGACTAGTATGTAATATTAAGCACTGTTGACAAAGAAGTTATTAAGTCATTTCAAGTTTTATCAGTTAATATATAATACGCTTTACTTGTCTATTTGGTACTACAAGTCAACGACCGGCAACAACAGGGCTGTAAGTGAAATTCCGAAAATAGTAGATTCATGAAAAAATAAATGCAATTTCAAAAAGTTCTTCAGCTTTGTCGAGGCTCACCTCTTGATATATAGAAAGTAAAGGCAAAAGTTGTTCGTTGTGCTGGCCACATGACACCCTCGTTAGCCGCCGGCTATAGAAACAAATTATCTTTACATCATCTGCCCTACAAATCACAAAGTATGAAAGGTATCCTTTCTATATTCAGTTATGCTAATTTATTCCTTTTGTTTAAATCTCAACTAGTTGTTTCAGTTCCACAAAGACTTTGAAATCACGTTGTTAAACATTATCTTTCGAAAGAAACCTAACACATGCGGTCACTTAAGCCAATGAAATTCTATCAGGAAATGAAAAAACCCAACTGGCCATTAATGTCCTGCTGAGAGAGATGCTACGCAAGTCAAAGACAGACGCGTTCTTAATCTTGTTTCACAGATGTACATGATAATGACAGAAATGTCATTAATCTTATCTCATACATCTTCAGACTTATCTTCTTATTTTACGATTCAAAGTTGTAGTGTTTTTTTTTTAAAGAAACAGATTATTACTTCCTACACCTAACGTGCATGCTAGAGATTTAAACTCTAGTCAATTGGTTTTCCTGTTCATTCAGGCAAAACAATAGAAACTGAGAGTTCTTATAAAAGAGTTTGTCTTAGAAAATGGAGTACGAATTGTTTCTATTTTTTTTAATTTTATTTTTGCTGGTACTGGTGGAAGTGATGAGATGTCTTGCTAGTATGATTTATTACTTGCACGAGTTGTAACTAAATGTATATGAATCCAACACATAACTTACACACGCAGAGTAAGACTATTAAATAGTGAACTGTTAGAAAGCTGCTTGGTTGGTAATTTCATCCAATAAAGTAGTGAACAATGGTACTAAGTCCACGATAATATAATTAACTAAGTCTTTACTACTAGCATTCTTTACAACTGTCGTAAGTTCTCGGTCTCTGGGCGAAGTCCGGGTCATGTTTTTGACGTATTTTCACGTTACTTAAGAAATTCCCTAGAGCTGCCAACTTCTATGCGACAGTCTTATCTTTATTTGTGTTCTAAATATTTTGTATGAGGATTTTTTTTCAGAAAGAAAAATAAATATAGATTTTATTAAAATTTAGTCGATAATCAAATCACATTTAAAAAATATGAATTTTTAAAAAAAATTTTAGTACTTATAGCCACTTAGCACCGAAGACTATTCTATTTCTGGCAAATGTTTATTTGTTAACTGAACTGTACTGAAGAGCAATGATATTGGACCTTCGATGTCCAGGAGTCAAAGGTCCTATTTCCGCGAAATAACGTCAAATGTCCAACAGAACTGATTCTTTGCTACTTCAGTGTGTACTATGAAATTCTTAACAAAACAAAATGTAGAAAGTTGACCAAGCTAATTTCTTTTTAAAAAACAAATGAAATAAAATCTATTGCAGTTATCAACCCATGTTTGACAATTAACCAAGAAAAATTGCATTATTACAAACGTCTGACAGATTAGAACAGTTCAAACGTCGCTTCGTCTAATAAGGACGTTTTAAAAATGTCTACCGTTTTTGCGAGAGGGGATTGCTACAATATCGAATTAAAACTTTCAAAACGTCTCCGCTAACGTGATTCTTCTCGACTTTCTTGTATATCAAAATATTCAAAATTCTACTGCTGGGCATTGTTTTGCTGACAAATGTGTGACGAAAATAATAATAATAATAATTAATATTGATAATATATTTTGTGCCAAAAGTTTGATAAAATTATTCATCGAATTGGATCTCAATATACAATTTATTATTTTGATGTCTACGCTGAATACATTTCTTATATTTTCATTGTAATATATTGTTCAGTAAAGTATGCATAATATTCAGAACTTATTTTAAACGAGCAATACACAAAAATAAATACATAAATAAACGCAATCGTTTCCTTACTTACAACTTGCTCCTAATTTCATCTGTCAACTAGTACACACATCAACACAATCAGTGAAAGCTATAAACAATTTTGGCTCTTCGCTCTTTGGAAAGAACATGAAAAATTGTTGTTGTTTCGCTAATGCTCCTATATCTGCAACTATGACTCTATAATTTATGAACTCCAGCAGGTATATTACAATGAACAGTGTATTTAATCTTGAACTATATACAACGCCTCAATAACCTTCACCGAAGTAAAGTAGATCATGCCAATTTTATATGACCTACATCGTCAGCCTGTTTGTCTTGTGTGTTACTGTAAACAAAAGTATCTGAATAAACCATTTAAAAAAAAAAAACAATACAAAAAAAAAATACAATACAGATGTTACTTCAAAAAAGAAGATGATTACGCCCTACGCGTCATACATTCAGTCATGCATATTAACCAATGACTTAAATTCTACAAAGTCACTGGTTTTCCTGGATAGCCCAGGCAATCCATTCCATGCTCTAATAGCGATAGGGTAGAAGGAGCTTTTGTACAATTTTGTCCTAGCATATGGGATGAGGAATGCATCTTTTTCTTTGTGTCTTTCTGAGAATTTTATTAAATTTTGTTTTTGAATTTGAAGATTATGGTTCAGTGTTTTATGTATAATTGCTACTTTACTTTTGAGTCTTCTGTCCTGAAGGCTTTCTAAATTTAGTGATTTTACTAAAGGTGTTACTCTAGTCAAATGTGAAAATTGATTTGTTATGAATCTCACTGCTCTATTTTGTGTCTGTTCCAGTTTCTTAATGTTTTCATGAGTTGAGGGGCCCCAAACAGAGGATGCATATTCTATTATAGGCCTAACCAAGGTTATATAACATTTTAGTTTTATGTTCTTATTTGATTTATAGAAATTTCTTTTAATAAACCCTAATGCTTTGTTTGATTTTGATTTTTTTTTATTCTTTCATCAATATGGGGATTCCATTATAGTTTTTCATTTATTACAACATCTAGGTATTTTGCGTTTTTAGCCTGTGTTACTGGTGTACCGTGAATAAAATAAGTGGAATTAATTTGTTTTAGTATTTTTGTTACTCTTAATAACTGACATTTTTCTGGGTGGAAAGACATTTTGTCGTAAAGTATGCTTAGAAATCTGAAATCTTGATTACTTGTGCTATTGAAATCGCATCTCGTTCTAACTACTCTGTGTTCCTAAATTTGTGATGATTAATTTATAACTAATGAGCTGCGGCAGTTATATTACAATGAATTGTGTGCATAATTATAAACTATAAAAAGAAAAAACGGGGTCAATAACCACACATATATACTTGTGACAAAGTAACCCTAGTGACCTAGTCCTCAGTGAAGTGGAGATCATAAACATTCAGTTACTTCGCTTTGTTTGATTTCCTCGTGTTGAGTATAACAATGTAATAAAATATAAATTTTTGGCTCCAGTGAAGCACATATTGAGTAACATTCAATTATGACCACTGCGTTCTAAGATGTCTTTATCGCCCTTGCGTTGTATTGTTGTCCTTTATGTTGATGTAACTAAAAACATACTGGATTTAAAAATAAAGATAATTAAGTTTAAACTTTTTTAACAATCTATATGTTACCGGCATGAGGCGTGGCGATCCAATGGTTAAGCGCTTGGCTTCCGAACCTGAGGTCCTGGGTTCGGACCCCGGTGAAGACTGAGATTTTAAATTTCGGGATTTTTAGGGCGCCCCTGAGTCCACCCAACTCTAATGGGTACCTGACTTTAGTTGGGGAATGTAAAGGCGGTTGGTCGTTGTGCTGGCCACATAACACCCTGCTCGTTAACCGTTGGCCACAGAAACAGATGACCTTAACATAATCTGCCCCATAGATCGCAAGGTCTGAAGGGGACACTTTACTATATGTTACCGGCAAATAAAAAAAGAATAACGTTAGGCGCAGTACGAAATGAATTCTTGGTTTACCAATTTGCCTAGGTCCTATGTATTTCTCTAGTTGTTAACCGCTTGGGAATGTAAACTGTCATTGAACTCGTAAAAAGGTGTATGTAGTTATTAGTAGTTAATGAAATATGCATATTGAAAAACTTTTTTTTTTAAACGAAGGAAAAAATATATTCATTTTACAAGTACCCTCTTTCTTTATAATAAAACATGCTTCTAGATTATTATGCTTATTGCATGCATGCATTTGTGGACCCGTGGGGAAGGGGTATCTAGGAGTTGGTTTTCCGTGCTGCCTTTGGGCGCTCAGTAAACACAACTCTGCCCGATTCGGGTGTCGAACCTCGAGCCCCCTTCTAGGTAGCCAAGCCAAGCCAAGTTCAAGCGCACTTAGCCTTTCGACCACGCTTCCCACATAGATATTGGTATTTTTTATTAATAAGTGGATTTCTATTACATCTTTCGAAAAAGTGTAGGAGCCTTCATAAAAACTCTGTCCCGGGGTATCCACATTACATCCGGCCGTGTTATCATCACAATTCTTCCATTGGTGTGTACTTTCATGCCAGTTTGAGACTAGTCTCCGTGACTTTAAAGCATATATGCAGCAACGATGTCAAATATGTGAGGCACACACTAACCCATCCATTATAGTTGTTCCTAATTGTCACTTCTTCGCCGTCTCTAATGGTACACCTGGAGTTAACTACCTGTTTAAACATCAAACCAGATTTGAGAGATTTGAGTCAACATTTTGCGCAATGGCAGCCCAAGACGAGCGGGAAAGGAGAATAATTATACTCCCCACTGCAGCTTTCAGCGTGGAGAAGTCGCAATCGAGCAATTTTGAAATGGGCCAAGACAGTTATTACCTTTGCTTTATCCTATAGTTTTAATGATAAACCACAAACGCAAAATTAACCATACAGTTGTTAATTGATCGTTCGCCCTTGTGTCTAATAAATGCAATATTTTATTTATCTGAATCATGCGATTAACAGATAGATTTATGCACGTTTTTTTCCAGATCGAGGCAAATATTTGAATTGAGTTGGTTTCGATCTCATAATGCTTGAAAATAGAAAAGGTTAATGTATCTTTAACTTAGATTTTTTTTCGACAGTTCTGTTAACATGTTGGCAGAGTATTTAAACAATTTTAAATTTGTCCTAATAGTACGCAATATATAGGAGTAACATAGATGGTCGATATTGCCAGGGTTTTTTAGTTCTGAAATACATCAAATAGCAGGAAGAAATATTTCTAAAGAGTTCGATCATACTTCAGCAAAGCCCAGATCAAAAGAATAAACTAAAAAAAAAAAAAGAACAATTCTCTCTCTCTCCTTCTCTTTCTCTCTCTCTCTCTCTCTCTCTCGATTGGACGAATAATTGGTCTACTAGTTGTACCGTAAAATCTTTTCGATCGTAAAATAGTAACACATCTTTCATAGTAATAATATAGTTCGCGATTGTTTTATAACCTAACTGCAATAGAGGTTCTTTTACTTTTCATTGTCACTTAAGCTGAACTAACTCAAGCACATACCAACTAGCCATAACAGCCTTAACAGCCAAAACTCTAAGCTTAGCCTTCATAGTATAGCTAAAACAGCACAAAGAGGTCATGATATTTTTGTACAAGATTTTTTCCGAAAGAAAAAACAAAAGTCTATTCAGACAGGCATTGAAATATGGAGCTCATCATGATACAGCCCTAATGTATAGCTACATTGTGTCCAGACAAGAAGTTTGTAATAACAAACGGTTTAGTAAAATGTTAAAAAGTAGTTGAAAGAATGAAAGTAAGAGAGAGACAAAGTAGGAAAGAAATAGTGTAAGAATGAAAGCATGTAAGAAAGAGGAATATAATATAAGATAAGAGTATAAGAAGGTAAGAAGAAAAAAAAAGAAACTTTAAAATAAAGATAAAACAGGTGGAAAAAAAAGAAAGAATGTATAAACAAGAAAAAGTTTGTTTCTTTTCCTATATTCTACACACAGGTAAACATGTTTTGCAACAGAAATGTTGAAATAACGATAACATTTTGTTATTATACTCCATAGCAAATGACCACATATTGAAAGTTACAGAATGAATGAACGACCGTGGAAAAAAAAGTAACGAAAGAAAATGTAGAAAAAAAAAAGAAACGGAAGAAACAAAAATAAAATGCATTAGAGTTCCAGAATACATAAAGACGACGGAAATGTCGAACCACTCAAAGAAAACTAGAAGACTGTATGACATCCGCATACACATCCAAATCTTATTTTCATTATATGAATATACACATTTTATCCCATTATTTCGAAAAAAAAGTCAAATCCTTGTGTATCTTGAAATTATAGAAATATCACGTCTAAAATAATAAAAATATCAAATCTGAGATAACAAATATCACATCTTATATAACAGAAATATCACGTCTGAAATATCAAATATCACATCTGAGATAACAGAAATATCACGTCTGAGATAACAGAAGGCGCAACTACTCTACGGCTCGGTTACTATACGGCTCAGTGAGTCCCAGAAGAATGGCAAAAGAGGCAAGCAGCGTCGGCACCGCTATGATATTCGAAATGAGGGAGGTGCCCCCTTTTTTATGGTTATCCCGCCAGTGTGGTTTGTAAGAGAGGGGAATGGGTTTAGGTAGAAAGATACATACGTCATTTGAAATCAAAACAAAAACAACCCTCTCTCTCTCTCTCTCTCTCTCTCTCTCTCTCTCTTTCCCCTTTTAACTCTTCATCCCACATCTCTCACTCTCACCCCCCACTCTCTTGCACCCCCTATAAGCAAAAAGCCAGCGCGTCCTCCCAAACGCGTGCTCTGGCTTTGAGAAAGAACCTGGCACCAGGCTGCAGTGTCCAACTCGCTTTTTTATTTATTGAACCGGTTTGTCGCTGCTATCAAAGTCTGCAGACGACAGAATCGTGACCATAACACCTTGCTGGTCAGCAACGCTTTCATTTTGTGTCGCCGAGTCCAGTGTAGGACTTTTTTTTTTCATCGCGAGGAAAAAAAATGTCAGAATAAAGATGTAACTGATTTTATACACTTAATTAAGATTGATATCGTCTTCCCGGAATATTCGATCATATGTTTTACTTATAAAATATACACACACAAAATCCGATGGAGTGAATATGTATATCAACCAGTGGATCTCAATATTCTAAAAGGGAAGAATTCATTTTGTAGTACGCCCAGGGCCGGTCTTAGGCCACTGCAACCTATGCGCTCGCTGTGGGCCCCGCGCTTTCATAGGCCCCGCGCTAATTCTAGGTGTAATTATTAAATTGCAAAATATATACGAAAGATTACTGGAAATCTCCTGAGTTTATTAAAATCTCCAGAAAACTCATACAAATCTCCTGAAAAATAGACAAAATTAAAATTTGCGGAAAACGCCAATCCTATGCGCGATTACAGAAAAAAAGGCAATGTCAGCTTTCATGTAATAAAATGTAATACTCGGGCAAATATTCACCTTAATCGAAAGTTCCAAAACATTATTTACTTTTATAGTCACTGGCATATAAATGTGTCATAGGTTACAAGGTTCGATGTGTCAAGTAAATTTGACCGCAATTTTGTACTTTTCTAATACAAAATCTTAATTTTCACTTATCTATATATTATTTCTCAAAGTAAATAGGTCAAACGTGCAACACAATGCAACAACAACAAGTAAATAGGGAAGATCCCATGGCGTACGCACGCGGCGTGAATAGAAGTTGGTGCATCCCAATCCGCACTATTTTGTGAATGAAAGTGGTGTTTATATAATTATCTCTTCTTCTAAGATTATTGTCATAATATTAAAAGTATTTCCACATTATTGTGTCGTTAGAATATTGAAACTAGAACAACAACAATATACACAGATAGAGTCTACTCTCAGGTTTCACTTTAGAAAGTACTTCAATTACGCACATTCGTTCATTAGATATGATTACGAAAAGTAACTCATCTCTCTATTCCTAGATCTAGATCTAGATCTAAAACTCGAATTCAACTCTAAGAATATTATAGAAATTCTCTTCGCACATATATAGTTTTATGCTTTAGCACATGAACATACTAATTATAGTCCATTTAATCAAATTAACATTCAAATTTGTTTTTCTAAAGCATTGTTGCATGAGTGCAGCTATATTCTTAATATCGCGTAAATTAAGGTCAATTAGCCATTTTTTTAGCTTCATTCATAGTATTTTTCATTCATGAATTCACGCATTCACTTTACTTATAACAAGCAAATGGGAAGATCCCATGGCGAAGCATGATGTGCATGAGAAATAATATATCCAAAATCCGCACTATTTTCATTCACAAAATGAATTTTTTTTTTTTACTTTAAAACGATTTTAATAATGTCCGGAAATTTCCAGGACTTTTTCGACCGGCGGCATAGCATTTAATAACATTTCAGGAGATTTCCAAGGGGCTCCTGGTAAATCAAGAGGCCGCGGGAAATCTGTTATGTTTTATAAAATGGTTCAATTTCATAATTTATACACCTAAAAATTAGCACGGGTCCAAAGAAAGTTCGGGACCCACTGTGGTCGCATATGTTGTAGTATTTTTTTATTCATGAATTCACTTATAACAAGTAAATGGGAAGATCCAATGGCGCAGCAAGGTGTGAATGAAAATGGTGTGTCCAAATCCGCACTATTTTTATTCATAAAATAGCATAGACATAAATAAATATAGACTGGAACAAGGAATTAACTTCATGTAACTTAATTTAATAATTTATACACCTAAAAAATTAGCACGGGTCCAATGAAAGTGCGGGACTCACTGCGGTCGCATATGTTGCAGTGTAAGGCCTGCCCTGGAAAATAGCGGCGTATGCTATGCCGCCGGTCGCCAAGAGGCCGAGGGAAATCTGTTATATGTTATAAAATGGTTCAATTTAATAATTTATCACCTAAAATTTAGCACGGGTCAAAAGAAAATGCGGGACCCACTGTGGTCGCATATGTTGCAGTGCCTAAGGCCTGTCCTGCAAAATAGCGGCGTATGCTATGCCGCCGGTCGACTAGTTATCCTTATTCCCAACCAGACTAGGCCCCGCGCAATCCGTTTCGCATAGGGCCCCGCAATTGCTAGGACCGACCCTGAGTACGCCCACCGTGACATGTAACAATTATTTTTGTCCGATTAGAAAAAATACATTTTCGAGTTTAACTGTAAATTTATCTTTTAAAAATAATTCTTGGGTTAGGGGGTATTTTTCGTTCATAGAATCAGATATGCTTTATATCACCTGCCTCGTGGAGGCTTCATAACATCTGCCTCATGGAGGCTTTATATTGTCGGCCTCATGGAGGCTTTATATCGTGTGCCTCATGGAGGCTTTATATCGTCTGCCTCAAGGAGGCTTTATATCGTCAGCCTCATGGAGGCTTTATATCATCTGCATCATGGAGGCTTTATAACGTCTGCCTTATGGATAACTAATCTGAAAGTGAACCTTTACTTTTGACTTTCGTTAAAACAAGTAGGCCAAGGTCACAAACGACATTGAGCTTGGAATGTCAGACTTTGTTACAAATTTTAAGCAACACACTAGATACAATTAGTATGCGTTCATACACAGGATAAACTACGGTGGGGATTAAAGAGGGTTGTTACACGGGGGGGGGGGGGGCGTATTCGTGGGCTCGGGATCAAGAAAACGACGTTAGGTCCCCTCAGGTATTGAATGTGGCTGAGCCCGAATTGAGCCATACTTTATTTTTTTTGAGAATACCTTTCCCAGAAAACATCACATAAGACAGACAGCATATGTTTCTCATGAGTCAAACGAGAACGCGGTCCTCAAATCGTTTATTTGATAAGTTAATACAATCTTACGTGATAGGATTCCGATTCACGGGCTGAATCGTAAGACAGTCTGAATATTTTTTTGTTTGTCACATAAATAGGAAGTTGAATCGATCACTGGCAGATAATGGTTATGCCACCGTAGGATGTGTCAAAATTTGTAGGTCACATCTGGGGCTGTGTGGCCACGGGAAATACTGCATTCTTTATTAATCTTTGAAGACTAGCATTATTATTGTATATGAAGCTGAAGAAACTGTCCTTTAAGGACTCAGGACAAAAAAATTATGACTGAATGTTTTGCCTCAACTTCATAGGAGAAAAAATGTTTATGATGCACTTTTGCTAAGATCGTTGTTTATTCTACACCAGCGGTTCTCAACCTGTGAGTCGCGACCATCTTGGGGGTCGATTGACGATTTGCCAGGGGTCGCCTAAGACCATCGAAAATATGGATTGTAATTGTCTATTCTACTATTGCTGTATGTGTGTGTAGGCGGAAGGGGACGCGGCTGAGTAGGGGGATTGTAAAAAGGGGTCGCCAAGCAGAAAAGGTTGAGAACCGCTGTTCTACGCGGAACACTTCGCACATGCTGAGTATTTAGCGAAACCCCTTTTTTTTAAGAAATATTAATTCACGTGGTGGCCTACTAATTAACCATTCCAATAGTTGGCGGAAAACCTATTTAGGCCTCGCGGAACACTGGGGTTACCAGGAACACAGTTTGGGAAACATTGCAGTGGAGAGTCAACGATAGGCTCGAGCTCAGGTTCCAATTTGTCAAAGTCTTGGACATGGTCATGGTCAATGTGTCAGAGTGGACCACGTATAGGTCATGGTCAATGGGTAAGATTGGACCATATAACGGTCATAGTCAAATTGTCAAAGAATAATATATTTTTATTTTTATCACTGAAATCACTAATTATTCTGTAAAAAAAAAAACATCCAATTTACTGTTTTCTTATTACGTAAATTCATTTATTTTATCAAGTGAATACATATCTAAATACTAAGGAAATGGAAAATAATTAAACAAAACAAAAACAATAATTGTATCTAGCTGAGTACATTGACTTGGTTGACCTTTTTATTATAATTGCATTTATTTTATTAATGTTATTATTATAATCATTAAAAGCAAGCACTTTATGATTTCTTGACATGCTGTACTGACAATCGAGTTTCCTTCCTTTAAGAGATTCTGTACTAATGAGTTTAGATTTGTATATATTGATTTCATTCTTTTAATATGCATTTAAGTAAAAAATAATATGTCAGATGCGATTTTTAGAGCACATTTTATTTCTATCAAGAGAAGGGGCGTAGCTAGGGTGGGTGGAGGAGGGGGAGAAATTGAAAATACCTCCGGTATATTGAGGAGAGGCCTCTAAATGAGTGGGTTTTTTTTCATTGAAAAGTTAATATTAAGCAACTGCAGGGTGGGGGGGGGCAAAAAGGTAAAGCCCCCCCGGGCCCACAAACGATGGAGAATTTCGAGCTACGCCCCTGGTCAAGAGCCTGTTTGGACTAGTACTGGATCTGGGCGAGGGCGCAATGAACCTCTTCGCGCCACGGTTGCTACGCCACTGAGTGGCTACCTGGTCGTACGGTATGCGCTTTCGACTGTCGTCGCCTCTATCCAGAGTTCAAACTCTGCTGACGCGATTGCCCGCCGCTTAACGGAACACTAGGGTGTATTATTTTTTACTTCTGTAAAACAAGTGAGAAAGGTTTAGTGTTAAGTACAAGAGGCAGTAATACTAACGATGAAACTTAGGGATCACATACTGCATGCATTGCCAACCACAAGAGTTTTGGTGTTCAAACCCGACTACATGAAACACTAAATGTCCTTTCGGCACAAAGCAACAGAATGAAATTATGGGATATTGTGTTTAACTCTTTCTCTCCGTAGTTATTTACCATATTCTGGTGGAATCAACGTTGGTATCGTCAGGAAGGAGAGAAAGAGTTAATAACTGAGTTACTCAGCAACACACACAATAGCTTTATAAATTAAACATGTTAGACAATTTATATGTTACTATCTGTATTTTATTCTAAGGATCCAAATGTACTGGTCTCTGCGTTCTCTCTTTGTAGTGCTAATTCTACCAATGAATTGTAATATGTTGTAATATGTTTTTTTTTAAAGTATGAGCCGGTACTCAGTGATGGATTGCTTGGCTTCAGGGGCGGCCCTAGCAGAGCGCGGGGCCCTGGGCGAGAGTCTTGTG
>JADKLZ010081101.1:19599627-19613840 GCA_021533235.1 Biomphalaria straminea
GTTTAGTTAATCAAGAAAGATGAAGAGTTTAGTTAATCAAGGAAGATCGAGAGTTTTAGTTAATCAAGAAAGTACGAGAGTTTAGTTAATCAAGAAAGATGGAGGGTTAAGTTAATCAAGAAAGATGAAGAGTTTAGTTAATCAAGAAAGATGAAGAGTTTAGTTAATCAAGGAAGATTGAGAGTTTAGTTAATCAAGGAAGATTGAGAGTTTAGTTAGTTTATCAAAGTGTTAGCAAGTAATGGTTTTCAAGTCAGTTGTTGTAGCAACTTGAAAGACATGTAACAAATAAGTTTGTCTGTAATATGTTTAATAAATTAGTTTTGAGAAGTCACGTATGTATATGCGAGATGTAATTAATGTATTTTTCTCTACCTTGATAATAATCCTAATCCTAGATGCCTAGGGTATACTGTATGGTGTAGAACATATGTGAGAACAAATAATAACCATGCATCATCACAAAGAATCAATGCTCTGTAACTAAGTTCACTCGTGATGAGATTGATAGAATAACAAACTTTAATACAGAATGGGCCACAGTCGAGTTCGTCACTAAATATGATGCTAACCCTTCAAGAGCCTAGTGGTAACTATCCAAATAATCTACAACAATAATCTCTAACCAGCTACCAATGTCGTCACTAGAATGTCACGTTCAATGTCTGTCTACTACAGCGCGTCTCTAGACTAAACCAAGTGCCTAACTGGGTATATCGGCCCTTTGGGAAATATATCGTCGATATAAATTGAACATTTTTCAAAATTAGCTAAGGAGCTATTGATATAGAACACAGCTGTGGGTCGCGGTAGAATTATTATTTCATTCAGGGCTATGTGTATCTAATAGCCATAAATTGACACAATATACTCACACAAAACCATCAGTCACAAAGCTCAGGTCTCTTTTACAAGAACAGTAAGACAAGTTTATTCAAGGATAATAAGGATATATTATCTTATTGTTATTATTATCATTATTATTATTACATGTATTATATTTATAGCCAGACCTATCTATCTATGTATGTATGTATGTATGTATCTATCTATCTATCTATCTATCTATCTATCTATCTATTTATCTATCTATCTATCTATTTATCTATCTTTCGATCTATCTATTTACTTAACTATCTATCCAAAATCAGTCAGTCAGTCAATCAATTAATCAATCAACCAATCTGTCTATCTATCTATCTCTATTTGCCTGTCTGCCCGTCTGTCTTAATGTCTACAATTCTATTTATATCGATCCAAAAATCTAAATATCTTTCTAAAAATCTATTTAAAAATCTTTTTATATTTAGAAATAGATCTATATACATCTTTCTTTAAATTACTTAGGTTTTACTACAAGTTGTAATTTTATCTTTGTATAAATAACACGTATATGTTGTATGTAACTTTCGCCGTTACTCCTGTTACAGGTTTGATGAATCTTTTTTTTTTTTTTGTTTCCCCTAATGACGTCATCAATAATTGTGCATCTTTTTCTTCTATTAGTAATCTCGAGTACTGCAATTTGTTTCCGGCAGTCTCCGTCTTATGACGCGTCTGTAACTCTTCAATTCCAATGCATCCGTTCGCTCAAGTGTCAGCCGTTTCGTTAAAGACTTGACAAACCATAAAGTGTATGTACTTTTTTTTCTCGGCCTCGGTTTAAAATATTCTCCCGAGACAAGGGCAGCGTTCCGACTTGGCCCCCAGGTCTAGCCCGGGGCATCAAGTCTCGCTTAACTAGAAAGGGTATCTCCATTCCTAGGTATCGAGCAGGCCACTTCTATGCATACTCAATGAACGCTGGGGACTGGCTATTTTTTTCTTTCTTTCGGAAACTGGCGTATAATTGGGTAGTCAGGGGCGCTTCCATAAATTTGCTTTCCACAAAAAAAGATCTGGATGTAAAGGGTGTGGAAATTAAAGTGGATGAAAAGTTCAAATCTTATCTTATCTTATCTTATAGATTACAGACGTTACTTCAAAAAAAAGTAGATAATTACGTCCTACGCATTGCATGTGTCAATAATAGGCTTGTCTTCGAATCCGAAGATTAGTGAGGAATACAGTGTTTCCCGTGGCTGTGCAGTCCCAGCTGTGACCTACATATTTTGCCACACCCAGGGCAAGCAAAACCATTGTCCGTAGATGGTCGGTTTAGATTTTCTTTTCGTCGTCTGCGTTTGTCCTCGGCGGCAGATTTTCTTTTGGTCTCAAATGTGTATCCCGCGGCCTTCGTGAGTGACCTCCAGCTGTCTCGTTCCGACGCCGCATGCAGCCAGGTACTCTCTTCTATGTCAGCCAAGGAAAGTTGACGCCTAAGCTGGTCTTTGAAGCGTTTCCGTGGGGCGCCTCTGTTACGTCGACCACCTTTTAGGTCACCAAAAAAGACTGCCTTTGGCATACGTTCGTCTCCCATACGGGATACGTGCCCTGCCCAGCGTAGCTGTCGGACCATAAGAAGTCCCTCTATACTGTCCATACCGGCGTTCGCTTGCGCTCCATTATGGTCATGTGTCAATACATCGTAATCAAAGTTTAAGATGACTCATGGTTGACTATTTGAGTGGTATGCTATATGGACTGTCGTCTCAATAGTAGCGAGTGGCGAGTTCAGATCCTGCCAGCCGCCTTTCCACGCCGTCCTGCGAGATATTTTGGCAAGGACATCGAAAAAAAAATATAGATGAAACGAAATACAATGCGCTTTGAACTATTGTGAAAAGATAGCAAACGTAATATTCACCCACTTTAAAACCAAAAAAAAAAATATAAGAAACAGAAAACATTACTCTTTCTTATTGAACCCTTAGGTGCTTTCCTGTCATACTCATGAAAAGAGATGCAAAGTGTATATAAAAATAATCAATGCCTGCAACAATAACGTAGTATATTAAAACTATTATATTGATGAGGCAGTGTTATGACATGATAACATTTCTTTCAGCTCTTGCTATCAAAATGGGCAGATGATGTAAAGCTAATCTGTTTTTATGGCCGACGTTTAACACAGCTACAACCGCCATTAGTTTCGCCAACGAATGTCAGGTAGCCATTAGAGTTGAGACTTTCTACAATTTCCCGAATTTCAAAATTTCAGTCTTCAATGAGTTTCGAACTTAAAACCTGTTTTGGAAGATATGCGCTTTAACCCCTCGGCCACCGCACCCCATATAATAACATACTGCATTAACTCTTTCTCTCCGTTATTGTCTACCTTTCGAAGGAATTCTTCATTCTGCTCATTTCTATTTCACTAGCCTGTTGTGATTAAGCTTCCATAACTTTGTTGTTTGTTATCAGAAGAGGTTCTATTTGGTATAGAATTAAAAGAGAAATGTATGCTCCTTTGTATGCAACGCAAAGTCAAGTTTTGTAAAATTAAACATGAATTTAATGTAATGAGGTCGAATTAGCGATGGTATCATCGATTAGGAGAGAAAGAGTTAATAAAAACAATGAAAGAAAGAATCAGAGAGTCTAAGCACTATTACTTAGCATAATAGTTATCTAATAAATGCTTTTTTAGGCGTGAGAGATAAAATAAACTTCTGAGTTTCACGAACTTTAGGTTTCTGTAAAAAAAAAAAAAAAAAAAGAAACAAGTTTTAAAACATTCATTATCTTATAAACGGCGCCAAACTTCTGCAATTCTATTTCTTGAACAAGCGTTAAATTTTGGACATAACCTGACAATCTCCTGAGAGTCTTCATTGGAATAGTTTTTCTTACTGTGATCATTCATTAAGTCCCTTGACAATGTGTTCACTCCCTTCAGAGTAACACAAACCAGTTGACCCTGGTTACCCCTAGTTACCGTCACACCTCGCAACGTAAAGAAATTCTTGTATCAGATTGTCAAATGTAATTGACAAAGTTTTTTTTTAATTTATTGTAGTCCAGAAAGTCAGCCATTTTCCACTTTTAACAAATGCCACACTCACAAGCCTGTCAACAGTCAATTTTGTATCGTTGTGCCAAGTCACAGAAAAGAAACTGAAGTTTCACATATTTGCCAGTTTTAACTTTGTAAAATTAAATTTGAAAAAAGTGATTTTAAATATATATTTTTTTAGTACTATTCCCCGGTGACTGGCCTGAATATTATTTTGAAATTCGTAAAACGTATACAATATTTGCTTTTTTTTTTTTTACTAAAGTAATTCTAAAATATTTGGCTCCAAAAAAAAAAAAGATTTGGAACTTCTTTAGAAATTAGTGAAAAAACAGTTTTTGTTAACAAATAGACTCAAGTGTATCTATTTTAGTAGCCCTATAAGCGCACAAGGAGAGAAGTTTTATTTTGAAATATATCGATTTACTGAATGGCATAAAGTTGCAAAAGATACAGCAGTGTGGATCAATCCAAATCTTGGCGTGCTTTGTGGTTAGACAGGGCTAACATGATTCACCAACTTGTTAAATTAACAAAAGGTATTTTCTAATCCTTTTATATTCGTTTTTACTAAATGAAAAAAAAATGTATATTAAATATTTTTTTAAATGTATGTTGGGGTAAAAATATAGTCAATAAAACAAATTAATATTTAAATAATAATAATAATAATAATATGGAAGCTTTCTAAAACAACAATATACCCCATTGTTATATCAACCGAGGGGATAATAACAACTGACCTCACGAATAACTTTAAGGCCATTGGCATTCCTAGGAACATTCTCGTTGCCTGTCAGAGCGCGGTACTGCTGCAGACCTGCCACATCACCAGAAAATTCCTCAGTGGAAACTGATAAAGGGACTACGATGAATTTTGTTTCCCTTTAACGAAACTCGACCCTGGCTGCGCCAGAGAAAGAATACTCGTTCTTTTATCATAATAATAATAATAATAATCTTTTTATTGTCCGTGAGGAAATTTGTCTTACAGTTTGTGCATTACACCAAACGTAAAAAAACATTCCTACCTGACTCATTCAAAATTTACATGTGAAAAAAAAGTTTATGTCTATATCAAATTATTTCTATTCAATGATTTCACTGCCAGGGGAACAAAAGAGAGCTTGTGTCTGTTAGTCTTTGCTATCGGTGTCTTGTATCGCTTTTGTGATGGTAAAATCACAAATTCCTGACCCAAAGGGTGATTTTTTATTTCTAGAATCTTTTTAGCTTTTTTTGTGAATGTTTGTCTCAAACAGCTGCCCAAATGGGGTTTGTTTTTTGCCAATAACTTTACCAGCAGCATTTAGAATTCTTTGGAGTTTCTTTTTATTTCTAATGCTCAGATTGCAATACCAGGCTGTCATATTAAAACTTAAAATATTGCAAATGTGGGCGTGATAAAACATAGCCAATGCCTTTTCACTAACATTAAAAGAGGACAGTTTTCTCTGTAATCGTAATATTTGCTGCCCTTTTTTGCTGATATAATCAGTATTTGAAGTAAAATTTCGTTTATTGTCTAGGATAGTACCAAGGTATTTAAAAGTTTGCACTATTTCAATGGTCTCTCCAGCAACAGAAACAATTTCATTGTCCTTCTTTTCCCTACGATAATCAATTATCAAAATTAACATTATAATAAGAAGGCGTGATTTTTTTTTCCTAGGACTCACATCTTACAGCAGTGCGTCTATTACAACTGATACGCATCATACCGCGACACCTTCAGGACTAGAGGTAGAATGATGTAAGTAATTCATGCATTAACTCTTTTTCTCCGTAACGGTTTATCACATTCTGGTGGAATCAACGTGGGTATCGAGGAGAGAAAGAGTTAAACAGAGAATCTAAAACAAGCTTAATTGTCTATCGTAAACATTTTATCGAGTACGCTTCTCCATCAACCTTGACCTTTGCTGCCTTAGTGCTATATTCAACCAATCAAAGAGTTCACTAGGACACTTATCAAGTAACGTGTTGCATGCCGGTCTAGAAGATTGGCTGCTAACGTGTTAAACAGCAAAAAAAGCGCTAACTACGTAATAACAAGGACGAAACCAAATAAGTATACTTTAAAAACATCTCATACACTGGCAGAACGATTTCACAGTAATTTCAAGCAGCGTTCTTCAAACATAAGTATGTTGAATGTCTTGCTTAGCGAAGAAAATGTTCTGGAACTTGTATAGATTTTTCTATTATCTGTAAGGGAGGTACTCCGCTAACAGCCACGTAAATTCAATATAATTTGATTTAGACTAAATTAGCTTTTAACCCAAAGCTTCAAATGCAGAAACAAAAAAAAAAAGTTTTAAATTGAAAATAGAAAAGTTTGAAAAGTGGTTCTAAACTGAGGTGAGGGTAGCCTCTTGTGTGGTAATTTGGGGAAGGGGAGTGAGTATTTGTTCTGGACAATTTGAGAAACGTTGAGATACGAGTACTACACGGGCTTGACTATGATGTTGTAAGTTTCCACATTTGGATCTTAAGACGATGTTATTTGAAACAAAAAACAAAACAACAACAAAAAGCTTATTTTAAGAGAAGCAACTGTAAATTTATAGCCTTAATGAATATCGAACTTTCATTCACTGATTATTTAATGAACTAATTGTTGTTTTATTGAGGGCGCGGTGGCTGAGCGGTAAAGCGCTTGGCTTCCGTACTGGAAGTCCCGGGTTCAAATCCTGGTGAAGGCTGGGATTTTTATTTCGGGATTTTCGGGCGCCCTTGAGTCCACCCAGCTCTAATGGGTACCTGACATTAGTTGGGGAAAAGTAAAGGCGGTTGGTCGTTGTGCTGGCCACACGACACCCTCGTTAACCGTGGGCCACAGAATCAGTTGACCTTTACATCATCTGCCCTATAGACCACTAGGTCTGAAAGGGGAACTTTACTTTCTTTTTTTTTTATTGCTTTATTAATTGGCTTACGTTTTGTTAGTTACAATAAATCATAGTGTACAGTTTCAACTTGATCCGAGATTCGGTGTGGAATAAAGGGAGAAAAAGAGATAGAAAGAGAGGGGGGGGGAGATGGCCTGTCCGTAAGTTTGATAGTCAATTGTATATTTTATGTTAGAGAGATACACAGGAAAACGACATTTAAAAAAATGTGTATTAATGCGTTGGACACAACGTAGCGAGGTGGGTTTGAAACTGCTCAGACCCTCATTCGGTACTTCTCATACTCCCTCCAGTGTTTTGAGGAGGGAGGGCTTGGTTGTGTCCCCTGTGTGTGGGTGTAGAGACGACACGGTGGACGGAAACGAACTCAAGCGGAATATCAATCATGAATTATTACCCCCCCTTGTATTAAGTACTAAGAAAACAGTCGGTCTGTTTGACGGACATGCAAATAGAAAAAAAAAAGATTGTGTCAGATCTTATGTCCACACTTTAAATATCTCATGACCACATCTAAAGGAAATCCCAGGATTGCTAGGTGACATAGGAAGAGGGAGCTGGGAGGGGGGGGGCAACTGGACAAGCTGCACTGCTCCAATTTCTGTCTTTAATCTGGAAAAAACAGTTTTAAGCTTCTGTCTATTTACTCGATCATCGATTGGCTGATTTTTTTTTTCTTTCTCCTTTCGTCAGCCAATAGATTTCAAGTAGTGTCTTTGAAAGGCCATCAAGTGCAATGCAGAGAACCAATCAAATAGGGAATATGAACTATTTGAATATTTTGTGGGTCTCGGCGGTAAAAAAAAAACAGAACTAGCAGCTAAACGTCGTTGTAACCACTCGTGCTATTGGATATGTGACTATGATCGATATTAGATAATTTAAGCTGCAGTTTTTAAAAAGAATATTAGAAAAAAAAAGGTGACAACATCAAAGAATGGACAGGCCTACCATTGAACGAGGTTTTAATCAGGGCAAAGGATAGAGAGGAATGGAGAAAGATGGTCCACAAGTCTTGCTTGGTGCCCCAACGTTCCACCAGACTAAGGGATAGGTAACAGGTAACAGGGTAGTACATTACGTCACTTAAAACAAAAGAAAACACGACCACAAAATAGCAAGAAAAAATTATAAAAATGCTTTATAGATATTAAAGCTTATAGAAGGTAAAAGAACAGTATATTTATAGCCATCTCTCTCTTTATTTATTCCCCTTAATCAATTTTTAACTAAAATGATTAATAAACACTAATTATTTCATTAACTGGTTAGTATTTGTATTGAATCAAGTTGTGTCAGGGACAATGAATGATTGTGCACAGTATCTACTTGCTCCGTCAATGGGAAGTGAGAGAAATAAATGACAAAAAAATGTACCAGACAGAGTGAGTTGATATAAGCTTTCTAAAAATAATAATAAACTCATAGTCGGGCCCTGTGGGTCAGTTAATCGACCGAAATGCAGATCAAAAAGCAATTGGTTAGACAAACATGAGGTTGAACATATCAAAGCTCTCTCTTCACAACCAGTTAGCTCCATTTTCTTTCCCATAAGGCGTCAAAAGAATAAATTAATGCAACACACACACACACACGCACGCCCATACATATACAGACTAATAGAACATGAAAAATTAACTTTTTTTTTTCTTTTTAAATTTTTTTTTATTAACTTATTTTTATATGTAGAAAAAAAATATTAAGCCTTGCTCACACTTCACACAGAGGCCAACATTAGAACTTTAACGGATAAAGGAATAGAGAGAGAGAGACAGAGAGAGAGAGAGAGAGAGAGAGAGAGAGAGACAGAGAGAGACAGAGAGACAGAAAGAGTGAGTGAGAAAGACAGAAAGACTAAGAACGTGATGACCAAACTAAAGACTTGTGATTACCATAAAGTCAGCATCTATGTCTCATCTTAAGACAAACCAGTTTTCTTTTAAATGTAGGTCTACACTCGACACTCTTTCATTGGGATGTTCTGTATTGATTGATTTACACGATAGAGCATCATTGCGTGGCGCTGTGAAAAATGGAGTAGACATTTCAGAGGACAGCGCTGGAAGAAGTAATGTGCCAGAGAGAAAAACATCAAGACAACTGACACAAGCTGCAGCTGGAATAACCTGCCGAACAATTCGGGCTCACATAGGTCTCACATAGGTCTCACATAGGTCTCACATAAGTCTCACATAGGTCTCACATAGGTCTCACATAAGTCTCACATAGGTCTCACATAGGTCTCACAAGAACACAATGAAGAAGAGTACACAACCACAGTGCAAAGCACTCATTCCCCCACCCCCCCCGATGACGAAAGTAGTCATCATCGATCCACGATGAATTATTTATTTATTTATTGTCAGAAATATAGAATATAGGACTAGTCTTTAGATTTGACCACCGTAAAAGATTATATTATGTAGTGCTATTTGTCCCCAATGTTATTGTTGGAATATACTAGGATGTTAATAAATTGCGTAATTTTATAATTATTATGTTTTTTTTTCTTTGTCTATTTCACTTCACTTCGCCAAGGGACTCCAATTTTCTCAAGACCGATCCTGTATCTACGTAGATTTTCATCGCTTGATGATAGCTTCAGCCCAGTAACCCGATTTCCCTTTCATGTTAATTTACTACTCCACAATTCCCAATATAAAATGCTGTCTTACATATACTTGCATTGAAAAGGGGGTTTGGGGAGGGGGGGGGGTCGGTGGTTGAATGGTTAATTTGGGATCACGAATTCGGAACTCGATGAATTTTGATTTTCGGAATATTTAGGGAAACACCGAGTCCACCCAACTCTAATGGGTACCCGACTTTGGGGAAAGTAAAGGCAGTTGGTCGTAGTGCTGGCTACATGACATCCTGCTTGTTAACCGTTTGCCAAAGAAACCGATGAACTTAACATCATCTGCTCTATAGATTGCCACGTCTGAAAGGGAACTTTACTTAAGTTGAAGACTAATTTATTCAAGGCATCATCAAGTATAATCAAAAAGCTTTCATACCCTGTAAAGTTAATTAATCTTGTGTACAATTTAGTCAAGACGATGGCACATCTGAGGACTCAATCTTCATTAATGTCACAAATGACAAATGTAATAAATATTAGTGCTAAATGTTAAAATACGTTTAGACGAAGTTGTAAGATAGCTTGATTGCGAAGGAGTTTTAAAATTATTTTTACCATGTATTTGTATTTAAATTTGATTTAGTTTGGAGGAATAAAATAGATTTTTTTAAAAGACTGCTCTTGTGAGATATAAACTGTTTATCATAAATCTCACAATACTTAATAATGCAATAGAAATATAAGCTCTTGAATTTTGGCATGTAATCACGTGATTAAGAATCTCAATGTCTGTAAATCAAGTAGCTTTTGAGAAGAAATTGTGTCTGCTTGATGGTGATTGTTTTCTCACAACGACCTTTGTGTTCAAAGAAAGATAATTCAGTTTAAAAAGAGCAATAGATTTTTATTGTTGTGTCCCTTGTTATTTTAACACAATAACAGGCATTTTGTTATGTTTGTTGAAACGCATTTCTAATGTCAAATCAGTGGCTTGGCTAGGGTGGGGAAAGGGAGCATTTGAAAATGCCCAGTTCCCTATTTGACGCGGGCCCCCAAACGAATGGTCGAATTAGTTTTTGACATTAGATATTAAATCTTATGCAAAATGCAGGGGTCCCAAAGAGGTCAAGCCTTCCCGGCCCCCAAATGATGGCTAATTCCAAGCATGAAGATATATTTAAAAATACAATTGTTTTGAAAGAAAAAGAAATTATATATCATTACGTAACTTTAAGAATCTCTGATAAAATTAATTCTGAGACATTCACCTTCGCGTCTGTTGGATTGGGGGAACCACGCAAGATGTGACAACCGTCATTCTCCATTCACAGACTCTCCATTACTTAACGTTGTCTTCCCATCTCGTTGTTGGTATGCCTCTATTCGTTTTTTGTTTCTTTACCCAAGAACTGTTCCCTGGTGCAAGGCCTTTCTGCATTCTTTGTATAGGATAACTTTTAAAACGTTTTACCAGACAGACAGACATTGAGTTGATCTAAACTTTAGAAAACAACTTTTAACCCCAAGAAGTTTGCGCTACACTTGTGTACCAATTTATTGTAGATAGTTCGCAAGAACAGAACCAATTATACAGAGACAGGCTACCAATTATACAGAGACAGGCTACCAATTATACAGAGACAGGCTACCAATTATACAGAGACAGGCTACCAATTATACAGAGACAGGCTACCAATTATACAGAGACATGCTACCAGATGTGTCGGAGGCTAATTTTTTAAAATAGTTCTTTACTTATAATTGTAAGTTTGTTGGAAAAAGGGGGTGGAAGGGGGGTTTTCACCAAGACCCAAAAAAAGTTTGGTGCTTAAAATACAAAGTGAGGTCATTGACGTTTTCCAATACGTTGTCGTCATAATTTCTAGTGGATTTGTTAATAATTAAAGTTTGTGTTTTCAAATGTCAGAATGTGCAGAAAACAGTAAAATCTTGACAGTATCATAGATCATCTCAGCAAAGCCATATGGTCCAAGTACATGTTCAAATCCAGTTCGATTGCGATTGATTTGGGCGTTGAAGCGAGACAAATCGTTATAGAAAACCAAATCACTGACCTGCGACGTCGCAGCCTGTGGACAGTTGAAACCAATAGCTTGTACATGTAAGATATTTTGATACATATTGTCTACTGGTAGCTTCGAGTTTCTACAAAGAATAGTACATAAATTAGGAGGGATAATATAAAACGAGTACTTTCCCCACTAAAAGGCTCAACAACACTCTCGAGTTTGGCAAACTATAAATACAAAATACTATCTTGTATAAAGGGGACATTCATTCAATCGAGTCATTCATGATTCATGTGAAGTCTACAACTGCGAATTTATTCTTGAAATTGAATTATATTGTGTATTATTTCATATTATAGTATGTGATATTTTGTTTTATGATTTCAAAGTGAAAAATAATAATATTCTATTTCAGAAAAAGTGTATAAATATAGTAATAGACGCCCTGGTATACAATTAGATATTGGGTCGTCAGATTTAACTTTTGAAAATTACCTTATTTACTATGAAAAAAACAAACAAAATGTAACATTTTTTAATTGCTGGAATTAAACGGGCATATCTAAACGGCAAAAAAAAAGTTAAAATATTCATTAAAAAATAATGAAATACTCTCACTATTCTATTGTTAATGTTACTAGATGACTGTACTTCAAGTGTAACAAGCAAACCACGGTATGTCACCTGATCATTCTGTCATTACAAGTCTAGCAGTAGACCAGAGTTGAATAGAACTGCTAAACCACGAACTAATCTAAAACTCATTTATGTTCACGCTTTTCAATAACCAGCCCCCCACCCCCCGTCTCTCTATCCCTACACCCTCTCTCTTTTTCTCTCTTCCAACCACACGTCACGTATCTCACACACACACATACCACACACACACACACACATACCACACACACTTACTCACATTCATTTCAGGTCAGGTGTGAAGTAACGGCCGTGGCCTGTGTGGAGGTAATTAACGTTAACCATACTCAATGGACTGAGACCGAGTTTGATCTAGTTCGTGGAGGTCTTAAGAGAGGAAAAGGAGGGGAGGAGAAAGAGGTAGAGGAGAAAGAGGAAGGGGGAAAGATAGAAAGAGTCTCTGGGTCGAATCTAGGTGACGCCTGGAATTCAAAATTTCCGAATTTAAGAACATTCCTGAGTCTACTCAACTCTAATGGGTACCTGACATTTGTTTGGGAAGTGAAGGCGGTAGGTCGTTGTACTGGCCACATCATTTCCTCGTTAACCGTCGGCCATAGAAACTGGTAAGCTTTACATCATTTGCATTGTGGACCATAAGGTTTCAAAGGAGTACTTCATTTTTAACATAAGGATATTCATATCATTTTAACTCTTCGATATTAACATTCTATGACATCTTATACAATAATATTCACTGCTGGCTAGTCACAATTTCATAGCAAACTATAAACTCATATTTAAACATGGTCTTGTTACTACTAACACTAATACCTATTACCACCCCCATCGCCCCGCACTGCAGCCCCTCAGCGTCTATCATCTCCACCCAGGTACAAATTCAGACGGAATTCTTTCACTGCCCTACTTCACAGCAATGTGATAAGTCTTAAATGAGTTCCTCCCTCCCCTCTTTGGGCCCTCGCGCTGTGGTTCGGCCTAGGACAAGTATGTTAAGCCCCGTGAGGCTCTTGTTTGATCGTCAGAGTCTTGCCGTTGTGACGCAGTGTGTCAATGTTCAACTTTGACGCAAATAGTCTTTTTTTTTTTTTTTACTTGGGGGAAAACTGGTGATAGCAAAATATTGACAAGACAGTTGATGCACGAGCACACTAATGACGTCGTAAAGAATGGAACGAGGGGGAGGCGGAAGACGCGTTGAATGATGTCATAAAGATCTCGAAACTTAGAGCTAGACATTGCGCTGTTGAGCTAATGGAAAAAAAACAAGATCATATCGTTAAAGAATAAAGATATAAAAAAGATATTGCAGCAATGATTGATACTGATACTGCTATTGTTACTGCTACTGTAACTGTTACTGTTACTGCTACTGATACTGTAACTGTTACTGCTACTGTTACTGTAACTGTTACTGCTACTGTAACTGTTACTGCTACTGTTACTTCTACTATTACTGCTACTGCAACTGTTACTGCTACTGCTACTGTAACTGTTACTGTTACTGTTACTGCTACTATTACTGCTACTGCAAATGTTACTGCTACTGCTACTATTACTGCTACTGCAACTACTACTATTACTGCTACTGTAACTGTTACTGCTACTGTTACTGCTACTGCAACTGTTACTGCTACTGTTACTGTAACTGTTACTGTTACTATTACTGCTACTGTAACTGTTACTACTACTGTTACTGTTACTGCTACTGTTACTGCTACTATTACTGCTACTGCAACTGTTACTGCTACTGTTACTGCTACTGTAACTGTTACTGTTACTGCTACTGTTACTATAACTGCTACTATTACTGCTACTGCAACTGCTACTATTACTGCTACTGTTACTGTTACACGATATGCCAGTAATAAGTAACCTGTTTTTAGGAGTGAGCTAACATAGGGAAAATTTTGTCGGACATAATAGAAGAATGGAGAAAGACGGTTGTCAAATCTTGTTGATCTGAGTTCGACATCTTTCGATTAACGTGTTGATCTGAGTTCGACATCTTTCGGTTTAACGTGTTGATCTGAGTTCGACATCTTTCGGTTAACGTGTTGATCTGAGTTCGACATCTTTCGGTTTAACGTGTTGATCTGAGTTCGACATCTTTCGGTTTAACTTGTTGATTTGAGTTC
>JADKLZ010081101.1:19649648-19672990 GCA_021533235.1 Biomphalaria straminea
TTTTTTAAATATATACCTGGGGTCCTCCTCTGCTATCCTCTCCTTCCACTTCAACCGAGGCCCCAATAAAAAATTAACACAGAAATGTACAGGCTCTTGTATTAGAAGCCATGTTTTTATTGCATCTACTTTACCGCCCCTTACTCTCCCTTACCAAAAAGACAATAAATGCTCTTAGACTGTAAATATCTTGATACTATTCTCAATCGCTAGCACGTTCACCCTTCGCTCTTCCTTCATGTGTCTCTCTCTCTCTCTCTCTCTCTCTCTCTCTCTCTCTCTCTCTCTCTCTCTCTCTCAGTTTCTCTCGCTAAGATTTTTATATGCCTCTTTCCTTTCTCTCAGTCTGTCATCTCCCTCTCTCTCTCTCTCTCTCTCACTGTTACCCTCTCTGTCTCTCTTTTCTCACTATTTTTTTGTCATTTTCTCTCTCTCTCTCTAGCTTTTTCTCCTTGCTTTCACCCAGTGGCGTATATAGGCTTTCACCCAGTGGCGTAGATAGGAATTTGCCATTATTTGGGGGCCCGGGGGACTTTACCTCTTTGGGGATCCCTGCATTTTGCGTAATATTTAATATATTTGTGAAAAAAAAATTCTAACACTCATTTGGGGGCCCCCTCAAGTAAGGGCACGGGGGGAATTTTCACATTCTCTCCCCTCACAACCTTTTCTCTTTCTCATTTTACCTCGTCCCTTCTCTCTCTTTCTCTCTCTCTCTGGTTTATTCCCATTCAATAAATTACATCTCAAAGAAAAACCGTTTGTCGAAATTGTCGCCTTCGTTTTGTTTCTCCCCCTCCAACTGCGCCCCTCTAATATTCCCCTCTCCCGCCCCCATCTTCTTCAACGCGCCCCCCTCCCTCCCACAACATTATGCGCCTCTTTAAGGTACTCTTTAAATATTTTTTTTTCTTCAGTCTTCTTTTTTAATTTCTTCTTTGGTCGTTTTCTTTTTTTTTTTTTTGTTCTCTCCCTGTGACGTCGTGTTAGGTTGACTGGGGGTCACTGTGCTAACAGGTTGTCTCGTGTGTACCACCTAACCGTCACAGACAGTATCTTCTGAGTTGACACACCGTCTGCCAAGCAGTGTGTGCGTGTGTGTGTGTTCGTGTGTGCGCTGTGCCACACATATACCTGAAAAAAAAAGTGTATATTCCGGTGACAAGAACGGATTAAATTTCATTTGAAGGAATTCAGGAATTTATGTGTATATATGTGTACCATTTTTATATCAGTGTGTTCTCAGAAATAAACTCTCCTTCGCTCATTGTTTTTTTAACCCATCGAGACAATTGAAGATCTTACAATAACACGTTCATTCATCAATTGAACACATGCATACCTGATAACTGGATCTCTGAATTGACGACTATTACTTGTTTGTTAGAATTAAATCTAGTAGTTCAATCTACTTTTTGTTTAGTTCGTTAAGCGGATATAGGCTTACATAGAATACGAGGTAAATCTATCATTTAATGTGTATAGCTCATTATAGATCTATTTCTTAATGTGCGTATATATATATAGTCGTTAACTATGCAGATCCAGAATTGGCTTGATCAGCCACTCCGAGTCAGAAACCCCATTGGTAATAAACATGCTGAGAGCTACTCCCTTAGAGCACGTGAGAGGAAGCGAGCAGTGAATCTTAAGGTTGCCTTATCCCCGTACAAGGACAACCCTAATGCCTTACGCGCACCAGTATTTTCTCCAACACTTTGTCCAAATCGTCCTTCATGCAAGACCCGGCATTCGTGCAGAATGTGGTCTACGGTCTCATCATCCTCCATGCAATGGCGGCACCTCGTATCGTAGTTCTCCCTCCACCGTCCGAAATACGCGCCGATCGGACAGTGCCCTGTGCGGAACTGAGCAAGAATCGCTTGCTCTGCTCGACCCAACCGCCACCATGCATCCTTTCTGTCTGGTCTATTCATTGCTCTATGAAGCTCACGTCCCTTATCCGAAGAGTCCCAGCTATGATACCAACTTGCCAACAATTTCTTGTCGGCGAGGGCCCGCGCACTAACATAAGTGCACGATTCATCATCCTCCTGCTCGTTCACAACCGCGGTTTTCGCGAGGTGGTCCGCCAGCTCGTGGCAGACCAACCCGCAATGGGCGGGCACCCATTGCAGAGTGACATTCACACCGAATCGTTGGAGACGCTCTCCGACCGTGAGTACGTCCCAAACCCTTCTGACACCGTCGTCAAGCCTCTCTTGGACCTCAAGAGCGGACACCGAGTCCGTGAAGAGAACTACATCACTCGGTAACGCAGTTCCCTCTCGCACCTTCCGTTCCACCCAGACTAGTGCCTGGAATATCCCCTCCAGTTCAGCCTCGAGGCTGCTTCTCCCTGGACAAGGGCCCATGAGCTCGTATCTTTCGGGATTGCCAGCGAGTCGAACTACAGCACCGTACCCCGCTTTCATAGTTCCCTCGAGCATCCGCACAGAGCCGTCTGTGTAGATAGTGGTCACTCCGGCAGGATATGATGCTATAGTCTCCCTGGCTGCTTGTAGTAGCCGTGTTGGGTTGTCCTGTTTGGTTACTGTAGTGTCTGTCAGACTCTTCCGAATCGTGATCGTGCCGAGAGCCTCCATCGGAAAGAAGGCACCGGACGGGGATAGAGCAGCCCGCTCCACCGGCAGATTCGCCTCTCTGACCAGTCCCCGCGCCACATGCATGAAACAGGGTCGGTTTTTGAGTCGTCTCTTACCCTCCCAGTTGTCGACCAGACTCCTGAGTGGGCATCCCTCTTCCAGCCGTGCATATCTCTCGTGAGCTAGTACAACGGCTCGCTCTCTGCGCAGTTTCAACGGTGGGATGTTTGTCATGATTTCACCAGCAGCAATTGGCGTTGTCCTAAACGTTCCACAGATTAGTCTTATGGCTTGGTTCTGAACAGAGTCCAAACTTGCAAGCGTCGTTTGCGAAGCCCAGACCTGAACAGGAAGACTGTAGTCCATGTGAGAGCGAACTGCACCCATGTACAGTCCTCTCAACACGTCAGCTCTTGCGCCCCACTTCGTTCCAGCTAGTTTCTTCACTAGATTCAGCCTCTCGGAGGCTGTCTCTTTTACTTGTTGTATATGATCGCACATAGTCAGTTTCTGATCGAGAATGACCCCTAGGTACTTGGGCTTTTTGTCCCATTCCAGAATCTTGCCATCCATCCGTAACTCAACTGGCTCCTTCAATATATCACGTCCCAGCGTAAACCAAGAGTAAACCGACTTCGAGTGGTTTACCTCGAGGCTCCACATTCTGGCGTAGCAGGATAAAGTTGTTAATGCCTGCTGCAGATTGCCAATGAGCTGCTGGCGATCTCTGCCCGACTCCCATAACACAATATCATCCGCAAACAGAAGTTTCTGACAAGGCAGAAGGGCCGGCAAGTCGTTGATATAGACTAGGAAAAGCGTGCAGCTGAGTGCCGATCCCTGCGGCACCCCCTGTTCAAGTGGAAGTTTCTTCGACATGTGCTTACCAACACGTGTTTGAACCGTTCGATCCGTGAGGAAACTTTGGATCCACCTAAACATGTTTGAACCGACACCAAGGTTCATCAATTTCAACAACAAACCGGGCCTCCATACTCTGTCGTACGCTTGTTTGAGATCGATAAAAACCGCTAGCGTAGACTGACCAGGTCTATTTGTGTTACCCCACTGGAAGCCGTCCGCCACCTTCTGCATAAATAACGTCACTTGATCGATCGCATTTCGGTGCCTCCTGAACCCGCCCTGTTCAGGAGCAATGAGACCTTTCGTTTCTAGGAACCATGTGAGCCTCCTGTTGACCATGCGTTCGGCCGCCTTCCCGACGTTAGACGTTAACGAAACGGGCCGGTAGCTTTCCGCACGATCTGGGACCTTCCCCTTTTTGAGCAGGGGAACGATCGTTGCCACTCGCCAAGCCTTGGGGAAATCCCCTTGAGTCCACGTACGATTGATCAATTCCAACAATTTCCTTTTCCCTATGGGGCCGAGATGTTTCAACATTTCGTTGCTGATCCCATCTGGCCCCGCCGCTTTTCGTAACTTGCACTTCCGAAGTGCACTTTCTAGCTCTCCGTGGGTGAACGAGTTAATGAACGTGTTCGTCTCCTCCTCGCCGTAGACATAACTGCGTTTTGCTTTAGCCTTCATGGTGGCCTCCAAGGCTTTCGACATTTTGCTCCTCTCACCCGTCTTAGATATAGCCGCAAAAGCATGGTTCAGAGCGTCCGACCTTTGACAGTCAGTGACCACCAAGCCTTGAGCCGTTTGCAGGGGCGCAGCTGCTTTTGGTTCTTTCGCCCTCGACAGGTTATTGAGAAGTTTCCATGCCTTACGCCCATCCGCAAGGTCCAGGTTGGCACATGTTTTTTCCCATTTTTGTCTCGTACCCTCCGCTATGGCTTCCTTTACCTCCGCCGTTAGCTTGTTGTAAGCTCTCCTGGTTTCATCGGTTTTTCGACGACTGTGCTGCCTACGTGCAGCCCGCCTCAGTCGGATTAGGCGTGCCAAAGCGGGAGACCAAAAGGGTCTGAACTTGCGCCCCCCGTAAGACCTCGGGATAGCCTTTTTGGCCGCTCCAATGATGGCCTTCACAAAGAGTCCGTATAGCCGGTTAATGCATTCAGCCTGAGTGTCCAGTCCGTTAAGAGCTACATCCGATGCAGTCCTGTACAGACTCCAATTAGCACGATTGTACACCCATTTTGGTTCTGAATATGGGGCACGCACGTTGAGCTTTCCGAGTTCGATAGTAACCAAGACCGGCAGGTGATCGCTACCGACATCATTGAGAACGTCCACTCTTGACTGTGACTTTAAATCAGTTGACACCAGGGACAAATCTGGACGCGACAAACCCCCATGCCCGGTGTGCAAAAAGGTCGGGGGGCAGTCTTTATCCTGCAAAACTACCAGATTTGTTTCGTCACATATCTCGAGCAGCCGTCGCCCTCTGACGTCTGTCTCCTGACATCCCCACGCTGGGGACTTAGCGTTAAAATCTCCTGCAACGATCATCTTCGTACCAAAATTCTCACGCAGTTTGAATTGCAACTCAGACTTCGGCGGATTATACAAGTTTACGCATGTGAATCGCTGACCATGTTTATAAACCTCCACCGTCAAAGTATCCGTCCCACCGGGCACTGCAGGGGCGCTGGATTCCACAACTCGGGCCGTAAGCGTATTTCGTACGAACGTAACTAACACCTGGCACCGCGAGCAGGAACACCGGTAGGCCGTAAAGCCGTGAAGTAGTGGAGGGCCTTCGTCCGAGCGTAGAGTTTCTTGGCATAAGAAGACATCTACCCCAAATTGCTCTGCTATAGTATAGACCTCGATCCGTTTCAACGAGAACTGTCGATTCAGATTGAGATGGACAACTCGAAGCTGTTTGCTTCGGTCGGAACCGGGTGGGGGTGCACCACTCCCCCTTTCCTTGCCTCCTGGTGCTGTACTCACCTTTCGGGTATTCGTGGGGGGCACAACTCCCCCGTTTGTGTTTGAGGCCACCGTGGCGCTCTGCGATAATGGGCTAGGCCCAGGCGTCGCGCCTGGGGGGTGCTGGCCACTTGACTCACACCCTGGCGTAGAGGTCACAACTCCCCTGTATGTGCTTGAGGCCAACGTGGCGCTCTGTGATAATGGACTGAGCCCAGGCGTCGCGCCTGGGGGGTGCTGGCCACCTGACTCACACCCTAACGTACTGCCGGTCACCGTGGGGGGCACAACTCCCCCGTATGTGCATGAGGCCGTCGCGGCACTCTGAGATAATGGACTAGGCCCGGGGGTCGGTCCCGGGGGGCGCTGGCCACCTGACTCACGCCCTTCGATTTCGCGCTGCAAATGAGAGAGAAACGCTCTCTCCTGTTTTGAAAGGTTTTCCGATGGTAGCTGATTTAGCGACCACAAACCCATCGTAGACGTTCGTAGGCCGGAGCCTGATTGGGTACTGCTCATACCCGCTTTCGATTTTGATTTGGACTTTTGCATGATGAAGAAAATGCCCCAGGGGGGGCGGACTGGTGGTTTGCACGTATGACACCTAGGCTGTCCCAATCGTTGGAACAATAGCTGAATGTCCTGGACGGGTGTCCAAGACCGCTGAACCCATTGTCGGCACTGCTAGCTTGCCCTCGGAGAGGGGAAATTTTGGAGACCGCTTTTTTCAACGCTCGTTCCCAATGCCATCGGCCTCGACGGCTTCGTGCAATGCTGTGTTTCCGGAAACACTGGTACCGGGGCCTCCCAACGTCAACGGCGCGCCATATCGTAGCACGCAGACTCCGGTCTTTTCGCCCCCGTAAATAGCCTTGTGAGCCAAATACAGTGGTTACTAGGTTAGCCATGCTCCCCCACACGGTGGGGGGCGGAGACAAGTGACTATTCGAATTTTACATTGATTACCTGGCCATAAAACCTGTAATCAAAAACCAGTTCTTCTTGGCCACCTCCACATGAGGTGTTCACGCGACAACCACGATGAGGTGAGAGCTGGAAATCTGCCGCGGATCAGCCACTCCAGATTCTGCCCCGTCTCAAGACGTAACCAAAGCCAGTGACTCATCTCGGCGCATCCATTGTCTTCCGAGACAGAAGGAGCCATATATATATATATCATAGGCGTAGCCAGGATTTTGTGGAGGTACCCACCCCTCTTTTGAAGACTTAAATGAAAATGTATAACCGGTAATTAATTATAGAGAAATGAGAACAATATTCTGTTAAGGTTAGACAATCAAAACCTGCTGGTTATTTTTAAGTAGGGCACCAGTGAGGCGTAGACAAAGTCCAGCTGGCACGCCAGTAATATAATACCAGGTACGTGACACAAAGGTAGACTCCCTTACCTCAGCCTAACAGCTATATCCAGGTAGAATCATAACAATGGAATAAAAGAAACTAATCCAACAAGGATGGTACAACGCATACTGGTTTTGCACAGAGAGTACATATTCTAAATTTGAACCTAACACACAAACACACACACACCAATAATTAGAGTCGTTAAGTGAGATTAGCAGATACACTTAACAAAGACGCGAGTGTTGTGTGTAGACATCGGATCAATAGTACACAGGTCGAGACAGGCTATATAAGGAAATAAGGCCAAGAAGTAAGGGGGGGGGGTGGCTGAGAACCTGTTTCATGAATGACTGGATAGTGCGCATGGTCACACAGTTATGACGGCTGTTATGTCAGGGGGGAGGGAAGTTAGAAAAATGCCTGGAATGCACTTCATAAAAATCATATTGCGTGGATGTAACTTGCTCTTAGCATTGTCAGGGGCGTATCTTGAACGTTATGTTGCCAAGGCGTAGGCTATCTTGCACTTCGCATAGCCAGGGAGTATCTTGCTGTTTTTATTATCACGGCATACCTTGCACTTTATGTCGAAATGGTTATCTTGCATTTTATATTGCCACGGCGTATCTTGCACTGTAATCACCATGTCATAGTTTGCCCTTTTATATTGCCAGTGAGTTTCTTGCACTGTAATCACCATGTCATAGTTTGCCCTTTTATATTGCCAGTGAGTTTCTTGCATTTAATCACCATGTCATAGTTTGCCCTTTTATATTGCCAGGGAGTTTCTTGCATTTAATCACCATGTCATAGTTTGCCCTTTTATATTGCCAGGGAGTATCTTGCATTAAAGTATACAGCATGGGCAAGTCAGAAACAGCGAATACAAACAAACAAACACAGTTGTTTCTAATTTTGTTATATATTATGTTTTTTTTCCTTCAAATAATTAATACGAATAAGTATGTAAAAATAACATAAGAATATATCTTCCAAAAAAAAATTGATTCTAAATAAATAATATCAAATTGAAAAAATTATTTGAAGAGACGTTTCATTGAAACATCTTCAGGCATTGATGTCAATAACATTATAGTATATATACAATCATATCCCTAGCCTCATCCACACACTAGGCATATATACAGAGGAGAAAACTGGTATGTTTTATTTAATTATGAGATGATACAGGACCTTGACACTGCTAACGGACATACTTCTTTCTCTCTCTCTCTAACACACTCACAATTATACATACATATATAACGATATATATGTGTGTTTGAATGTATACATGTATACTTACACACAAACACAGATTCTTAAACCGCGACTCAAGTACTATATACAAAGAATCGTTAATAGCGTCAATACTTTGGTCTCTTATAGTGATTGCTGTCCTTAGTAAAAATAAGCTAGAGTTGTATTATTTAACTTTTTTCCCCCTACTAACTTTTGAAATATTTATTCATTAACTTTACATTATTTTTTACCCGGAACAGATTCACTCTTATACATGTGCTCATAGCGCTTATTAGATTTTTGTAAATTGTTGAGTTTTACATGTTTCGGATGTTCCTTCAGAGTTGAAGATAATTAACTCCTATGATCGGATCTAGTCCAAGTCTTTCCCAGGACGACGGGGGGTGGGAGCGGGCAGGGTTTGAACCCTGGACCATTGATAAATCTGAACGACCGTCCAGTACGCAAACCGCACGACCAATCTATTGAAAATTATGTTGGGAGTGTACTTTCGTCTTACAGTCCTAGATATTTTTTTGCCTAATTAGTAAAAATGTTACGCGTAAATTTCCAGTATATATATATATATATATATATATATATATATATATATAAATATATATATATATATATATAAATATATATATATATATATATATACATATATTGTTATTGTATTTTGTTTATAAATTATAAAAATATTGAATTTATAGCAATTTTTTTTCACATCTAATCGAGATTCAAATATTTGCATAATTTAAGAACATCAATTGTTATTTGATTTGATAATTACATCAATGTCAAACAATAAAACGTTTCCTTATAGTGGTGAATGAGTTCTCAATAAAATAAATTAAATGCTGAATGCTTGGCATGAAGTTAAAATTGACCTACTTAGAGCCATTACAACACCATAATACCAACATCACAACCAATCAAAAAAGAAGAGGTTAAACTCTATGGGGCGTCCAGGCACTTCCAGGCAGTTTCCACGTCTCTGCATTCTTCGCCTCTGCCTCTGCATTCTGAACTTGCGATGCTTCAACCAGAGAGAGACAATGCCTCCTCAATGTGTGTGTCGCAGGTTGTGTGTGTGTGTGTGTCGCAGAATGAGAGGGTGTAGCATCATCAAGAGTCTCAAACGATATACCGGTAATAATTACACAGTTTCTTGAAAGCACGATGACATGGTGGATTTAAGGGTTTATTGTGATGTCTGTTAGTGCTATTCTCTCCTCAATGTCTTGTGGGTTGGATATTTCTCTTATAGCTCTCATACGATCCATGGGCGTATCTACACCTGGTGGCTCTTCCATCATCTCATTGATTTGATTCGTTTCTTCAACTACACATAGAAAGAAAACAAAAAGAAGTTTGAATGAATTGCTTTCACTATTTGTCACTTCACTGTAAGTCTAAATTTAAGGTTTTATTTCCATCAAGCTCTAATATCGTGTGAATAGTCTAAGAGCTGAGCCGTAGGCTCTTCGAGCTCTAAGTTTGAAAAAAAAACCTGCCTGAATCCGTCCGAGAACAAAAACAAACAGTAAAAAAAAAAACACCTGCGGACCACAGGCCTGTCTGGGAGAGACCCGAGTCAATGCTTATAAGGCATTGCTGTTTCCAATACCACTCGGTGGCACCGGGGGCCTCCACCATCTACCTTCGTTGTACCAAGCTAACTGTGCGGAATCCGCCATTGATGAGACGGTCCCTTGAGGAACAGCGCATGGATTTGTGACTGGTTTGTGGGAGCTTTCCTACAAATCCGCACCGTGAAGGGGCAAGACTCTCGTCCGCCCATGGGCACTCCCACGGGAATCATATTTGTTACCCTTTCGCCTAGCCACTTCCTCTAGCGAGCCGTTTCCACTGGAGCGCCACGTTGAGGCAGGTTAACGTGATCCCGAGCTCTAATATCTGAAACCGATGAAGGATAATAATGAAAGTGTTTATAGTAGACTATTGGTCATAGGGCCGGATTTAAGGGAGGGCAGGTGGTGTTACAGCCCCGGGGAATATACAAGTAAGATGCTAACACAAGATAAGAGAGTATATCGGAATTTTCACGTGTCAGAAGCTTTTAATATACTTGCAGTGTTTTTAACGCTATCACATTATATCTTATGTTGCCTAGCAACACTGTCGTGTATGCTCGGAATATGTAAATGCAGGTCCGGATTTACGATTGTGCGTCTACCAAGGGCTTTACCCTACAAAGACTCAAAAAATTACATATTTTTAAGAAACAAAGGAAAGTGAGATTAAATTTAGAATAGTAGTGTATTTTTAAAGTGGATCTTTATTGAAGCTTTCGAAAATGTTTAGGGTCCTCCACAATAATCATTTCCCTGGGCTCCACGTACTTAAATCCGGACCTGATGGGTCAGTAAGTACCCCCTAGCATACAGTCATTTATTACCTGTTTTTGGTGACTCTTCTGTGGCTCTGCTCTCTACCACTGACCTTCGTGGACACACTAAACACTTGATCAATATCACAATAACAACACATTGTATAAATATCACGCTGACTGTGGCTGCTAGGATTATAGTCCTATCGGTGATGTATGTTGCTTCTTCTGTAGATGAAGCTGTAAAGAAAGAACATTAAACAACTATTTACTGTTTGTAACTTGTGTGCATGTATTAAACTTCCACTTTAAAATAATAATAATAATAGGGCATAGGGGTTGTATTTTCCTACACGAGAGGCAAATAGAGCATTTGTGTTGTTAAATTGATGAAATCCGATTTAAAATATTTGTTTGTTAATGCCATAATAGACCGCTCAACAATGTCGGCCTATTAAGGAAAAATAAATCTTATCTTATGTTATATAACACAGACGTTACTTCAAAAAAACGAAGATGATTTACGTCCTACGCATCATGCATTCAGTCATGCATATTAACCATTGACTAAAATCAAATAGCTTGGTTACAGAGGCACATTTCCTCAATACAATTATTGTCCCAATGGTGACCTCCGCTTGCGAGACATGGATGACGGAATCCCCGTCAAGTGATTTTCAAATTCGACTTCCCCCCACCCTAGCTACGCCACTGCCTATGTCCACACCCTAACTTAACTGATAAATAATGCTAAATAGTTCAGTTAATCGAATGTACATTGTGGGTAGTGTGTTCGTTGAAGGGTTTAACAGACACATTGTGATTATAAAGGTATTTACCTTTATGTGTTGGAAGAAAGGAAGCATTGAAGCGAGCGTAGCAAGCCATTGCACAAGAGTGATGTCTCATGACAGAGACGTCTTGCAGACCTTTCTCCTGACACCACTTGAATAAGAGGCTCTCCTCAGAGATGTCGGCTGGGAAACAAGATTCACAGGAGCCCTGGAAACAGAACTGATCTCCCCCGCAGCAGACACCGTACGGCAAACAAATGTATGGCTTTTGTGCTGGGCAGACGATTGCAGTGACATCAAGTAATGAGGGCTCGAGACCTGGAATATTCATATGCCAAATTCTAAACATCAACTAGTTATTAACATCTAATAATAATATCTATATATCTATATAATGAAACATTCAAATGTCGTATTTCTGAATCTTCTGGCTAAATGTACTTGTAGACACACAAATAAAAAAAAACTGCAATGAACTTAACCACTTAACTTTCAGCCTCATATAACTTTATTGACTAAAACTCTCTGTAACAATTCGTAACTGTAACATGTAGCTTAGAAGACTGTACAAATCTGGTTGGTTACAATTCACTGTACTTCGAACTTCACTTCAATCTTTCTCAACTTTCATCGAGCCGTATTCCGCTCCACTCAGCTGTCTGGTCGTCCTCACTACACAAGTCAGAGCCGCACACGTCTTACATCGACTGTAACGGCTCAAGTCCACTGTAGTTCGCTTGTATAGACTTAACTCTTTCTCTCCGTAATTATTTATGACATTCTGGTGGAATCAACGTTGGTATCGTCAGTTAGGAGAGAAAGAGTTAAACAACTCCAGTCAGCTCCCGTTAACTCTACCCTAGTTAACTTGCTTCGAGTCGCACACATCTCTGGTCGTACTCCACTCTACCGAATCAGAGTCGTACACGTCTTACATCGACTGTAACGGCTCAAGTCCACTATAGTTCGCTACAGAGACTTTAACTCCACTCCACTCCAATTAACTCTACTCTAGTTAAATGGCATCGAGTAGTACACATCTCTGGTCGTTCTCCACTCTACCGACGAATCCCTACGACTCCGACTACGACTCTAATCACGACTGCTACTACGACTCCATACACGACTCTAAACACGACTAACTTTCACATTAACTCTCTGGCTTATAATCAGTTATCCGAAATTGCCCAAACACTGCAGCTCTCTTTTGGAACAAAACCCACATCCTGTCTTTGTTTTCACATGTAGGCTCTAGAAAAACAACCGCCGAAGTTTTATCTTGCCTGGCTCACACGTAGTGACCTACTCTACCTGTCACTTTGGAAAAACACGTGAGAACACGTCACATCATGTCTTTGTTCATTCGTAACTATATGAATTTATAGCTATTAACATCAAATAATAATATCTATATAATGAAATGTCAAATTGTAAATATGAACTTATAGTTATTCACATCTAATGATGATATCTATATAATTAATTTGAAATTTGAAATATTAACCTCTATATATCAAATTCAAAATGTATTCATCCAAATTTCTACATTTAAATATCTGTCTGCATATAAAACTCTTACACCAACGTCCAAATATTAAAAGCTAAGTTATATAAACATGATATATTTAACTATCAACTTATCAACTTGTAAATAAACACACTTAACTCACCTGACACACTGCCAGAAGTGGCTATGACCAGTACGATAAATCCAATTGAGGCCATTGTTGAAATCTTGGAAGACATTTCTATATACTAGAAAAAAATGTACAAGATCCATTTCTTAATTTGTTAATCAATACTAATTGTGTCACTCACTAGATCTATATACAATTCAACACACTTTTGTTATTTTCAAATCAACTAACAATTCAAAGTCAAATAAGTCAATGTCCACTACATCAGGTGTATGCTATCACATTTTTTAAATTTGTTAATCAATACCATAGACTATATATATATAGTCTATGATCAATACTAATTGTGTATCTCACAAAATACAATCCAACACACTTTGTATTTTCAAATCAACTAACAATTCAAAGTCAAATAAATATTATTTTTCTCTGATGAAAATTGATGAGCTGTCACTAATTATAGATCTCTCTTTTAATAGCCCAATAATAATTAAATATCTTCCGTCTTTAAATTCACAAATTAAATTAAAAATAAATATACAATATTGAATGACTTACATGTTACTTGGGATGGGCTTGTCGTGTGAATGTTAAGACTTTGCATATTTTTTGAAAAGCTAAATGGGTTATTTTAATAAACGGAAAAATTAAAGCTATGCAAATATATACATAACTACGTCATTATTAGTCATACTGAAACGGAAAAAAAAATCTTTTTATCTTTTGACACCACAAATAGTCCTACATTTCATGAATTCCCGATAATGTGCCTATTGATCGTTCTTATAAATATATCCATGTAATGTTACGCCTTAAGGCCTTTTTTTAAAGGCCTATTTCTTGTTACATTCTCTTTTATGTGCGTGTGCGCATGTGTGCGGGGGAGGGGAGGGACCTGAGAATCGGGAATTGCATTAGTGATAAAAGAGGTGGCGTGACATTTACATATTTTGCAATAGAGAAAATTCCACAAGTTTATTTCTAGAAACTCTATGTTTGTTAAGTCTGTGCTATGATACATAATAGATAAATACGAAAATGTAGCCAGGGTGATCGTGTTGTTGAAGTTGAACAGTAGAAGGAAACGTCTAAAATATCATGCTGTAGTTAGCCCCGTGTGTTAATACATTGAGGATATACAGGTGTTTTGAACTGATCAAAGTGGACTTACCTTTGGGAGGTCTTTAGATAGCTCCTCCTCCGTGATCGAAGATGAGCACATTTCTCATTTCCTTTGGACCCGAAGATGACTGTTATGTCCAAACTCGCTTTAAAAAGCCGGCAGCATACGTGGCATGGGTAGGTTTGGTCAGTTGCAGATAGGCCTGCTTTTTCTATCAGCTTTTTTTATGGTTCGGTGCACTTTCACGCTGGCACTCTTCTTGCTCCATAACTCGTGACTCCAACACTCATAGCTTCACACCAGAGGAGCGATCGAGAGCTAGTGCTGTTTGGTAAATCATTTTTGAAAATTAAAAATAGTAGTGGACCTAGATTAAGGTATATTGCTCGTTCCATATGCTAGGACAAATTTGTGCAAAAGCTCCTTCTTCCCTAGCGCTAGTGCCTTAGCTAGCTAGGAAAACTAGTGACTTGGCAGAGTTTGGGTCAAAGGTTAATATGTATGACTAAATGCATGACTCGTAGGACGTAATCATCTTTTTTGAAGTAACGTCTGTAACATATAAGATAAGATAAGATAATTGCAAAATATACGGAAAATTCCTGGAAGTCTCTGGAAATTATTTGAACTTTTTGAAAACTCATAAAAATCTCCTTGAAATTAGGGGTGTACCGGATAGTACTTTTTGATATCCGGCCGGAGCCGGATATGACCGGATAGTAAAATTTGATATTCGGCCGGAGCCGGAGCCGGAGCCGAATACCTAAGTATCTTGTAAATAACTTTTAATGCTGAACATTTTACGAAACTGTTATATTATATACCTATATTTGTTGGTATTATTTTTTTTCCTTTTATATACCTTATTGTTTAAACTCTGTTACTGATTGATTTATAACAGATAAATAGTATTTATGAACATAAATTAATCTGTGTAGCATCATCATGAATAGCATGAGCGCAGGGGCGGCCCTAGCAGTGCGCGGGGCCCTGGGCGAGCGTCATGTGCGGGGCCCTTAGCAGTAAAGGTAGACTATATATAAATATGTATATATATGCCTATATATCGTACCACATCTCGCTAATGGGCTAATTCGTCTCTAACGCTATAACAGTACAGTATGTCTGCCTCAAAGCTGTGGGCCTTATTTTTGCAACAAAACATAGAACAATACATACGTACTGTTGGTTTACTATTGGCCGCATACGTACATTATATACTGTATTTTAATTGTTGTGCATTAACAGATGCAAATAAGAAAGGAAAACACTCGCGCACTACTAATATCTCTCACTCTGCTTATTGAAGCAATATGATGTTCTATAAGAATAAAGTGTGCTATAGGAGCTACAGTGGTCCATGCACCTTCGTAGACCCGACTTTTGCGGAAGGGCTGTATCACTGGTTTTCAAAAAAAATTTTTTAAATAAAAACAAGGTTACAAAGACAGTTTGTGTGGAAAAACAAACTCAAAATCGGCTCCTTAAGCGGTCCTCCCAGGTAAAAAGAAAGGTTTCGAAATTTTCAGAAAGAACATAAGAATGAAATTCTATTAAAGACAAATGACAGTAGAATGGAGAAAGAAGGTTGACAGATCTTGTGTGATACTCCAGCGGTCCAGCAGACCAAAGGATAGGTGAAAGTAAATGTGAAGTTCGACGTCTGTTTCTTCTACCTGAGTGTGACACGCAGTAATAAGAAAAACTACTTATTAATTGTTGTTTTAAATTATGTTCAACCTATATACATACTAAATAGATTTTTTCACTTAAAAAAAGTAAACATTTTTTTGTGTGTAAATGTAGTAGTTAGTAGGCCTATAACAGAACTTACTTAACTTCGCAATAAAAAAGTAAAAACAAATATTAAAAAAAAAAACTTTTACAAAAAGGATAAACAGTTGTCTCCTATATTAAAGAACTTCCTGTGTTTGTTACTATTAATAGTGAATAGTTGTAAAAGTGATGTGTTTTTCTGAAAGAAACTGCTTGCATAAGTAATTTTAAAAATTCGATTTTTCGGTTTCAGAAAAGAAAAAAGTAGCCGTTGCATTAGAACTTTGAATGGAATAAAGTCTAAAATATTATGATGTCGGATTTTCACTATCTTTTCTAGTTTACGAGATCTAAACGGGTTGGACTGACAGACATTCCACACAAAACTAAAAGCATCTTTTCTCCTTTCGGGGACCTCTAAAAATACTCCCGCGTTTTTTTTTTTTTTTTTTGCTTTTTTTTTTTGGTTGTTGTTTCGTTCAACACGTTAACACGGATTTTTCCACTGCCGCACTATGTCTATGCACAGTAGCCGATTGAAAAAAAAAAACAGCTTAATAGGCCTACGTCATCGCCAAACTTGATGTAAGCTGATTTGCCGAAATAGCTGTACAAGCACATTAACTGGTGATACTGTTTTTATCCAAAAATATTTTACTTTTAGAAATTAAATAGCCTACCGCAAAAATCTGACCTTCGCGTGTGATCTTATAATGTATCGCCAGCGAAAGTTAAGAATACACCGTATAATTGTTTAGTTATTTTCAGTACTTTTCAAAAAAATATAATAATAGGTACCGGTACTCAGTGATGGATTGCCTAACTTTTAACTACTAATTAATTAATAATAAACGCTAAAATACAAGAAAATTAATAATTTTTCCTCACATAAAAAAGTGAAGTACGCCGTACCGGTGTGAGGTAAAAAAAAAGAAGCACTGATTATTTTCATTAAAAAAATATATTTGTCAAAAGTTGCATTTATGGACTACAAATGTTACAAATGACTCTTTCATGTACAATTTTCATAATGCAAAGAGTAGTTCAAACTTTAGCACTATGCATTTTTCTAATAAAATCCGATTAGACGTCGATATTTATATACGAAATAAACGATTAGGATTGGTTAATTCCACTTATGTGTTTTTATTGTGAACTGTTAAACGATGATAGCCTCTTAGACTCGGCTGTCTTTACCGAAACTAAACGGTATTTCGAAACCAAAAATGTAAGTTAAGAGCTTAAATGGTGATTGGTATAATAAATACGCTAGGAAAATATTGAGTAACAAGACCTTGCTAATGATCAATCATTTAGTTTTCGAAATTGGTGACAATAAAATCTCCCAGCGCGGAGCCCCCGTCAGGCGCGGGGCCTGGGGCGGTTGCCCCACTTGCCACCCCCTAAGGCCGCTACTGATGAGCGTGTCTGTGTGTATGTACGAAGCCACCAACCATATAGGCTGTGTGTTGGAGGGTCACTGTAAAATATGTTAGTATATATTTTACTAGTTACTAATGTAAATCTCTCATCTGGCTTGTATGGTGGTTGAATGTAGCCTATGTATTCCAGAATTTCGACCAACAATCGGTCATCAGACTTCTATCTTTAAATCCGAAGACTGTTACTGGTTCTGGCTTTAACAATTCAATACTGATAGCTGTTGGTTAATAGTTGGAATCTGAAGCGTAGTTGGTCATATATTTATTAATCCGTTTGCGGCAAAATATATTTTATTAACGGCAGGAACATCCATTACACCTATATTATTGATGTTTAGATCTACTGATAAATCGATCAAAGAGCATTAGGAAACCAAATATAGATGAAAACTCATCCACACCCTACCTACCAAAAAAAAAAAAGAAACATAAATGGATTGGGTGTTCGATTGATTGTAACAACCTGGTCAGATAGACGTAGTGAACCTACACTACACATGTTGTCCTAGTGTAGTGTGTATAGATGATTGTGTTGACCTTCACGCGTTTTTTTACATTTTGGACATACGCAATAGTGTTTAGTGTGCAGGCAAAAAAAAAAAAGATAACACATTGGCATGGTCAGTCAAGCAAATAGATAGGCTAAATTATCCGTATACTAGTTACAGAGGTCAAGTGTTTTTTTTTAACATTCCAGCAAATTATGGTGTTTTAGATCAATTTATTTTCTGCAATCAATTTATTTTCTTTGATGTTAAATTTTTCTGTAAGGTTTTCCTTTAGGCCCTATATATTAAGTCAATAGAATTAAGCAATGAAATTAGCTTTCTTTCTAAAAGTTTTAAGACTAGGAAAAAAAACTACATACACCCATACATTTCTCTCCAAGTAAACAAACTTGGTGTTTGTTGACCTATAGACAATGTCAATATGTCTTAAGCAGACAGCTGCAGAATGAGTACATAAACAATGTAATATCTAAAGATAACAACAAAAACCTATGGTCATACATTAAGTCTAAGAAAATGGAAACAACCGGCATAGCACCATTAAAAGGAGAAGGCAACTTAACGCATAACGATAATGAAACTAAAGCTAACATCCTAAACAAATACTTTGCATCAGCATTCTCAGCCCCAGGAGACAAAGACATATCAATTAATTTAAACCAAGTAGACAATATAGAAGAGATAGAAGTACAGGAAAATGGAGTCCAAAAACTATTAGCAAGCATCAAGCCGAATAAAGCGTCTGGACCTGATGGTATTCCAGCTAGATTACTCAAGGAACTTAGCAAAGAACTAGCACCTGTGTTCAAAATACTTTTTCAGGCATCTCTTAACCAGGGCAGAGTACCAAGGGACTGGAAAGAAGCTAATGTCACACCTCTATTTAAAAAAGGAGAAAAATCTGACCCAGGAAACTACAGACCAGTATCACTTACCAGCATCACATGTAAAATCCTAGAACACATAATATGTAGCAACATCATAAACCACTTAGATAAACATAATGTCCTTACTCCATACCAACATGGCTTTAGGAAACATAGATCATGTGAAACACAGCTAATAGGACTAATTGATGACTTTTCAAAAGGCTTAGATAATAGTGAACAAATAGATGCTATCTTACTAGACTTTTCCAAAGCTTTTGACAAAGTTCACCACCATAGTTTGCTTAAAAAATTAAAATATTTTGGTATTGATGGTCCATTGCATCAGTGGATTAAAGATTTTCTGATAGGAAGAGAACAAACTGTAATAATAGATGGTTCTAAATCAACACCAATAACAGTAAACTCAGGTGTACCACAAGGAACAGTCTTAGGTCCACTACTATTTCTAATTTACATAAACGATTTACCAAATTGCATTAGTTCAGGAACAAAAGTTAGATTATTTGCAGATGATTGCATAATATATAGGACAATAAAAACAACACAAGACACAGAAATTTTACAAAAAGAATTAGATAAATTACAGAAATGGGAATCAAATTGGAGCATGTCTTTCCACCCAGAAAAATGTCAGTTATTAAGAGTAACAAAAAAACTAAAACAAATTAATTCCACTTATCTTATTCATGGTAAACCAGTAACACAGACTAAAAACGCAAAATACCTAGGTGTTATAATAAATGAAAAACTGTCATGGAATCCCCATATTGATGAAACTATAAAAAAATCAAACAAAACATTAGGGTTTATTAAAAGAAATTTCTATAAATCAAAAAAGGACATAAAACTAAAATGCTATTTAACCTTGGTTAGGCCAATAATAGAATATGCATCCTCTGTTTGGGACCCCTCAACTCAAGAAAACATTAAGAAACTAGAACAGACACAAAATAGAGCAGTACGATTCATAACAAACGAATATTCACATTTCACTAGAGTAACACCTTTAGTAAAATCACTAAATTTAGAAAGCCTCCAGGATAGAAGACTTAAGAGTAAAGTAGCAATTATACACAAAACACTGAACCATAATCTCCAAATACAAAAACAAAACTTAATAAAATACTCAGAAAGACACAAAGATAAAGGCACATTCCTCGTCCCATATGCTAGGACAAATCTGTACAAATGCTCTTTCTTCCCTAGTGCCATTAGAGCATGGAATGGTTTGCCTGAGCTAGCCAGGAAAACCAGTGACTTGGCAGAATTTAAGTCACTGGTAAATATGCATGACTGAATGCATGACGCGTAGGACGTAATCATCTTCTTTTTTGAAGTAACGTCTGTATTATATAAGATAAGATAACAATTTGCGTTAATCCATTCTGGCGTAAGTATGGTCAATGTCTATCAATACATTGTCATGGGTTAAACAAATAAGAAGTTAAGGTTGTTGAGTCTCTTGAGCCCTCCCTTAAAGATACCACTGGTCAGTGTCTGTTTGGCTTTTAGTCCAGCCTCCTAATTGCGACTTAACTCAAAGTAAACAAACTTATTACCCGGCCAATGGTATAAAAGGTGTGGCTTGTGGTCCTTTGACCCTTTGATTGACAACATATCTCATACTAAACAAACCCAAACGAGATTAACCTTATAGAGAGATGGCTTGTAGTCCCGCCCCCTAATAAAAATTCTTTTAAACAAACTTAGTTCCCTCTTAAGATAGACCTCTAGACAGTGTCAACACATTGACTGGCTTAATGTGGTCAGCTGCCTATTTGTGATCTCAATGTTATGGGCTAAACAAACAAAAGGAGGTGGGGTTGCTCATCTCTACCTCTGCAGATATACCCGCACAGCTAGACAGATTATCAGCGTGACGTAGTTAATGAAGATTACATATTTACTAGAACACTCAAAGGTCAAAACAGGCTTTTAAAATGTGCCAGACATCGCTGCTATGTGATCTTACAATGTACAGTTTTATTTCTTTTTAGATTATCACACCTTGTCTTTGTACTAAATAAGATTTGATCCATAGCCATTGTTTATTGTTTTAAAAAACAAAGTCTTTTTTTTTAAACAAAAAAAAAAGTAAATGTATTTCAGAACTGACATTATTTAGTTAGTTAGCCTTTGTGAATATTGGTATATTTTTATCAACATAGAGATTTAGTTTAAACTTCTTGTCGGACATCGTTTATCAGCGTCGACACCCTTATATTGTTTGTCTTTCGCCTGTGTTGTTTCGATATTTAAGTGTTACCTCCGTATGGCGTATCTGGAAAAGACTTAGGGCGCGGAGGCGCCTAACAATATTAAAAGAAATACAGGTACTACGCTGTAGTTATTACTATCCGGTTTACTATCCGGTAGCGATATTCGACCGGAGCCGAATAGTGCCGGATAGTGAAAAAGTGCCGAATATTCGGCCGGAGCCGGAGCCGGAGCGACTATCCGGTACACCCCTACTTGAAATATTGACACATTTGTTATTTTGGGGTTTCATTCAATATGGAAAACTCCAATCCTATGAACGATTAAAAAAAACGGCAGCAAACAATACCTGTATTTTTTTATTTATTCATTACTGAAGAGATTACATTGCCATTAAAACATTTTTACAGTTTTACAGTTTATACAACCGTTCACGTTAAAATTGTTCATAAACTGTCCAAACTTGACCGTCTCTGGGATGTTCATCGTCTTTCGTTGTAGTTATTGGAATCCTTTCGGAAGGATCTGGCTATATTTCCTATGGAAGCCCAAAGGTTCCAAGAAATATGAAATGTTTGTTCCGTACTGCTCTTGACACTTTAGAGTTCGTATACACCCTATAAAGTCCTACATCTCACTCGAAATGCATGATCTTAGGAGTGTTGAAGGTCCAAGTCTTTGTTTTCTAGTAAAGTCCAACAGTTCTGGGACACATACACATACCGAATTCCATAGATGGTGTGTTGTCAGTATTCGTCATTCTGAGAATGTGGGGGAGACATGTCTAAACAGGCTCTGGTATCCTGTAGTCGCAGATATAGATAGAAGCACCAGCGAGTGGTCAACAAAATATATCATGTTCATTAGAAATTCGAAGATCCAAAACTATCTATAGTCCCATTGATCTGGTGTTTTATACCCAACTCTCTAAGCTGAAAACTGGCCTAATCAACAATATTATTAGACGTTGCGGACAGACCGTAGGATTTTTTTTTTACTTTTTTTTTGTTAACTTGTCAACCCAAGGCTGAGGCCCAGATGCACAACAGTGAGCTCAGGAGTTTAGAAAACTACATATATGATTATTCTTTACAAATTGTCTGGTCCTTCATCTTTTCACATTAAGGTCAACATCGTTCAGAAATAGTGCAAACTTGACAATCAGGGTGAACACTGTCTTTTGTTGTAGACGCGATCAAAGTTTTTGATATGTCACAAAGTTGACTTAACCAACTTCTTGCAATAGACCAGTGTCCAACACTTTACGCTGAAAAGTTGGGCTGATCAACATTGTTCCTGGACGTTGCAGTACTCTACTAGTGGACGGACCGGTATGATTTCTTGATGGTAACTTGTCAACCCAAGGCTGATGCCGAGTAGCAATACAGTGAGCTCATGAGGAGATTAGAGTACTACATATAATCTATGATTGGTTATTCTTTACAATTTGTCTGATTTGGCGATAATTTTTTCCCCAATGAAGTCCCGGGACAACTAATCTTCACCAGTTGACACCGAGAGGTCCTGGAGTTCTGTTAGAATCACCACAGACTGAAAAGATAAAAAAATAGTATCTGCGAGTTATTTGTATAAAGCATTTTTTTAAAATAGTCTCCAGTACAAATAAAGCTCTACGAGCCTCTCCAACCTTTCTATGCAACCCCTCCAATGGGTCAGACTACTACTTTACAAAGTTACAAAAATAAAATATATAATTTAATACCAAAGTTATGCTACATCACCATAGATAACATCAGAGACAGAAAATTGTTACAAGGATTTAGCATATCATCAGATAAAGGATAACTAACCAAGAATAAAGGCAAATACACACCAATATTTACACCCTAATACATGCATACCCACACATCAAAACTAGATATATCTAAACAATCATCTTAGATACATACGCATCATTATCTTACACATGGATCAAAGGGCTACAAAACAATACATTAAGTTACTACCCAAGAACACATACAAATACATCCTAATACAAGTCTGACAGTTGTTTTATGTTAATAATTCCATTGAGTCTAATTAATTTGCGATTAGAAAACCATTACTGTGGTACTACATACATATATCCCACAAATTGCCTTTCCACATACACTAAATCATACATAAAACCTGCATGCATATAAAAATATACTCCCAAGCGTTCTTATAAACATTCACCCATAGACATATATATATAGACTGGCCGATGAAGAACAAATTATTATTGGAAAAATTTGGGCAAGCATAGATTTAGTTATATATATTTTCCTATGTCATTCAATATGAAATTGTTGATATGGTGCGCATAGGTGCATGCGTAGCCTATAAAGGCTAATATTAGGAACTAGTTGACCGGCGACATAGCATATGCCGCTATTTACCAGGGCCGGCGACCGCAGTGGGGCCCGCATTTCATAGGACACGCAATTTTATAGGACCCGCTCTATTTTAAAGTGTAAAAATTATTAAATTAAGCCATTTTATTACTTACAACAGATTCCCCGCGCCATCCTGTCGATTTAACATCCCTATAATTATTTGTCTGTTAAG
>JADKLZ010081101.1:19692467-19706144 GCA_021533235.1 Biomphalaria straminea
CGTCTCAAAGAGCATAAAATTCGAGGCTGCTTCTTTTATTGGTGATGAGGTTCATTACGGCGATTAATCGACGCCGTACCAAACAAGAAGATGGGAACTTCTCTTCAATGACCTGTAATGCAGAAATTGTGCTATCCTTGATTGAGCATTGGTTTAAGTTACTCGTTTGTAGGTATTTCAACACCCAGCCCGGTATATCTATGCGAGGTGTCTTCTAATCTTCGATTCCTGTCGGTCGTTATAGAATAGTACGTGACAGACATATCAAACAGTAGTGAGGGGCGAGATTATTATTCAAATTATCCGATCTTATTAACTGTCTTTTAATTCTAATTGTATGCAATGTTCAACTTTCTGAGGACCCTACCTTAAGAAACACTGGCCAATATGATTATATATGTATCTGCTTCTATTTTTTGTAAATGTTCAGGACATAGATATATTTTAGAGATTCTCAACTTTTGAGACCAGGGGACTTAAAAAAAAATAGCTTTATATAGCGCTACTTTCATGCTCATTGCATGCTTAGAGCGCTTTGGTACAGTCTCATTTGAGGACCCGTGGGGGTGGGTGAGTACCTAGGAGTTGGTTTTCCGTGCTGCCTTTATCGCTCACTAAACACAAACTCTGCCCGAGTTGGGTGTCGAACCTCGAGCCCCCTTCTAGGTAGCCAAGCCAAGCCAAGCTCAAGCCGCACTTAGCCTCTCGACCACGCTTATATATATTCTGTGGATGTTAGGTGGGGGGAAATAATCATTAGGGGGAAACAAATATGTTGCTGCTTCAGTTTTGTTTGGAATGTGGTGACATTGATCGCACTGGCAGAATAAGGATTTATATTCTATATCTGTTTACTGTGAAATATCCGTGATCTTTGACATTTTCGCCACCTTGCTATCAAATTTTCTTTTATAGGCTCAGAATTTGAAAAAAAAAACAGTCTACTATTTGTGACAAAATGTTTCCCAACACTGCTTGTCTTATAAGCTACGGACGTTCTTTCAGAAAAGAGTATTATTACATTTTGGTTCAAGCAACTTGCAGTGCGGAAAGAAATATCATAGGGCGGGATTCGAACTCGGCTTAATTGTGACGACAGTCCGAAGTCCAGTCCACACTGCTTTCAAATCTGTTAAGTGCATCGCAATTGGGCGCTGAACAAGTGACCAGACTTTTGCAGTAGTGAAAAAAAAGGATGGGGGGGGGGCTGTTCAGTCGACTACGTTGTTACATCGGATAGATCAGTGATGCTCAGCCTCACTCGGACGGCGGGCCATTTTAATATCCGACACATGAGTCTCGGGCCACATGACGAAAAAAAGGGAAAAAAAAAGGAATTATACAGTAAACTAATTTTCATTAGAAACCCGTGAATCTAGTATTTACATTAATTCATGAGAAGTTTATCGTAAACTACTTTTAAATATCCGGCTGCTGCCAACCGTAGTTATGGCATCATCAGTAGTCACTTCCGCTAATTCTTCAAAGGAAAAAGTTTCTCTGTGATGGTTGAAACTTTTTTGTCAGTGTTTCGCCACTGGCGACCTGATGCATGCTCCAAATAGCTACTTCTTCTCTGATTTCAAAACTGTTGTTTTTATCGCGAATAAATACCAACATTTTTGATACCGCTCAAAATTTTGATATGTCGGTACACTCGTCAGCAGCAACACAAAATAGACATACAGCCAACTCATTTTCTTCTCATATTAATATTAGGTAAATATTCTCATCAATCATCCTCTATAGGTGTAATTTAACTATCGCGTCTCAAACCAAGAAAGCAGCCTTATTTATGTATTTGATTTCCTAAAGCTGTTTAATGTTATGTTCTTTAAAGGGAGCCACTCTTTCTTTAAAAAACAAATATATTGGCTTACCATCGGTACCAATCCATTTGCCCTAAAATAGGGAAAGATATTTTTAAAACTTTTTTTTTGGACAATGGATTTTCTACACTTTGTGCCGACGTTTCGGCGGGCCGGATAGAACAACGTCGCGGGCCGAATGTGGCCCGCGGGCCGTAGTTTGGGCATCACTGGGATAGATCAATTGGTAATTACCCCAAAAAAATGACTGCCTGGTCGTTTGGTATGCTATTAGGACTGTCATCTGCCTGCAGACGTCATCTGTCGTCTTGTATGAGGTTTAGGCTAGGACTTGGAAAAAATTCATTTCTCTAGAAAACTGGTCTGGTTGGAAATTTATCCGATTTGACATTTACCATCTTTCAAATTATTTTTCACATGTTACTAAAAACTATCTTTTCGAATAGTTTTAATGTTTTATTATTTTAACATCTTTCGAATTTTATTTTATTTTATTTTTTATTTTTTTTTTACAGAAGAAGATGATTGGAAGAGGATTTTTATCATCATGATCTCTGTGCTTGGTGCTGCTGGCGTTACGGCTGGCATCGTTATTTTTGTGATACGGAGACTTAAGAAAAGAAAACAGCGAAGGATGCCTCCAAAAAATGATCCAGAAAATAACAATACAGAAGAGCCTCTAGGTATGAACTCCATAATCATCAATAGACATTTTTGTAGCAGCATTTATTAACACGCTGGCCAGTTTATCTTAGATTTCAAAGGCACTAGCATATGCCTGTTTGGAGAACTTTCATGTGCGATAGAATAATTCTCGCGAGATTACCACCTTGTGTGAGACTCTTACGAGACTGCTATCATGCATGAAACTTAGGCATAATAAAAAAAAAAAAATTAGCGACGATGCCGAGTTGGCAGTTCTATAATTTTGAGGGCTTATGCGGATGTCCCTTGGCTCAGTTAGTTGATACAGTTAAACGAAACATGAATTTTGTTTTTCATAAAATCTCAATCTTTGATCTGAGCATAAAACATTAAATATGCGAGATCTTAGTGCAACACACCTTTACGTGAACTTGTTTGTGCACGCACGGGGGGGGGGGGGGGGCTGATTTTTTAAGCGATTGGCTTCCAAAACAAAAGGGTCATGGGTTGGAATCTCGGTGAAGACTAGGATTTTGAATTTCGGGATTTTTGGGCGCCCCTGAGTCGAACCAACTCTAACAGGTACCTGACTTCAGTTGAGGAACATGAAGGCGGTTGGTCCTTGTGCTGGCCACATGACACCCTGCTCTTTAACTGTTTTCCAAAACAAAAACAGATGACCTTAAACATCATCATACGCCCCATAGATTGCAAGGTCTGTTAGGGGAAACTTTACTTACTTTACAACCTGTAGTGTCACTGTCAAAAACGCCATTGCTACAAAGCTGCTTTGAATGACCGTTGTTGGGAAAGAAAATGTAGTTCATAGAATAGCGTAGTACAAGGATGTCAAGTTTTATTCAATATTTTGCTGGTTTTTTTTGTCAACTCCGATTTAGCCTAGCCCAGAGGCCCCAAATTGAGCGGGCCTCCAAATAAGTATTTTTACATTAAATACTATAAAGTAAAATGCGGGCCCTCGATGAGGTCAAGCCCCCACCCTTCGGCCCCCCCCCAAATGATGTCGAATTCTTAGCTACGCCAATGGCCTAGCCATCAATCTTCAAAGACGCTTCGAAAAGGTTCCCAACAGACTATTAATGTTGAAACTCGAAAAAAAGAAAAGACTTTTTACAAAGCTTTTATCAGCTCACTGTGTCTTTTAGTTTATCTGTCTGTCTGTTCGTCTGGTAAATAGTTTGTACACATTATTTCTCCCACACCCATTCTCGGATAAAGTTCAAACTTTGCACAATTTTTCATCTATGGCTCACCTAATGAATTAACAACGAAATTATAACCAACTAGTCAATTGTTTACTGATAATTAATAATTTGTTTGATATCAACAAGGGAAATTAATCCTTCAGTATCCACAGATGTGTCTAAATATGCAGGGTTTCGTCCCCTAGATGATTGAGCACCTTTTTAACTCACACACCCATTATCGAATCAAGTTGAAACTTTAAACCTTTGTTTATTGTACCAAACAGAACATGAATAAATCAATTAATTATTGGTCATTAATTATTCGTGTTCATATCAAATAACAGAAATAACTTGTACATTTTTAAAGAGATATAGTTGTAAGTGCGGAGCCATGGATGAGCTAGGTTTGTTTTTTTTAAGGATTTTGTTTTTCTACTTTTATGTTTCATCATCTATATATATATCTTTTTTTCTTTTCTTTTTGCAGTGGCGTCAGATGTTCCTGTACGCCCAGAGCTGGTACGTGCTCTTTCTCAAGAAGAAGAAAATAGAGATGCAGAAGAGAATGATGTTCTGCCGATAGAGACAAATGGAATTGAATTAAGAGAATTGGGTGTATAGACTATCCGCTAACAATCTTCCCCGTTGATATATTCAACATGTGCTATAGCTCTCAGCGATGCACTGGAAATAAGAAATCCCTGGGGAAACGAATGTGTCAAGTAAAGGTTTTAAAAAAACAGAAAATGGGACTGAAAAAGGTTGTAACTATCTGATGCCTAAAATTATATTCATATGTAACTATAGATGCCCCATGTTGGTTTGAATGAGACTGAAGAGTTTTGTTGAGACTTTGAGAAGCTGAAGAAAGTGTTTTGAAAAGTTGGAGAGAAGCTGGAATTTTGAGAAGCTGAAGAGAAGTTGGAATTTTGAAAATTTGGAGAGAAGTTGGAATTTTGAGAAGCTGAAGAGAAGTTGTTTGGCATTTTGAGAAGCTGGATCTACCACATTGTCATGAACATAGATGTATGCATTTGAAATAACTGTTGAATAAAGTATAGTGTAAGAAATGACTTCTGGTGAATCCACGTGCCATCACCATGATTGGCCTTTATTAAAACGACTCTCAGAAAGATATCACATGATTTAGAAGGTAACGAACTATTTTTAAGGATCTCCCACACTGAACGTATATCTGGAAACATAAAGAGCCAAACCTACAAATCAACGGAGGGGCTGTATCAACCAGTGCCTACTGAGCGCAGGAATCAAACCGACGAATTAACAGAAGCTACAACACCCGTTGACTTCTGCGTATAAGTTCTAAATGAATGAAACCTAAAAAATCAAGTAAACCTACAGAAATCATTTACTACTGAAAGTTCTAAATGAATCAAAAGGAATTAAGTGAACCTACAGCACCCGTCAACTACGGCGTGAAAGTTATTTAATGAATCAACCCGATAAATCAACTGAGCCTACACCAACCGAGACTACAGCAACCAGTGACTATACCAACCAGTGACTATACCAACCAGTGACTACACCAACCAGTGACTACTGCGTGAAGGTTATGAACAATGCCTCAATTTTAACCGAAAAAAAAATGATTTAGCATTTGCAGAACAGTTTCAATCATAAAAAAAAATTCTTGTCACTTTTAGGTAAAAATTGTAACGTATTTGAGTAACCAAAGGATTGAATCGTTGCTATTGACAAAGCGTGACCTATATAGACTAGAATAGCTTGGAGTAATATTATAGGCAACAAGCAATTTACTGTTTGAAGTGTAAAACAAAATTTGGTAGGAAATGTGAAGATAAGAGCTTTGGTAAAATATGCCTCGACCACCAGTCTTACTTGCATCCCTCGCCGTTGTGCGCATTGGGCGCAAGGATGTCTCCATAGATAAATAAATAATGTCCATTTCCCTGAGATCTTCCATGAAGGTGCGGTGCCATGCTATAATAAGACAGACATGATTGCCTTTTTTATCGTTTAAGCGCCCATGTAATTGCATATTGAAAATTAATTGAAGAAGCACATAATCTTAGAGGTGTATTCATTGATTACAAGATGTTAGCTTAAAGTCAATAATGTTGAGTGAAAACACAATTAATTTTAGTTGTTTAGTTGAATTCTATCCAGTTCTTAAGCAGACATAAAAGTGTTAAAATCTAAGCTAATTTAAAACCCGGTGTGTTTTTTGGGATGACCTGTTTCTGTCCAAAGGTTTCTTAAAAATAAATTAGAAAAATTAAGTGACTTTACAACTTTGCACAACTAGCCATATTTTATTAACGTATAAATGTAGTTGAAGCTATTTATCGCTATGTAAAATTTTATTTTGTATACTGAAGATTCTCTCAGTGGTTTTTTTTTCTTTCTAAGTTTATATCAACTCTGTCTCCCTGTCTAGTACAAATTTAGAACAGGTTGAATCTTTGCACAAAGCAAGAATCAATTTTAAAAAATATTTAAAATCAATTATTGGTGATTAATTATTTTGTTTGATATTTTGAATGCTGTTTAATAAGCTATTTGGATGTATATGTGAATTTAATCCTCTCACTGTGTTGTGGGGAGCTTTTTCTCCCCGCTCACATTTTCAGTTCAAGTTGAAATTTTGTATACATTTTCACAGTCTATGACAATACACAAATGAATCCCCCAAAAATTAACCTATTAGTTAATCAATAAGTATCAATTAACTAATTTTGTTTGTATAGCAGAAAGGAAGATACACCCTAACAACTTTCAGATTAATGGCTATAATTAAGATAAGCTTTGTATTTTTGAAAAGTAGTCTTTTTTTCCTACTGGCTTCTTCCTTTGTTTGTTCCTTTTTTTTACATTTGTTTTTAAATCTATTTGACATGTGTAGTTTGGTATAAGATATCTAAATATGTTTTTATTTCAATATATAATACAATTATTATTATCGCTTATAATTTCTGAATGTGTGCACAACTTATTTATATATACGTTAATAAACCTATCATAAAAGTAACCTTATTATTGAATTATTTCTTTACAACGCAATTATATATCTATATTTAAATATTGAGAGAAAAGAGACAGAAAGAGGCTAAAGGCTGAAAAGGAAAGAAGTGCTAAGAAGTGCTAAGAAGTGCTAAGAAAAATAACAAAAATGTGAAAAACATAAAAGGATGACAGAAACTAGATAAAGGAGAGAGTTTTTTTTTTTTTTCTTGAGGAAACCTCAGAATTTTCGCCATTCCAATCTGGCTTTATCATCACCGGAATCCTTGGGCCTTTGGGCCTCTTTTCTTTGCCTCTTTTTTGGGCTTTGTACGCCTCTTTTATGGGCCGTGTTGCCTCTTTTGTGGGCTTTTTTTTTTTTTTTTTTTTTTTTTTTTCCCAATATTTTATTTAAGATTCACAGGTATATAATTCATATGATTCACAGGTATTAATCCATAAACAATTGATAAATTGCAAGTATAATAATAGTAATAGCAATATTATTTAATAACAATAGTAACAAAGACATAAGATGATGAATGGAAGGTTTAGAAGTCATACGATGTGAATGCGTGGTCATCGGCACCGTATTGGTTTCAAAATCAACCACCACTGGAACCCTATATTGGAATAATTTATATTGAAACTCGCTGAACCTCCAAGAAAACATTTAACATTTTGCCTCTAATGCATTTGTGCATAAAATTTATTATTCAATTTAAAAAAAAAACACTAATTTGAGGGCCTTTCTCAAGTGGGGACCTGGGGGGAATCTTCAAATTCCCCCCCCCCCACACTAGCTACGCCTCTGCATAGATTGAGAGCATACAATTGGATGACCATCAGAAAGTCAACCTTCCTTATTATTCAGGTCACTCGAATTCACCCCCACCTATTAAAAAAAAAAAAAACTCGGACCGTTAGTTTGAACATAAGACATTAATTGCAAGCCATAGCAAATCATTTAGTTGAAGGGATTTTATGATGGAGTGTATCGTTAAAACTGCCGATAATCTCTGTGGCATTTTACGTCTCCAGAGACGATCTTTTCCCCTTGCAAGCTCTTGTGTGACTAAAGAGGCCGATCCTTGATACACAGCTGCGATCGCAGGTTGGGCATATGTAGTCACCAGGCGCCGTTGCATTTTCACCCTTCTTTCTGCTTCTGTTGTGTATGGCATCTGCAATCAAAGACCCCTCCTTTATGCTCTACTTAATAAACTTGTATCCCAGAATGATGTCAAGCATCAGGACAAAGGATAAAATGCGTAATCATAGCAATTTTAATTACCAAATTTTACTACACATTATGCAAACTAAGGCACAGGGATATGCCATTAATTATTGTATTCTATTGTATTGTTTTTAAGCTACATAAAACTAGTAGGCTGTTTTGCAACTGATTTTCGGCTGCAGCCCCTCAGGCCATAGTTAGTTTTTTATGTGGCCCATACACCTTAACGGTAGATCCACAACAGATATGATCTTCTCCCTGCGGCAGCTACAGGAGAAAAGCAGAGAACAAAGGCGGCCCCTCTTTATAGCTTTCATTGACTTGATCAAGGCGTTTGATCTTGTCAGCAGAACCGGCTTGTTTGCTGTATTAGAGAGAATCGGCTGTCCAAACAAGCTACGGAAACTAGTGTCAGCATTTCATGAAAATATGCAGGGCACCGTACAATTTGACAGTTCCGCCTCCAGGCCATTCTCCATCAAGAGCGGAGTAAAACAAGGATGTGTTCTGGCTCCAACACTATTTGGCATCTTCTTTTCGGTTGTACTCACCAGCGCTTTCAAATCCCTGGAAGATGGAGTATATATCCACAGTAGATCTGATGGGAAGCTTTTTAACCTAGCACGCCTTAAAGCCAAAACGAAGAGACGGCGTATCTTGATTAGAGAACTGCTGTTTGCCGACGATGCCGCACTCATATCTCATTCACAAGAAGGATTGCAGAGGCTTGTGAATGCACTGGCAGCTGCTTGTCAGGAGTTTGGACTTACAATTAGTCTCTCCAAGACTGAAATCCTGGCACAAGATGTTTCAGTGATATACATTGGAAATCACACACTCACGGTGGTCCAAGAGTTCACATACTTGGGAACAACAATAGCCAGCAACCTTGACTTAGACAATGAGCTTACAAAAAGAATAGGGAAGGCATCTGCAGCAATGGCAAAACTCTCTAAGCGTGTGTGGGAAAACACCAAATTGACCATGGCAACAAAAATCCTTGTCTACAATGCCTGCGTCCTAAGCACACTCCTCTATGGCAGTGAGAGCTGGGCAACTTACATGCAACAAGAACACAGATTAAATGGCTTCCACCTACGTTGCCTGCGACGCATAATGTGCATCTCCTGGAGGGATCGTGTCACCAACCAGGACGTTTTGACACGGGCCAACATGCACAGCATCTATGCTCTCCTTCAACAGAGAAGACTACGCTGGCTGGGTCATGTCACGCGCATGCCAGATGGAAGAATCTCGAAAGACATCCTGTACGCTGAGCTAGCAGAGGGAGCCAGACCCAAGGGAAGGGCCGCCCAAGATTAACTTACAGAGATGTCTGCAATCGAGACATGAAGGCAACGGGCATCGACCAAAGTATGTGGGAGGAGATAGCCCAAGACCGAACAGCATGGAGACAGACTGTGCGTGCTGGTACAAACTTTGCTGAATGCAAAAGAAATTAAGCTGCATTGGCCAAGAGAATGAAAAAGAAAGCTGCCCTGCTGTCAGCCAGCCCTAAAACTGAAGAATATAAATACACGAACTGTGGCAAACTATGCCGATCCAGAATTGGCTTGATCAGCCACTCTAGATCCTGCCCTGTCTCAAGACGTGGCCAAAGCCAGTGACTCATCTCGGCGCATCCATTGTCTTCCGAGACAGAAGGAGCCATATATATACACCTTAACGTGTTTGACATGCCTGCTATAGCCCCACCGTGCACACCGCCATCCAAGATAGTGCAGAAGTTGCGCACTATTATTGACTAGCAGGGCCGGTCCTACAGATTGCGGGGCCCTATTCGAAACGGATTGCGCGAAGCCCATTTTAAGTAGGAATAAGAATAACAAGTGAAAATTAAGATTTTGTATTAGATAATAATTTGTCTTTGAATTTAATTCATACTTAACTAACTACAAAATCACTGCCAAAGTAACTTTGCGTAAGTTTGCGAGCCATCTACATTAGATAGTAGTTTTCTACAAAAAGCCGATAAACATTTTGATCTGCTTTTTAGATTTACTATCGACTAGCCAAATATCGCTTTTGTATTTTTTTAAGAGGTCGAGATAGATTTAGATCTATATTTGTATGCCAGTGACTATTAAAGTAAATTAATTATTTGAACTTCTGCTTTGGTTAAAATTCGCCTTAATATTGCATTTTATTAAATGAAAGTTGACAATGCCGTTTTTTTAATCGCGAGTGGGATTGGCGTTTTCCATATTGAATGACACTCGGAAATGACAATTTTGTCTGTTTTTTTAATTAGATTTGCATACAACTAGACTTCGCGAGGGACCTATGAAGGTGCGCGGGCCCACTGCGGCCTAAGACCGGCCCTGGAGACTAGACTAGGAAGGATGTTGACATTCGAGAAGAAAACGATTTCCGCTCAAGTCTAGAGCCGAGATAAAGATGAGCTCAAGGCAGATGTTCTATGTGTTTGTCATGTCTCTTCTTCATGTAAATAAACATCTATATTCTCGTTGAGTCGTCTCCTTCAGTTATTACAATATTATTTCATTTCAAACCTCAGTCTGCCAGGTTAAAAAAATGTTACAATGAGAATTAACCAATTCGAAGGATATTGCCTGGACTCGTGTCTTAATACACGTTACATTTGGCAAGTTTTCGAAAACAATGAAGCAAATGTAATAATGACTACACTTTTTTTGAGATACCAATCGAAGGGAGAAAACTGCAATAGAACGATGACAGCTGCAGTCGCCTCCCTTCTCAAACTATCGTTCCTTTTTGCCAGTCTTTAAGGACTTCGGGATTTTGCCAAGACAGATTTAGGAAATTAGTCATTCTATCTACATATTTAGGCATTTCTGCTGACACCTTGTCTTGAACTGGTGTTTTATTATTTTGTAGTAGCGCTATAGCCTCGATGCTGTGCATGTAGATGTGCACAGCATCTATGCTCTCCTTCAACAGAGAAGACTACGCTGGCTAGGTCATGTCACGCGCATGCCAGATGGAAGAATCCCGAAGGACATCCTATACGCTGAGCTAGCAGAGGGAGCCAGACCCAAGAGCTGCCCAAGATTAACTTACAGAGATGTCTGCAAGCGAGACATGAAGGCAACGGGCATCGACCAAAGCATGTGGAGGAGATAGCCCAAGACCGAACAGCATGGAGACAGACTGTGCGTGCTGGTACAAACTTTGCTGAATGCAAAAGAAAAATGAAGCTGCATCGGCCAAGAGAATGAAAAAGAAAGCTGCCCTGCTGTCAGCTAGCCCTAAAACTGAGGAATATAAATGCATGAAATGTGGCAAACTATGCCGATCCAGAATTGGCTTGATCAGCCACTCCAGATTCTGCCCTGTCTCAAGACGTAACCAAAGCCAGTGACTCATCTCGGCGCATCCATTGTCTTCCGAGACAGAAGGAGCCATATATAGCCTCGAAAACCTCTTCCTTCATGATTGGACTTTTCATCTCAAGGTCATCGCCCGTTAATGAGTATTTGAATGAAAAGGTCAAGTCGTGAGGTGGTTGGTTGAGGTCTTCTTGAAGTGTTCCACCTATCCTGCCTTCTGCTCTTTTTTTCTTTCAACGTAGTTTACCACGTTTGTCTTTGATGGGTTCACTCATTCTTTGCTCCAATGAGGTATAATACATTGCGATGTATACAAATTTTATGTGTAGAGTGAATTTTTCACTGACCTTCAATTACCTAGATTTTTAGCAATAATATGCAGATTTATTTCCCTTTTTAGTTCCTAAACACCAGAAAAAGAAACAATTTTATTTTAGATATGAAATATTGATATCAGATTACTTTATTTTAAGTCATATAAGGATGCAATGAAGAGAACCCCAAGTGTCTCTTACTGTATTATCTCCATCAATTGAATGAGGTCATTTGCGTGGACTTTATTTCTACTCTTGCTTCCTTGATTAGAAGTCAGTTTGGGCCTTGAGTTGATTTGGGTGAATACAGGTGCACCCTAAAAGTCCAGTAATGTAAAATTCCAGTCTTCAATGGAGTTAGAATCCAAGACCCTTTGGTTTGGAAGCCAAGCAACTTACCACTTAGCCACCACACACCCAAACACATGTCTTCAGTCAGCCTCCAGTTTCACCACGACATTATTGATATTGAGTAATTGTTTATTAATTACTGAGGTTGATATATAACATATAATTATAATAATCATAATATATAACATGTAATTGTAAAAGATATATGGCATTTAGAATAAAAAAAATACACATGTCAATAATTGACACAGATTTTAAAAAATCCACTATCAGACAATTCCTTTGTCATTAAAATAGACATAGAGAAAAAAACTACTAAATAGGCAATCCTTTAGTCTACATTGTTTTAGTTTGTCATTGACTAGAAATTGGAATTTATAACATTATTAGATCTATAAGATAACGGATACACATTTTATGTACTGAGTAAGTTGTACTCTTTCAATTACCGAGATTCTTGGCAATGATATGCAAATTTATTCCCCCCCCCCTTTTTTTTTTCTTTTTGTTCATAAACACCAGAAAAAGATACAAGTTTATTTTAGATATAAAATATTGAAAACGGATTACTTTGTTGGATAACCATCAATTATTCTACATATATGAGAAACTCGAGGTTTCTCTTAGTATATTAATGAAATCAATTGAATGGGGTAATTTGCGGGGACTATATTTCGAAGATATATTTCCGTCTTTGTCTTTTGTACTATTTCTTCCTTGATTGAAAGTCAGTTTGCGCCTTGCTGATGGTATCAAACCTGAGGTGAATTTTCCTTTAGAAATACTTTTTAAGTATTCCATCAGATTTTACTTGATGAAAATCATTTAATTTTGTGTCCTCGCTAGAAACTTTTACCTTGACCTGACTTAGATCAGTCACATTGACCTGACTTAGATCACTCAGCTTGACCTGACTTGGATCATTCAGCTTGATTTGACTTAGATCACTCAGCTTGACCTGACTTAGATCATTCAGCTTGACCTGACTTAGATCATTCAGCTTGACCTGACTTAGATCATTCAGCTTGACCTGACTTAGATCATTCAGCTTGACCTGACTTAGATCACTCACCTTGACCTGACTTAGATCACTCACCTTGACCTGACTTAGATTATTCAGCTTGACCTGACTTAGATCACTCACCTTGACCTGACTTAGATTATTCAGCTTGACCTGACTTAGATCATTCAGCTTGACCTGACTTAGATCACTCACCTTGACCTGACTTAGATCACTCACCTTGACCTGACTTAGATTATTCAGCTTGACCTGACTTAGATCATTCAGCTTGACCTGACTTAGATCATTCAGCTTGACCTGACTTAGATCACTCACCTTGACCTGACTTAGATCACTCACCTTGACCTGACTTAGATCACTCACCTTGACCTGACTTAGATCACTCACCTTGACCTGACTTAGATTATTCGTTGTTTTATCCAAAAGACTTTTGAACGTTTCCTTATCTTGGAAATAAATAATTACGCAAAAGTAGGGACCCCGAAAATGGTTAAGCCTGCTACTCATTTTGTGTTCAGCCTCATTTGAATCACTCTATTTTTCCTGTAGACCTGCTGCTCGTTTTGTGTTCAGCCTCATTTGGATCACTCTATTTCTCCTGTAGGCTGATCTCGTTCAGGAATGTGTTCAACCTCATTTGGTTCACTTTATTTTTCCTGTAGGCCTGCTTCTCATTTTGTGTTCAGCCTCATTTGAATCACTATATTTTTTCTGTAGGCCTGCTGCTCGTTTTGTGTTCAGCCTCATTTGAATCACTC
>JADKLZ010081101.1:19706154-19722686 GCA_021533235.1 Biomphalaria straminea
TCTGCTGCTCGTTTTGTGTTCAGCCTCATTTGAATCACTCTATTTTTTCCCGTAGGCCTGCTGCTCGTTTTGTGTTCCTGGAAACTGAGGCGACACTAGTTTGTAGTCCTCTTCTCGAGGCTTCAGTATCAACACCATTGTGTCCGCCGATCCCGGATGCTGTGCAGTATCGGACCTCATATTGGAGGGCACGGCTCTATTGACAACTAAAACGTTTGTAACATTGTCGAAGTAGCAGTAATGATAACCAATCCTTATTATATAAATATTTTGTAGTGGTGGTGTGAATGTACACTTTGGTTTTCTAACGATCTGTTTATAATGTTTTGTTTGGTGTGAGACACAAAGTGTAAGACGAATTTCCTTAAGGACAATACAGATTATCATCATTTGTAGTGGTAGTAATATTATCTTAAATACCGGTACTACTCATTAACAACATTGATAAAGTGAAATAGTTTGCTTAATTTACTACATTAAATACTCTACTTCAAGGGCGTAGCTAGAGATTTTCCATCATTTGGATGTCCAGGGGCTTGACCTCTTTGGGGGGGGGGGCATGCATTTTGCGTAATATTTAATGTAAAAAAAAACCCACTCATTTGGGGGCCTCTATCAAGTGGGGGTTCGGGGGGGGGGTGTTTCTATTTACCCCCCTAGCTACGCCACTGCTCTAGTTCATTGTTCTCTTACTGTTACTTTTGTTGTGTAGTGGTACTGTGTGGGAGAAGGGGAAGAGAAATGCGGTGATACGTGTGAAACTTCGTTTTGTTTCAGTTATTTCCCTTACTTTTATTCTGTTTTCCTCTCGTCTCTCTATTACCTTGTATTTCAATTTTAAAAAAAACAAAAAAACTAACAAAATAAAAACAGATTCTTAATTTCAATGTCAAATTCGGAATCAAGGACCTATATGTATGTCTATGCTTGAAACGTTTATTTTTCTGCATATACTATTGTCACTTAGCCTAAGGAAGTGATTGCACTTAGTTTATTTTTAAATGTATATTTGCAGCGTAAAACCAAGGTTGAAATTGAAAGGATTGTTCAAAATTAGAACATCAGAAATCGTAACATCAACCAAGACATCTTTGTCATCTGTCTCTATTGTTACATATGACACCCAAACTTATGTCGTTGAAGCTATCATGACTTTGAATGTCTCTGAAGAAGATTGTTGAAGTTCCCACTTTAGACAATGCAGTCTATAAGGAAGATGATGTTAAGTAAGGTGACCTATTTCTTTGGCCAGTGAGCAGGATGTCATGTGGTCAGCACAAATACCATTAGCGTTTTGATCAGTATTTGTTATGGAATAACAATAATTTGTAACAAGTAAGATATAAATATTTTTTGTAAACAAAGCTAAACTCCTAAGTTAGTCTGCACCGCCTCACGCAAACATGACTTGTAAAAAATAATTTGGTGCACCAGTACATTAATTCAAATCAGGACATCAGGTCTGAGGAGATTTATGATATATATTTACATAGGTACATTTTTTAAAAAAGAACAGGAAATAAATACTTCTGTATGTTTCTTTATTTTAATAGTATATAAAACTTAGTTTAAAAAAAATAGGATAGAAAATATTCATATTTAGAAACATATTCAATGAAGTGCCACTCAATTCTAAGAGAACCACTTACAAGATTTTGTAAAAATTAAAAATAATTCAAAAATCAAATCCAGAATCAGATTTATTCAACTATTTAATTGATACAAGTGCCTCAAGATTAATCAGAAGACAGTTGTGACAGAATAGACTTAACTCTTTTTGCAATGCCTTTGGGACAATGATAGGAAAATTCAAGCTACTGTACTAACGGGTCACCAATTGACACAGCAGATTGAAAATGAGTCATCATTTGTTTTTTACAAAGCTCACATTAACTCAGTTTGTCTAGAATCTTGTCAACATTATTTCTCCCACTTCCCATTCTTGGATCAAGTTGAAACTTAATTGGAACTGTGGCCAAAACCGCTTGGGGGTCTAGCTTAAATTCAAAGCAAGAGTTGTGTTTGTTGAGGGCCCAAAGGCAGCACAGAAACTATCTCCCAGGTACCCCTCCCACTGGTCCACAAAAGACATTGAGCCATAGTGCGCTGAGCATGCTGTAAGCATGAAAGGTACGCTTATAATTTTTTTTATAAGAAATGTACTAAGCTTAGGGGAGATAAGCCTTATATATATAGAATTAGAATTGCTTGCTAAAAAGTTTTAACAATAGTGTATAAAACCTTCTAATTTTATAAAAATAAAGTGCTTAAATAGTTCAGTGGCTAGTGTGTCAGCGGCCTTCTATCATGGAGGCTCAAGTTTGAATTCAGACTGTGGAATTTATTTTTTTTTTAATTGCTTTTGAAAAAGCAACACAGACACCTTCTCCAAGCTACCACTCCCCACCCCAACTGGTACACAAAAATGATTGGACTATAGGCACTGAGCAAGCCATAAATATGAAGTCAAAGTAACCAAGATCAATTTACATTTCTAATCGCACAAATTTATTATTGTTCATCGAGATCTATTAAAATATTTACATGATTGACTCAAAATGATTTATGCAATTTCTATCAATATAAGCTTTTTTTTAAACATTTTTTTCATAAATTTACTAGTTATATAATCAAGTATTGATGACAGATATGAGCTGGACCAAATACTTTGACTTACAATCATGAGTTTTCAAAATCTTATTCACTAATAGTTATTAACTAGTAAATTCAACATAAAAAATTTTATGAACTACATCAAATAAACAAATTACAAACACATTTCTTAGATGCACTTAAAAGTAAACAACATAATTCATTACATATTTGTTAAGTGATCATTTCTAATAATATACATTGTTTTGAAATAAGTTTAAAATAAGTAAAAACTAAAAAGTATGTATACGCTCTACAAAAATAATTAGCAAATTTTTAATTGTTGAAGTGAAGAAAAATATCAGACATAAACATAATAATAACATACAAATCTGATTACATTGAGTTATTTCTCAAGCAGAACAGACATGTGTTCATTTTGAGCTTTACAAGATTAGGCTTTTTTGTTTGTTTGTTTTTATTTCGACAACTAATTATTTTTATGAAATCTGAAGATAAACGGAAACCAGTACCAGTACCAAACCTTTTATAAAGGTGGAATAGAAAGATTCTGAACTTTTTTTTATTTCACGTTGCTATACAAAAGAGTAAATCTACACATTAAAAAATGATAACAATAATATTAACCCATGACAATTTTTTTTAATTATCATAAATGGTAAGTATGGACTGAAACTTTTTTTTTTCCCAATGTGAGTACTTTAGGTACCGTAATTTATATAGGCAAAACTCTAATACACTAATATGGTAATTAAATTTCAATCAGTCAGAAGAGTTGTTGCAAAATAATGACACTAATGAAAGAAAATGCAATGACACATATGAAAGAGGATGCTCAAAAATTTGGACTGGTCTAGTCTGAAGCTGAGAATGTCAACTAATGTAAGATTTGGGAAAGATAATTTTGAACATTAGTAAAGATAAAATATTCAAAATTGATTTTGATAGCTTAACAGAATTAAAAAAAAAAAGGTAAAATAAATAGCAAACAGATACTTAGACATTATGAAACAAAAATTAAAATCAAATTGTGAGTATAAGTATAAAAGAAAAATTATTATCATTTTTTCTAATGACCTCATTAATAAAAACAACAGAAAAACATACCAGGACACGGATATATACAAAGACAATAATATCCTTAGTATCAAAATCAAATATTTTTTAAAATCTAAAAATATGGAATGTTGAAGTGATAATATGGCATATTTTTACAAAAAAAAAAAACAATGATGTACCAGGCATAAACATTATTTACAAATAACCTTTTTATTTTTAAGGAAGCTGCCTTACACTGACATTAGCTTAATTCAGAGTGGGAATGTATTATTGGAAAAATAAATCTTGGTTAAATTTAGGTTGGGCTTGTGAACAACTGGTTAGAGCATGAAAGCCAGCACCTATCAACAGCAAGATAGCAGCAGTGGTGGTAAGTCCAAAAGAGTATCCCATGTACTGGACATTGCCCACATTCAGGTACTCGGTTCTGACTTCAACCTTGACACCAAATATAATAATACCCACAAAAAGAAAGACAGCTGTAAAGATAAAAAAAAAAAGATTTTAGTTTTGAAATAAAAACAAATCTAATCACTTATACAAATACTTGTGCAGTATTCAAATGGTAAAAATGATAATGGTAAATGATCAAAATTTGTTGGCTCATAGCTCATAGACTGCTCAATACGGCACTTAATGACAAGAGATTCTTAAGAGATTCTTTTACTAATTAAATGCAAGTGACAAAACATTAATGAGTCATTTTGTTACACCAAGCCTACTCACAGCGCTACACATTCAAATAAAAGCTACATTAACTCTTTCTCTCCGTAATTATTTTTTCACGCTTGGAAGGAATTTTTCATTTCGCTCATTACTATTTCAATACCATGTCATGATTGGGCTTCAATAGCTTTTTTTTTTTGTTATCAGAAAATGTTGTATATGGTATAGAAGTAAAGGGAAATGCATACTCTTTTTTATAAAATTCAAAGTCAAGTTTAAAAAAATATATTAATTTAATTTAATTAGGTCAAATCAACGGTGGTATCATCGATTAGGAGAGAAAGAGTTAACAGACAGTGAGAACCACACATTCAAGCTTTGAGACCTAATGAAGGTCTTTTATTTATAAATTAAAAATTAGATTAGTTCCATTTCCATCAATCATCTAGGTCTAGTCCTAATTACCTAAAACTAAACTGACCTAATTATTAATAGTTAACCTACTTATTAGTAGGTCAAAGCTGCACTCCCAATAATTAATCTTCAGACTCGAAGACAAGCCTTAGGCCTTAATGAATTTAATTTAAATTTTCTTTAATTTTTTTTTGTTTTTATTAAAAATTGAAGTGCAGAAGTGCCCATCTTCATAACTTTCCACTTTCAGACTCTGCAATCTATGGGGCAGATGATCTAAAGGTCATCTGTTTCTGTGGTCAACGGTTAATGAGCAGAGTGTCATGTGGCCAGCACAACAACCAACCGCCTTTACTTTCCCAGCTTAAGTCAGGTACACATTAGAGTTGGGTGGACTCAAGGGCGCCCTAAAAATCCCGAAATTCAAAATCCCAGTCTTCAATGAGATTCGAACCCAGGACCCCAGGTTCAGAAGCCGAGCGCTTAACCACTCAGACACCGCCTCCCCCGTGTAAGCAACACAAAAAAAGGATTTTACTTGGTCATATTGTTATGGTGCTTAAGATGACATACAATACAATATTAAAAATGTCATTTCTCAACAGAATATGTACTCAAGATCTGTCTCCTAACACAAACCCAGGTTCCACAAGTAATACAACGTGTGACTAAAATATATATTTAATAATGGATATGATGATTTAAACCCACTATTTTTTTCAATATACGTACATGCTAGAACCAATACAGCAGCTATAACAGCAGACAATATTTGATTAGACCTCCCTAGCTGGTGAAGGTATGTATTGAAAAGTGCCAAACAACATGCAACAACCAGAACGAAGCCACCAGTTATCAATATTCCTTCAGCAGCTGGTGCTGTATCTGTGAAGGAAAAAATTAATACTTGAAAAAAAAAAAGAAATTTTAAACCTAACAGTTGTTAAAATAGTATTTATAGGTAAGTGTTAAATAGTAAATAAAGAATGAATGCTTAATAAACTTTTCTAACATGTACCACTCAGAATACCAGCAAACTAAGTAATATACTGTGAAAACCAGCAATCTGAAGAACAGATTGGTGAATACCAACAAACTACCAGTCGGTGGAGACCAGTAAACTGAAGTAACACTAAGATGAGACCAGTAAACTAGGTACCACTGGCAAAAGAAACATTAATTTTTGCCCAAATGTTCTTTTCAAGAAAAAATCATTAGAATCATTTTGATGATGATGTTTCAGTGATATTGAAGTAATGCTGTACCGGTGTCACAAAAAAAAATGCTAATTTGCATTATGCAGCAAGTAAATCTTAATAATCTTGGCTTAGCAGATGTAGAACAACAAATCTCTGACAGTTTGCTTGTAAACTCTATTTGCCTATTTATTTTAGTTAGACATGTTGAAAGAAACTTTTTGCTCACACTTGGCTGGCGGTAATATATATATATGTTTTACTTGTTTTTCATTTTTGAACTCGTTAAGAATACAACGAGGAGAAACCTGTACACCACATGAGGCAAGTGCATCAGCCAAAACAGTTCAAAAGTACCAAAAAGAAAAAATGGTTATAAAAAGAAAATGGATGCACAATGTATAGCTAATACTAACTAAACAGTTACTAATAAGAATTGCTTTTGACTGGGGGATTAAAAACAAAATCCCAGACTTGGTTTATTATCAATGCATTTTATTAAGTGAAGACTTACTTGTTCTGTCATAATCAAGGCCAGAATTGGTACACCTGTCACTATTTGACCAACATACCCTCTGCAATCCAAAATGGGCTATGGTTTCTTCTCTGTAAAGGTTACGGTTCTTAATCTCAATCCAGTAATTGGTGCACAGGCCTATGATTACACAAATGGCCGAAACATATGCACAAACAACAGAGATCAAGAGGGAGACAAAACGTCTGTCAACTTTTCTCTGAAACAAAAATGTTCACAAATATTTTTCACAGCCATTTTTGTACCACGTCACATACTTTCAGGTTGTCTATTCAACCAAATTCACCTAAATTAAGCAAAGTACAATCATTTCACTATTTTACCTATGAAAATTATGAAATGCTTTTTTTTTTCATGTCTTTCAAAAGGGATACAAATGAAAAATAGTTTCTAGAAAAGGATTAATTGGATTTAATAAATTTTAATAAGTCACTTTCCTATTCTCTCTTTCCTACAAGAGTACAAAAATGAAAAGTCACCCCAACATCATGTCATAATCACGGTACACAATATTCTCACTTGTGTCAGGTCAGAATTTGGTTTTCTTACTATTGACACTACTGTCACTACTAACTAATACTTGTATGTTAACACTCTACACAATAACACTATTTACACTTTACAGTGTAATTTACAGTTATCTTATAAAATACAGATGTTACTTTAAAAAAAATACCTAAGTTACTACTACTTTTACTACTACGACACGTCTACATGTTATGCGCTAGTTATGCATGTTAACCAATGTCGCCAACGACTTAAATTATAAAAGTTAAAACTAGTCTAATCTACGTCCCAGATGAGATATATTTTAGATCTATAAAATAATCAACTATCAATTAATTATCATCTAGATCTAGTTAATCTAGTTATTAAATCACAGTTATGACTAGAAAGACTAGATCTAGTTAGACTAGTCACTAGAATTTAGAATAGTTTTAGAATACTAATAAAATAAATATAGAATCTAGATTGACTAGATCTAGATCTAGTAAGTAAGTATACTTTGTAAAGTCAGTATATCTGGCACCGTATATGAGTATACTCATACTGATACTGAGTTATGTGACTGTGAGTATTATTATTATTATAGTTCTAGTTATTAGACTAGTTAAGTAATATAAGTATAAATAATAAATAGATCTACATACATTATGAATGATGATTATGATACATCCATATACTCATAGTCATAGTAACTCATACATCATAGTGATACTGATAGACTCATAGAGTCATACTTAAACTTACTTAGTCATACGCAATAATTACGACGACGACGTACGTATCACTTCTAAGACGACTAAGAGTCTAGATTGAAGGAGGCCAAAATATGAAAGACAACAACCAAGAACTTATTTCTTTAAAAAAATAAATCTAGATATATTACCTAATATTTTATCTATTTTAGATCTAGTAGTATTAAATAAGTTTTAATACTAACCTTAATTCCAGCCATTGTCAAAGAATACGGAAGTTTTCTTGATCAAATAGTGTTCAAACAATGTTCTCAAAATTGTGTAGATTTAAAAAATTAAAATACCCAGCAACTGCGACTAAGTTTACGTTACACAAGGTTCATATTTTCCACTACTTTTACGTTCAGATGACAGAACAGAATCAAGCATGGAACAGGTTGCCAGAATCGGTTTGGAAAACTAACAGCTTTGCAGAGTTTAAAGTGTATAATTAACATGAGCTTTATTTGCGTCTGTTTGTGTCAACTGTAACAACACCTCTTATATCACACAACTCACGTATCTAAGTCTAATCTAGATCTAGTGAAAAATATCCAGCGACATCAATTCCTTCTAACTTAGGCTCCCACCAAATCTTAATATGTTTCTGGTTAAATATTAAAAGATACTTTTGATAATTTGAAATAATGCTTTAAGTCATTTAAGACAATATGATTTTTTATTTAAAATAAAAATTAATTTGTCTAAGTCTTATGAAGTAACCGTTAGCAAATAAATAAGTAGGGTAACTTCAGGATAAAGTAAATAAAGATAAAGGCGAAAATATATTTTACTGTTCGGCTTAGAAGCGATTAAAATAGGTCGTTGCATTGTCAACATTAGATTTATCTGTATTTGTGGGTCAGTGTCAATTTTTAAGTCTATAAAGCAAATTTAGTAACCCAATGCAAAATAGACTAGATCTAGATGTAGGTCATTATCATTATGGATCTAGATATTAAGTCTATATAAAGATCTAGTCATAAGTGCATAGGATCCATATAGATCTATATAGATCTAACATCTAGTTTAGATCTTCACCATATTATTTGGCAATGAATAAAATAAGATTAAATTAAGATATTTATTAATTTAGCTAGTAATTCTAGTATTTCTAGTTCTAGATCTAATTCAGTAATTGGCCTTATAATTAGTCTATAACTTAACTTAGTTATTGGGGTATGGATGGGAATGGGTGACACGTCACGTCTCACCACGAGTGGCCAATTTTCTTTTATTTATAAATTAAAAATTAGATTAGTTCCATTTCCATCAATCATCTAGGTCTTGGCACTCTTACTCTTGGTCTTGGTCTAGTCCTAATTAATTACCTAAAAATGATCTAATTATTAATAGTTAACCTACTTATTAGTAGGTCAAAGCTGCACTCCTAATAATTAATCTTCAGACTTGAAGACAAGCCTTAATGAGTTTAATTTAGATCTAAATGTTCTTTAATTTTTTTTTGTTTTTATTAAAAATTGAAGTGCAGAAGTGCCCATCTTCATAACTTTCCACTTTCAGACTCTGCAATCTATGGGCTATGGGGCAGATGATGAGATGATCTAAAGGTCATCTGTTTCTGTGGCCCATGCATGGTTAATGAGGGTGTCATGTGGCCACCACAATGACCACTCGCATTTATTTTTCCCCAATAAATGTCATAATTTACCAATTAGAGTTGCATGGATTCAGAGTTGCCTTCAAGATTCTGAAATTAAAAATTCTATCTTCTATAGGAACGAAACCTGGCTCCCTTTGGTCCATTTAGCCACTGCACCTCTTCTGTGTTATTAGTGTTAATATACAATGACAAAACAAAACATGTCATGTACCCTTTACAGATCTAGATCTAGTACCAAGTCCTAGAAATGTGTATCTTGTTGAACACCTCTGAAGGCTTTTCATTTAAAAGTTTTGATTTGCATAATAAACAAATTTCTACTTGAAAAAACGTCTGAAAGCCATTGTTCTGTTCAATTATGAAGCCACCATCATGGTGTAAAAGAGTGAATGAATGGGTCGGATCTTGACGTGGTGTTAATATTACACGCTGGACTGGTCACTACTAATGTGTTGCGAATGCGTAGGCTGCTGGGTTCGAGCTTCTTGGAGTCACACTTGGTACGCGAACACAGATGTTATAGATTAACTTGGCAGACAAAATATAAAGTTTATTTGATAATAATAATGATACTGCAACTTCTTGTCAGTTACATAGGTTCACAAGCAACATAATTACATCAGCAAAACAGCGGTATCAAGTATACATCCAATATATTAAATTCTCCAGAGTAGATCACAAGTAACATTCACATCCCAGCAGGGAGCAATGAACTTCCACAATACGAAATGATACAAAATAATTACTAGAAATAAATGTCTCCAAAGAATACTGGCTTCGTCTGCCCAAAGATACTACTTAATTCAAAGTCACAACTCGACTCTCTAAGTTACTATTGTCCGTACCGGACCTAAGATACTACTTGACTGCCTGGTCCAAAGGATTTCACTTGACTGCCTTGACTTGACTGAACTCAAAGTCAATTTCAGTCATACTACTTCCTGTTTCTACATCAGGAGTTTCACGTGTATTTTACTGTCTTAACCCGAGGTGAACATTTAACAAGCAATGTCAACCGTGACACATGGCTAGGGGCTTATTGTTTATTCCAAGACAAGTGATGTTTTTAATTCCTAGGTGTAGGCATATTTGTTTAACCAAGTCTTCAGACTTCCTGATACATGAAATCTCACAATTGACTCTTTAATTAAAATGTTTCAGGACATTATGAAACAATATCAGAAACTGGTGTTAATCTAATTAACAATTTTATCTCTTGAATGCTATCAACAATTGAAGAGAAAACTGATTTGGAACTTCTCTTTTTTTTGTGCTACAACTCCAGTATTTTGAGTTGATGTAAGTATTTTTGTTCTCTTTTTGTTATTGTTTTTTAAGAAGTTCTTTAACACTAGATCATACTAGGAAATCAAATGGATCATAGCTAAGAAATTTTTCTTAATTGTTCTTGCCAACTAAGACATAAATAATTTATCCTTATGAAGGCTGCCAAATGAAGGGTTGCTGCATTATACTAATAAGGTTTACATTGATTTTTTTTTTTTTAATATTTATATCATGAAGTTAATAACAGAATGGCGGCTAAGTAAAAGTATATAAGAATTTGATACCTTAAAATTTTCAGTTCATTGAAACCCTTCGTGCCATAGTTGCTGCACCATGGCATGTAAGATGTAATTGTCTTCTCTTTTGAAGTAACATCTGTGATTTATAAGATAAGATTAATTTTAGATTCTTTAATACTGGACTATAAACTAGTAAATCTAGATCTTTAGATTACACTAGCTTTACCTATCAGCTGACCATTGACCATTGATTTCTTCCTCTTTTTATCAGAATCTAAATCTCTCTTGTTTTAAAATTCCAAAATCACAAAATCAAATTATTCAAAGAGACTGCCACCTCTAAAATGTGATGCTAATACTGCATTATAATACTCCATCACACATACATTTGACTTGTGACTTCTAGTTTCCCTTGTCAAAATAAAAAGTAATGTAGCCCTTTCAGATGTTTCAATCTATGGGGAACGTGATACATTTGACTTGTGACTTCTAGTTTCCCTTATGTCAAAATAAAAAGTAATGTAGCCCTTTCAGATGTTTCAATCTAAGGGGAACGTGATGTAAATGTTGTCTGTTTATGTTCCCTCTGTCAAGGAGGGTGTCATGTGACCAGCATAACAATCATCCCTCTTTTCTTTTCCATAACTAATTATAAATTGGACTTGGATGGACTCAGTGGCATCCTAAAAATTGCACAATTAAAAATTCCAGTCTTCGTTGAGATTCAAACCCGAGACGCCCGTAGTTTGGAAGCCAAACGCGTTACCACTCAGACACCACACAGCCTGTTTTAAAATAGTTGATATAATATGATTGTTTTATGGCTTTCACATCTTTTCTTCAGGGAAATTTTTTGTCTCTTAACATTGATGAAGCCACTAACAACGCTGGCAATAAATGCCTCAATGTCTTAGTGCAGTATTACAGTGACACTAAGCAGCAAGTTTGTGTTGAACTACTTGGTTCAAGACAAGTGAACATTTCTACTGCTGAAAATATTTTCAATGCATTGGAGTCTATTTTGAACGAGAGAGACCTGTTATGGTCCCAAGTAATTTCAGTTACCATGGATAACTGCAATGTGATGCGTGGGGCGAAAAATGGTGTGGAGGCCATGATAAAAAAAGCTAATTCATGTTTTTGGATGTCAGTGGAGATACAGTCCACATGATTAACAATGCAGCTAAAGCTTTTTTTGTACCTGTTGAGGATCTTACTAATTTCCAAACTTTTGTGTCCAATACCTACTATGACATAGAGGACTCTCCAAAAGCTCATGACATTTTCAAGGAAGTTCAGGAGATGCTATATGCTAAACCCAGGACACTATTTAGGCCTATATCTAACAGATTCCTACAATTGAAGAAAGTCTGTGACAGACTTGATGAGTTGTGGGACTCTTTGTTCATCTATTATTATGGATTTTTATCCACACTTGAACATGCTAAACACAAAACTCACCTAGACAGCGTTTTTTTAAAACATGGAATAACATCTGAGAACCAGTCCAAATTAGAAAGTTTAGCACTGAAATTAAAGAAAAGTATAACAAAAGCTGTAAAAGAAAGAAAAGAAGTAATTTTATTGCATCTTTTTCATAAAAAGAATTTGACATATTGTACATTACAATTGTACAGAGGAATACTCCAGGAGTTTTCCAAATATGTAAAAACATTTCAATCTGTGAAGCCTCAATGCCATCGTCTTCATGCAGACATGTATGAACAATTTAGAACCTTTTTGTCTGGATATATTATTCCTGACAAAATTAGTCACCCTAAAGAAGGAATGAGAGGTTTCTGTAATCTAAATTTAGCAGATAAATCCATTCAACTTGGCCTAGGGGTTTATTGCTTACCACATCTGAAGGAATTTCTTCGCAATAAGACTGAAAATATTTGGATTGATGACTTTTTTAATGCAGTAAGATTAGGTTACCAAGGTGCAGCTGATAAAATGAAAAAGATGCCAAATTTCATTTGCTCTGATAAATTTGGTATGCTTGACAGGGAGATCAGGCTGTATACTATTGATCAAGCATTGACTCAGTTAGATGCTGATGAGACATCTCCAGATTTTTCGTCTTGATACAGACTGGTGGAGTAAAGTAATTAAAATGAAAGAGCCATCAACAGACCTAGTGAAATACCCCTTATTAGGTCTACTTGGTAAAAGTTTGCTTTCAGTATTCTCTGGCCCATTGTTGGAGAGTACATTTAATATTATGGATGACATAATAGTGTGACAAAGTAGGATGCTTCATAGAAATTATGAAGGAATCGCCATAATTAAAAGCCACTTAAAAGCAAAGGGAGAAACATCCTTAACAATGTCTATCTCCCAACCAATGAGAAACTTTGTTAATTCAGCTAAGCAGCTGTAACAAGCTTGTATCAAGTCAAAGACTTGCCCAACTGAGAAACCACAAGCTTCCTCTACATTAATATTTGCACCAGTCTCTTCATTAAGTCAAACTATATCAAGTTTGTCTACTATCACTGTTATTAAGACTGTTGTTACAAATCAAGTCTCGTCCATATGTACTACAGTTCAAGCCTCAACAATCATATCTACAACTCAAGTTTCATCAGTTATGTCAAATACTCTTGTCTCAACCATATGTACAGCTGAGACACACAAATCTTCCATTGGCCCATCAGTCACACCTATGACCAAAGTTCCCACAGCAGGTCCAGGATCAAGGAAAAGAAAGCATCCTGATGCACCTAACACAGTGTCTATCACCAAGTTTTTTAAAAAATGTTAATCTAAATGCTGAGTTTTTTGTGGATGCAATGTATTATATGTATATCTTTAAGCTTTTTTTTTTTAAAAAAATCATCTCCAATTTTAAACTTATTTTTTTTTACTAGTGTACTGATGAAGTTGTGTAATGGATTAATTTTTTTTTGTCAAAGTCTCTATCACCAAGTTAAAAAAAAAATGTAAATCTAATTGCTGAGTTTTTTGTGCATGCAATGTATTATATGTATATCAGCTTTAAGCTTTTATTTTTTTAAATCACATGTCTACAATTTTAAACTTATTTTTTTACTAGTGTACTTATGAAGTTGTGTAATTAATTTTTTTTTTGTCAAAGTCTAATTTTAATAAAATTGTCTTAATGTATGTAAACTATTTTAATATTACTACTGTTCTTTTTTCGTCAAATTAAATTATATATATGGTACGTTTCAGGGTTTGTAAAGTTTGGGGTTTATAATTTCAGGGTTTGTAAAATCTGGAAATTTGGGTTTCAGGGTTTACTTGGTCTCATGGGTGGCACCCCTGCTGATCCCTTCTGGCTAATAATATTAAGTGAGCATTCGATTATGTTTGTTTTAACTGACTGATCCTGTTTCACAGCATTGACAGTGTACAATAATGTATGAGAATCATCTTTTACCTACCTTGAAAAAATAATTTATGCTTTTTTAAACCTCATCATGTTAAACTTTATGAGTGATGTCATTGTCTGATTGTTTTACAAGTTTTAAATATTTGTTCAGAAATTAATATAATTACGTCCAAGCCCAGGCCACATGCAGGACAGCAGGGTCTGTTGTGACAAGCTAGAGTGCAAACCACTAGCCAGCCATTCTTTTGAGAGAAAGATGTGAAGATAATTTGAACTAAAATGGTTGTGAACAAAATTTATTTCAAGATATGTACCTGTTAAAGAAGCCAATGATAGCCTGCGGCTGTACATATATTTAAATGAAACTAATTTTAGCATAAGTTACAGAAAAAATTGCCTATAGCAACCTGTAACTACTTACAGGTACACAAACTTATTACTAGCCTATAATGATAACTTTTTTTATTTTTTTTATAGGATAAAGTCAGTCATCTACTTGACTAGATCAAATGTAGGTCTTTTGGTGCAAGTAACCAATCTTTAAAAAAAAAAAAAAAAAAAGGGTGAGTCACTAATATCAACATTTTTTTAAAATTTTTTAATTATTTTTTTTTTTAGTAGAATGAAAGAACATTCAATCTGGCGAAGTAGGCTACACCATCTTGGCCAACGTATGATTCAGAAAAAAGTTGTTGGTGAAAATGATATGAAGACAGAACTGCGAAGATGTCTAACCACTCCTCAGTTGACACTGCTGGGTGTAGGAAACACAATTGGTGTTGGAATCTATGTCATGTTAGGAGTCATGGCTAAGGAGAATGCAGGTATTTTCTTTATGAGTTCAGTTTTTACTGTTTCTATTTTTGAACAAATACTAAACTAATACATGTTCTTTTATATTAAGTGTGTCAAATCCTTAAAGAGAATTGGTGTAATATTTTTAGATTTATCTTAAAAATGTATTAGTTTTTGTGGCTAAACATTGACAGGTGAATAGAAAGAATAGAGATAACATTGTGGTATTTTTCTTTCCACTTTCATTCACCACAAGACTGTGTTGGCCCTAGAACATCTACATATTTATGGTTCAATTCTTGATCCACACCAAGATTAAATTCCAGAAGCCATGGTGGGTTCTAATCCCGCCATTATTTATTAGAAAGGTGGAGACAAACAAAGCGGGGCTAAAATAAAACATCTAGCCAATTAGAGACCTGGGAATGCCACTGTGATCTGGATTTTTGCTTGTGGAAGAAAAAAAAAAAAGAACAGACTGAAATGAAAAACTGCACTTGGACAGATGCAATGGGAACTGACCCAATTGCTCCATGTCTTAAAAATGCAAGGAGGGTGTAAATCAAAATTCACCTCATAAGAAATTTGTAATTGTTATGATTTCAAAGACTTTGTCTGCATGTATTAATATTTATTGCATTTGCTTTATTACAGGGCCTTCTGTAATCCTGTGCTTTGCTGCGGCTATTTTTGTAACATTAATGAATGCTTTGGTCTTTGCTGAGTTTGCCACCTACATTCCACAAACTGGTGCTGCCTATATTTATTTTTACAAGGTAACATGCAACTGTGTTTTATCCAACATTGTAAATCAAGTCAAAAATGTTTTTTTATCTGATATTCTGATCTTTGGTTTGGTTGAGTATGGATTTAAATAATTTCTGAAAAGGCAATACTTTATCTTAGAACTAAATAATATTATGTAAAAACTTGTAAAATTTTTGATTTATATTTTTGATTATTTTTTTCATAAAAAAAAAAGATGCACAATTACATATATCCATTATTTGTAAAAAAAAAAAAAAAATACAACCTCCTGTTTATTGACCAAATGTAGCCCGTGAGATCTATATTTAGGCATGCCTGTTAAAGACCATCATGACATTTATTTAAGTTGGAATTTCCCAAACGTGTTCTAATTGTACATTTTTTTTAAAGGTTTTTGGTGAATTTGCTGCATTTCTCTGTGGCTGGTTGATTCTCATTAGTAAGTTAATATTGTTTTGTTTCTTGTTGGTTTTCTTTTCAATAAATATTTTCTGTAATCAGAAAACTTCATATTATAATGCAATGTTTCTTACAACAATATTAACTAATGTCATTTTACATTCAGCTTTTACATTGGCAAGTTCTGTTGGGGCTCGTGCTTGGAGTGGAATGTTGGATTCATTCTTCAACAACACCATTCAGGTAACTAGCATATCATCATAATTATATACCGGTACATATATATATATATACTGTTACAACTCTACAGTGGTGGACTGAATGTGTTTACATGTGAGACC